>CM059188.1:12642209-13118793 GCA_030323885.1 Branchipolynoe longqiensis | reverse complement strand
CAGCCACTAACCAGACAAGTCAATTCTCACCCACTCACACCACAATAAATAGGATGATTCAGTCCGTTTGTAACCAGCCACTAACCAGACAAGTCAATTCTCACCCACTCACACCACAATAAATAGGATGATTCAGTCCGTTTGTCACCAGCCACTAACCAGACAAGTCAATTCTCACCCACTCACACCACAATAAATAGGATGATTCAGTCCGTTTGTAACCAGCCACTAACCAGACAAGTCAATTCTCACCCACTCACACCGCAATAAATAGGATGATTCAGTCCGTTTGTCACCAGCCACGAACCAGACAAGTCAATTCTCACCCACTCACACCACAATAAATAGGATGATTCAGTCCGTTTGTCACCAGCCACTAACCAGACAAGTCAATTCTCACCCACTCACACCACAATAAATAGGATGATTCAGTCCGTTTGTCACCAGCCACTAACCAGACAAGTCAATTCTCACCCACTCACACCACAATAAATAGGATGATTCAGTCCGTTTGTCACCAGCCACTAACCAGACAAGTCAATTCTCACCCACTCACACCACAATAAATAGGATGATTCAGTCCGTTTGTCACCAGCCACTAACCAGACAAGTCAATTCTCACCCACTCACACCACAATAAATAGGATGATTCAGTCCGTTTGTCACCAGCCATGAACCAGACAAGTCAATTCTCACCCACTCACACCACAATAAATAGGATGATTCAGTCCGTTTGTCACCAGCCACTAACCAGACAAGTCAATTCTCACCCACTCACACCACAATAAATAGGATGATTCAGTCCGTTTGTAACCAGCCACGAACCAGACAAGTCAATTCTCACCCACTCACACCACAATAAATAGGATGATTCAGTCCGTTTGTCACCAGCCACTAACCAGACAAGTCAATTCTCACCCACTCACACGGCAATAAATAGGATGATTCAGTCCGTTTGTAACCAGCCACGAACCAGACAAGTCAATTCTCACCCACTCACACCACAATAAATAGGATGATTCAGTCCGTTTGTCACCAGCCACTAACCAGACAAGTCAATTCTCACCCACTCACACCACAATAAATAGGATGATTCAGTCCGTTTGTAACCAGCCACGAACCAGACAAGTCAATTCTCACCCACTCACACCGCAATAAATAGGATGATTCAGTCCGTTTGTCACCAGCCACTAACCAGACAAGTCAATTCTCACCCACTCACACCGCAATAAATAGGATGATTCAGTCCGTTTGTAACCAGCCACTAACCAGACAAGTCAATTCTCACCCACTCACACCGCAATAAATAGGATGATTCAGTCCGTTTGTAACCAGCCACTAACCAGACAAGTCAATTCTCACCCACTCACACCGCAATAAATAGGATGATTCAGTCCGTTTGTCACCAGCCACTAACCAGACAAGTCAATTCTCACCCACTCACACCGCAATAAATAGGATGATTCAGTCCGTTTGTCACCAGCCATGAACCAGACAAGTCAATTCTCACCAATTCACACCGCAATAAATAGGATGATTCAGTCCGTTTGTCACCAGCCACTAACCAGACAAGTCAATTCTCACCCACTCACACCACAATAAATAGGATGATTCAGTCCGTTTGTCACCAGCCACTAACCAGACAAGTCAATTCTCACCCACTCACACCACAATAAATAGGATGATTCAGTCCGTTTGTCACCAGCCACTAACCAGACAAGTCAATTCTCACCCACTCACACCACAATAAATAGGATGATTCAGTCCATTTGTAACCAGCCACTAACCAGACAAGTCAATTCTCACCCACTCACACCGCAATAAATAGGATGATTCAGTCCGTTTGTAACCAGCCACAAACCAGACAAGTCAATTCTCACCCACTCACACGGCAATAAATAGGATGATTCAGTCCGTTTGTAACCAGCCACAAACCAGACAAGTCAATTCTCACCCACTCACACGGCAATAAATAGGATGATTCAGTCCGTTTGTAACCAGCCACGAACCAGACAAGTCAATTCTCACCCACTCACACCGCAATAAATAGGATGATTCAGTCCGTTTGTAACCAGCCACTAACCAGACAAGTCAATTCTCACCCACTCACACCGCAATAAATAGGATGATTCAGTCCGTTTGTAACCAGCCACTAACCAGACAAGTCAATTCTCACCCACTCACACCACAATAAATAGGATGATTCAGTCCGTTTGTAACCAGCCACTAACCAGACAAGTCAATTCTCACCCACTCACACCACAATAAATAGGATGATTCAGTCCGTTTGTAACCAGCCATGAACCAGACAAGTCAATTCTCACCCACTCACACCACAATAAATAGGATGATTCAGTCCGTTTGTAACCAGCCACTAACCAGACAAGTCAATTCTCACCCACTCACACCGCAATAAATAGGATGATTCAGTCCGTTTGTAACCAGCCACTAACCAGACAAGTCAATTCTCACCCACTCACACCACAATAAATAGGATGATTCAGTCCGTTTGTAACCAGCCACTAACCAGACAAGTCAATTCTCACCCACTCACACCACAATAAATAGGATGATTCAGTCCGTTTGTAACCAGCCATGAACCAGACAAGTCAATTCTCACCCACTCACACCACAATAAATAGGATGATTCAGTCCGTTTGTAACCAGCCACGAACCAGACAAGTCAATTCTCACCCACTCACACCGCAATAAATAGGATGATTCAGTCCGTTTGTAACCAGCCACGAACCAGACAAGTCAATTCTCACCCACTCACACCACAATAAATAGGATGATTCAGTCCGTTTGTAACCAGCCACTAACCAGACAAGTCAATTCTCACCCACTCACACCACAATAAATAGGATGATTCAGTCCGTTTGTAACCAGCCACTAACCAGACAAGTCAATTCTCACCCACTCACACCACAATAAATAGGATGATTCAGTCCGTTTGTCACCAGCCACGAACCAGACAAGTCAATTCTCACCCACTCACACCACAATAAATAGGATGATTCAGTCCGTTTGTCACCAGCCACGAACCAGACAAGTCAATTCTCACCCACTCACACCACAATAAATAGGATGATTCAGTCCGTTTGTAACCAGCCACTAACCAGACAAGTCAATTCTCACCCACTCACACCGCAATAAATAGGATGATTCAGTCCGTTTGTAACCAGCCACTAACCAGACAAGTCAATTCTCACCCACTCACACCACAATAAATAGGATGATTCAGTCCGTTTGTAACCAGCCACTAACCAGACAAGTCAATTCTCACCCACTCACACCACAATAAATAGGATGATTCAGTCCGTTTGTCACCAGCCATGAACCAGACAAGTCAATTCTCACCCACTCACACCACAATAAATAGGATGATTCAGTCCGTTTGTAACCAGCCACTAACCAGACAAGTCAATTCTCACCCACTCACACCGCAATAAATAGGATGATTCAGTCCGTTTGTAACCAGCCACGAACCAGACAAGTCAATTCTCACCCACTCACACCGCAATAAATAGGATGATTCAGTCCGTTTGTAACCAGCCACAAACCAGACAAGTCAATTCTCACCCACTCACACCACAATAAATAGGATGATTCAGTCCGTTTGTAACCAGCCACGAACCAGACAAGTCAATTCTCACCCACTCACACCGCAATAAATAGGATGATTCAGTCCGTTTGTAACCAGCCATGAACCAGACAAGTCAATTCTCACCCACTCACACCGCAATAAATAGGATGATTCAGTCCGTTTGTAACCAGCCACAAACCAGACAAGTCAATTCTCACCCACTCAAACCGCAATAAATAGGATGATTCAGTCCGTTTGTAACCAGCCACGAACCAGACAAGTCAATTCTCACCCACTCACACCGCAATAAATAGGATGATTCAGTCCGTTTGTAACCAGCCATGAACCAGACAAGTCAATTCTCACCCACTCACACCGCAATAAATAGGATGATTCAGTCCGTTTGTAACCAGCCACGAACCAGACAAGTCAATTCTCACCCACTCACACGGCAATAAATAGGATGATTCAGTCCATTTGTAACCAGCCATGAACCAGACAAGTCAATTCTCACCCACTCACACCGCAATAAATAGGATGATTCAGTCCGTTTGTAACGAGCCACAAACCAGACAAGTCAATTCTCACCCACTCACACCGCAATAAATAGGATGATTCAGTCCGTTTGTAACCAGCCACGAACCAGACAAGTCAATTCTCACCCACTCACACCGCAATAAATAGGATGATTCAGTCCGTTTGTAACCAGCCACTAACCAGACAAGTCAATTCTCACCCACTCACACCGCAATAAATAGGATGATTCAGTCCGTTTGTAACCAGCCACTAACCAGACAAGTCAATTCTCACCCACTCACACCACAATAAATAGGATGATTCAGTCCGTTTGTAACCAGCCACAAACCAGACAAGTCAATTCTCACCCACTCACACCGCAATAAATAGGATGATTCAGTCCGTTTGTCACCAGCCACGAACCAGACAAGTCAATTCTCACCCACTCACACCACAATAAATAGGATGATTCAGTCCGTTTGTCACCAGCCACTAACCAGACAAGTCAATTCTCACCCACTCACACCACAATAAATAGGATGATTCAGTCCGTTTGTCACCAGCCACTAACCAGACAAGTCAATTCTCACCCACTCACACCACAATAAATAGGATGATTCAGTCCGTTTGTCACCAGCCACTAACCAGACAAGTCAATTCTCACCCACTCACACCGCAATAAATAGGATGATTCAGTCCGTTTGTAACCAGCCACGAACCAGACAAGTCAATTCTCACCCACTCACACCGCAATAAATAGGATGATTCAGTCCGTTTGTAACGAGCCACAAACCAGACAAGTCAATTCTCACCCACTCACACCGCAATAAATAGGATGATTCAGTCCGTTTGTAACCAGCCACAAACCAGACAAGTCAATTCTCACCCACTCACACCACAATAAATAGGATGATTCAGTCCGTTTGTAACCAGCCACTAACCAGACAAGTCAATTCTCACCCACTCACACCACAATAAATAGGATGATTCAGTCCGTTTGTAACCAGCCACTAACCAGACAAGTCAATTCTCACCCACTCACACCACAATAAATAGGATGATTCAGTCCGTTTGTCACCAGCCATGAACCAGACAAGTCAATTCTCACCCACTCACACCACAATAAATAGGATGATTCAGTCCGTTTGTCACCAGCCACTAACCAGACAAGTCAATTCTCACCCACTCACACCGCAATAAATAGGATGATTCAGTCCGTTTGTCACCAGCCACTAACCAGACAAGTCAATTCTCACCCACTCACACCGCAATAAATAGGATGATTCAGTCCGTTTGTAACCAGCCACGAACCAGACAAGTCAATTCTCACCCACTCACACCACAATAAATAGGATGATTCAGTCCGTTTGTCACCAGCCACTAACCAGACAAGTCAATTCTCACCCACTCACACCACAATAAATAGGATGATTCAGTCCGTTTGTCACCAGCCACTAACCAGACAAGTCAATTCTCACCCACTCACACCACAATAAATAGGATGATTCAGTCCGTTTGTAACCAGCCACTAACCAGACAAGTCAATTCTCACCCACTCACACCGCAATAAATAGGATGATTCAGTCCGTTTGTCACCAGCCACGAACCAGACAAGTCAATTCTCACCCACTCACACCACAATAAATAGGATGATTCAGTCCGTTTGTCACCAGCCACTAACCAGACAAGTCAATTCTCACCCACTCACACCACAATAAATAGGATGATTCAGTCCGTTTGTCACCAGCCACGAACCAGACAAGTCAATTCTCACCCACTCACACCGCAATAAATAGGATGATTCAGTCCGTTTGTAACCAGCCATGAACCAGACAAGTCAATTCTCACCCACTCACACCACAATAAATAGGATGATTCAGTCCGTTTGTCACCAGCCATGAACCAGACAAGTCAATTCTCACCCACTCACACCACAATAAATAGGATGATTCAGTCCGTTTGTCACCAGCCACTAACCAGACAAGTCAATTCTCACCCACTCACACCGCAATAAATAGGATGATTCAGTCCGTTTGTAACCAGCCACGAACCAGACAAGTCAATTCTCACCCACTCACACCACAATAAATAGGATGATTCAGTCCATTTGTCACCAGCCACTAACCAGACAAGTCAATTCTCACCCACTCACACCACAATAAATAGGATGATTCAGTCCGTTTGTCACCAGCCACTAACCAGACAAGTCAATTCTCACCCACTCACACCACAATAAATAGGATGATTCAGTCCGTTTGTCACCAGCCACTAACCAGACAAGTCAATTCTCACCCACTCACACCACAATAAATAGGATGATTCAGTCCGTTTGTAACCAGCCATGAACCAGACAAGTCAATTCTCACCCACTCACACCACAATAAATAGGATGATTCAGTCCATTTGTCACCAGCAACTAACCAGACAAGTCAATTCTCACCCACTCACACGGCAATAAATAGGATGATTCAGTCCGTTTGTCACCAGCCACTAACCAGACAAGTCAATTCTCACCCACTCACACCGCAATAAATAGGATGATTCAGTCCGTTTGTCACCAGCCACGAACCAGACAAGTCAATTCTCACCCACTCACACGGCAATAAATAGGATGATTCAGTCCGTTTGTAACCAGCCACTAACCAGACAAGTCAATTCTCACCCACTCACACCGCAATAAATAGGATGATTCAGTCCGTTTGTCACCAGCCACTAACCAGACAAGTCAATTCTCACCCACTCACACCACAATAAATAGGATGATTCAGTCCGTTTGTCACCAGCCACTAACCAGACAAGTCAATTCTCACCCACTCACACCACAATAAATAGGATGATTCAGTCCATTTGTAACCAGCCATGAACCAGACAAGTCAATTCTCACCCACTCACACCACAATAAATAGGATGATTCAGTCCGTTTGTCACCAGCCACTAACCAGACAAGTCAATTCTCACCCACTCACACCGCAATAAATAGGATGATTCAGTCCGTTTGTAACCAGCCACGAACCAGACAAGTCAATTCTCACCCACTCACACCACAATAAATAGGATGATTCAGTCCGTTTGTCACCAGCCATGAACCAGACAAGTCAATTCTCACCCACTCACACCACAATAAATAGGATGATTCAGTCCGTTTGTCACCAGCCACGAACCAGACAAGTCAATTCTCACCCACTCACACCACAATAAATAGGATGATTCAGTCCGTTTGTAACCAGCCACGAACCAGACAAGTCAATTCTCACCCACTCACACCGCAATAAATAGGATGATTCAGTCCGTTTGTAACCAGCCACTAACCAGACAAGTCAATTCTCACCCACTCACACGGCAATAAATAGGATGATTCAGTCCGTTTGTAACCAGCCACGAACCAGACAAGTCAATTCTCACCCACTCACACGGCAATAAATAGGATGATTCAGTCCGTTTGTAACCAGCCACAAACCAGACAAGTCAATTCTCACCCACTCACACCGCAATAAATAGGATGATTCAGTCCGTTTGTAACCAGCCACGAACCAGACAAGTCAATTCTCACCCACTCACACGGCAATAAATAGGATGATTCAGTCCGTTTGTCACCAGCCACGAACCAGACAAGTCAATTCTCACCCACTCACACCACAATAAATAGGATGATTCAGTCCGTTTGTCACCAGCCACTAACCAGACAAGTCAATTCTCACCCACTCACACCACAATAAATAGGATGATTCAGTCCGTTTGTCACCAGCCACAAACCAGACAAGTCAATTCTCACCCACTCACACCGCAATAAATAGGATGATTCAGTCCGTTTGTAACCAGCCACAAACCAGACAAGTCAATTCTCACCCACTCACACCGCAATAAATAGGATGATTCAGTCCGTTTGTAACCAGCCACTAACCAGACAAGTCAATTCTCACCCACTCACACCACAATAAATAGGATGATTCAGTCCATTTGTCACCAGCCACGAACCAGACAAGTCAATTCTCACCCACTCACACCACAATAAATAGGATGATTCAGTCCGTTTGTCACCAGCCACTAACCAGACAAGTCAATTCTCACCCACTCACACCGCAATAAATAGGATGATTCAGTCCGTTTGTAACCAGCCACGAACCAGACAAGTCAATTCTCACCCACTCACACCACAATAAATAGGATGATTCAGTCCGTTTGTAACCAGCCACTAACCAGACAAGTCAATTCTCACCCACTCACACGGCAATAAATAGGATGATTCAGTCCGTTTGTAACCAGCCACGAACCAGACAAGTCAATTCTCACCCACTCACACCGCAATAAATAGGATGATTCAGTCCGTTTGTAACCAGCCACGAACCAGACAAGTCAATTCTCACCCACTCACACCACAATAAATAGGATGATTCAGTCCGTTTGTAACCAGCCACTAACCAGACAAGTCAATTCTCACCCACTCACACCACAATAAATAGGATGATTCAGTCCGTTTGTCACCAGCCACTAACCAGACAAGTCAATTCTCACCCACTCACACCACAATAAATAGGATGATTCAGTCCGTTTGTAACCAGCCACGAACCAGACAAGTCAATTCTCACCCACTCACACCACAATAAATAGGATGATTCAGTCCATTTGTCACCAGCCACTAACCAGACAAGTCAATTCTCACCCACTCACACCACAATAAATAGGATGATTCAGTCCGTTTGTAACCAGCCACGAACCAGACAAGTCAATTCTCACCCACTCACACCACAATAAATAGGATGATTCAGTCCGTTTGTCACCAGCCACGAACCAGACAAGTCAATTCTCACCCACTCACACCACAATAAATAGGATGATTCAGTCCGTTTGTAACCAGCCACTAACCAGACAAGTCAATTCTCATCCACTCACACCGCAATAAATAGGATGATTCAGTCCGTTTGTAACCAGCCACGAACCAGACAAGTCAATTCTCACCCACTCACACCACAATAAATAGGATGATTCAGTCCATTTGTCACCAGCCACAAACCAGACAAGTCAATTCTCACCCACTCACACCACAATAAATAGGATGATTCAGTCCGTTTGTAACCAGCCACAAACCAGACAAGTCAATTCTCACCCACTCACACCACAATAAATAGGATGATTCAGTCCGTTTGTAACCAGCCACTAACCAGACAAGTCAATTCTCACCCACTCACACGGCAATAAATAGGATGATTCAGTCCGTTTGTCACCAGCCACTAACCAGACAAGTCAATTCTCACCCACTCACACCACAATAAATAGGATGATTCAGTCCGTTTGTAACCAGCCACGAACCAGACAAGTCAATTCTCACCCACTCACACCACAATAAATAGGATGATTCAGTCCGTTTGTCACCAGCCACGAACCAGACAAGTCAATTCTCACCCACTCACACCGCAATAAATAGGATGATTCAGTCCGTTTGTAACCAGCCACGAACCAGACAAGTCAATTCTCACCCACTCACACCGCAATAAATAGGATGATTCAGTCCGTTTGTAACCAGCCACGAACCAGACAAGTCAATTCTCACCCACTCACACCACAATAAATAGGATGATTCAGTCCGTTTGTCACCAGCCACTAACCAGACAAGTCAATTCTCACCCACTCACACCGCAATAAATAGGATGATTCAGTCCGTTTGTCACCAGCCACAAACCAGACAAGTCAATTCTCACCCACTCACACCACAATAAATAGGATGATTCAGTCCGTTTGTAACCAGCCACTAACCAGACAAGTCAATTCTCACCCACTCACACCACAATAAATAGGATGATTCAGTCCGTTTGTCACCAGCCACTAACCAGACAAGTCAATTCTCACCCACTCACACCGCAATAAATAGGATGATTCAGTCCGTTTGTAACCAGCCACGAACCAGACAAGTCAATTCTCACCCACTCACACGGCAATAAATAGGATGATTCAGTCCGTTTGTAACCAGCCACTAACCAGACAAGTCAATTCTCACCCACTCACACCACAATAAATAGGATGATTCAGTCCGTTTGTAACCAGCCACTAACCAGACAAGTCAATTCTCACCCACTCACACGGCAATAAATAGGATGATTCAGTCCGTTTGTCACCAGCCACGAACCAGACAAGTCAATTCTCACCCACTCACACCACAATAAATAGGATGATTCAGTCCGTTTGTAACCAGCCACTAACCAGACAAGTCAATTCTCACCCACTCACACCGCAATAAATAGGATGATTCAGTCCGTTTGTAACCAGCCACTAACCAGACAAGTCAATTCTCACCCACTCACACCACAATAAATAGGATGATTCAGTCCGTTTGTAACCAGCCATGAACCAGACAAGTCAATTCTCACCCACTCACACGGCAATAAATAGGATGATTCAGTCCGTTTGTCACCAGCCACGAACCAGACAAGTCAATTCTCACCCACTCACACCACAATAAATAGGATGATTCAGTCCGTTTGTAACGAGCCACAAACCAGACAAGTCAATTCTCACCCACTCACACCACAATAAATAGGATGATTCAGTCCGTTTGTCACCAGCCACAAACCAGACAAGTCAATTCTCACCCACTCACACCACAATAAATAGGATGATTCAGTCCGTTTGTCACCAGCCACAAACCAGACAAGTCAATTCTCACCCACTCACACCACAATAAATAGGATGATTCAGTCCGTTTGTCACCAGCCACAAACCAGACAAGTCAATTCTCACCCACTCACACCGCAATAAATAGGATGATTCAGTCCGTTTGTAACCAGCCACGAACCAGACAAGTCAATTCTCACCCACTCACACCACAATAAATAGGATGATTCAGTCCGTTTGTCACCAGCCACGAACCAGACAAGTCAATTCTCACCCACTCACACCGCAATAAATAGGATGATTCAGTCCGTTTGTCACCAGCCACGAACCAGACAAGTCAATTCTCACCCACTCACACCACAATAAATAGGATGATTCAGTCCGTTTGTCACCAGCCACGAACCAGACAAGTCAATTCTCACCCACTCACACCACAATAAATAGGATGATTCAGTCCGTTTGTAACGAGCCACAAACCAGACAAGTCAATTCTCACCCACTCACACCGCAATAAATAGGATGATTCAGTCCGTTTGTCACCAGCCACAAACCAGACAAGTCAATTCTCACCCACTCACACCGCAATAAATAGGATGATTCAGTCCGTTTGTCACCAGCCACTAACCAGATAAGTAAATTCTTACCAACACCTCAAACTATTCTCATAGTTCTATAGGGCCATGACCAGCCGGGATGGCCTAATGAGTTAGAGCGTCCGTCTCCCGTGCTGGTAGATCGTGGGTACGTGGGTTCGAACCCTGGTCGAGTCAAACCAATGACTTAAAAATTTATACTTGTCACTTCCTAGCCAGGCGCTTGGCATGATTAGGACAGGGCAAGGACTGGTTGGTTCAGTGTCAGGATAATGTGACCGAGTGGGAGACCAGGTCATGGTGCTGGTGGCCTGGTTTCCCAGTGGGACAGCACTATAAAGTTGCCATGAGGGTGCACTGTCACAAGTCGGTACTCGTCCTGATATGACCTTAGATGTTGCTAGGATGTAAAACAACAAACACATCTATAGGGCCACCTGGGTTTAAAGGTTACCTTCAATTAAACTCATAATAGAAAATAATGGACTCAGACTATGTTATTAATACAACATGTGTTTAGGTACATTGATATCAAGTTATTGATCAATTATATGTAATTTATATGTAAATATGCACAGTTTGTTTCAATGAGAGTATCATAATTTCTGGGCAGGAGAGGCAAATTCAACAAACAACTGTTGACATACTACACTAATAGGCCTATTACCTGAGGTAGATGCTGATATTGGAATAAATTGAGTCTTAGGCTTGTCTCTCTCATTGATGTAAGCAATGATCGTCAAATGTATGCATGAAGATGTATCAATTGTGGCGAGTACCGTGTAGTGTATGCTTAGCATCATACATTGCTAATGACTGACTCTTAGGATATATATATATATATATATATATATATATATATATATCCTATATATGATATATATCCTATATATATATATATATATATATATATATATATAGTTAGTATATAAATATACGGGTATAAATCATCAGTATGAGGTTTGTTATTATTATTATGATGGTCACTGTATAATATTGTTAACGTCCAATAAGTGACAACTATCGATTAACTGCGGCCTGCTGGCCTACGGTGGCGCCGCCACCGGTAGCTCTTGGTAATTATGCTCACTCGCTGTATACATCACTTTGCTGAGATATATATATATCTGCAAACCTGTGAACCCAGCAGTTGTACAACCTATTACCATCCGATATAACACATGCACTATGATGATGGATCTGTTTATATATATATCACTTCCAAGTTAAGTTCCAGGATGGAGCGGAATCTGTTATAAAAAGCCGATAAATTGTGCCTTAGGCTTGTCTCTCTGTTTCATGTAAGCAATGTTCGTCAAATGTATGCATGAAGATGTATCAATTGTGGTGAGTACCGTGTTGTGTATGCTTAGCATCATACATTTCTAGTGACTGACTCTTAGGCTATATATATATATATACATATATATATAGCCTAAGATATATATATATATATATATATATATATATATATATATATATATATGCAAGCCTGTGAAAACAGCAGTTGGCATGCCCATCCACCAAGTACAACCCATTACCATCCGACATAACACGTACACTATGATGATGGATGTCTTTATATATATATATATAGTTTCCAAGTTAAGTTTCACGATGGAGCGGAATCTGTTATAAATAGCCGAACGCTTCTGCTTAGCTGGAAGTGAACTTATCTTAAAATGCACCTGAACATTTTATAATCTTTGTTTTTTTCTGTTTCATTCCTTGCGACTCTTTAGATGTGTGTAACATGGCTGGTTTTACATGCGTAACTAAAATACAGGACTTTTGCACTTATTTGAAACAGTTATGTTGCCTGCCTAAATGGAGAGTGGCGGTAAAGTAATGAAAGCAGTCTTTGTCGCATCGCGACCGACAGCATGATGATGATGATGATGCCTGCGCCTCCCACACACCCACACCCACACCCACACCCACTCCAAATGAAGTGGGTGCAGTCTGACATTAAGTAATTCGTATTGTATAACGAGTTATGCCCATATTATTTAGGCTGCAGGGCTTTAATACCTCCTGCCCGCGTAGGGCTGGTGGGCACTGTGCCGCCTGTACTCACCCGGCTGGGGTGCCCCGTGCCACAGGACAGCGTCCAATCAGGTTCCGGGTGCCCGGGTGAGGCGACTTCGGGCGGCACGGTCGCTATCAGGTATCCATTCGGCCGGAAAGCAATCATTGGTTACCACCTTGTAAGTTGATTGATTGGTTGATGGTTGCTTGCTTAATGCCATGTTGGCAGCAAAGGCCATATTTACAGTGAGAAGTGCCCAGCTTGCATTCTGTTGTATTAATTATCATTCACCCATAGCCTTTACATAGAATGTAAAGGCACACATTCAATTATGTCTCAAAAGACACTTTGGAAGCTCAAATCTCACAATCATCACAATTGTGGCCAAGGAAAACTAAATTCTAAGCAAAATTGAATGGTATCATTCTTTCGTAATTGTTTTACACAAAGGTTTAAAGCTGCATAGTCCGATGAAGCATCAAATTTTCAAAACCAAAACACTGACCTAGATTTGATTCTACATATTTATCTTTGACACTGGTACAGTTATTAAGCATTTGTTGTCACATAGAAGGGCATGGGGAGTCAATTTAATACAACCCTGCATAAGCCTATGGCATCAGAGTTTTGGCGTGCTTGCCAAAATTAATTTGGCATGTTGTCACTTCAATACCAATTATCAATATAACCAGAGATGGCACAAACATAGAACAAGTATCCGAATTCATATATCTCGGACAAAAGATTACAAATGATGGGAGATGTGAGGAAGAAATTAAAAGAAGGATAACAATAGCCCAAACAACATTCTCCAAAATGTATAGTGTTAACATCAAGTAAGATATTAGTACAAACAAGGAAGCGTATTCTTCAGTGTTATGTGTGGTCTACTCTAATGTATGGGGCTGAGACATGGACAATCTCTAAGAAAATGTACAAACGTTTAGCAGCATTTGAGATGTGGACTTATCGAAGGATGATGAAAATATCATGGACAAAGAAGATCACCAACAAAGAAGTTCTCAGACAAATTAAAAATAAGAAAAGTTTGTTTGCCACTATACAGACAAAGAAACTTATTTATTTTGGCCACATCATTCGTCAGAGTTCAATATACCATACATTGTTGGAAGGGAAGGTGAATGGCAGCAGAGGGAGAGGGAGACCAAGAACATCATGGTTTACAAATATTTCACAGTGGACAGGCTTGAATTATTCACAGTCTATCAGAACAGCACACCATCGGGACAAGTGGAGAACCATTGCATCCAACCCTCGACTAGAGGACGGAACTATTGATTGATTGATTGTCACTTCAAATATCTCCAAATTTAGCCATTTAAACTAAAAGTTATTTCAACCTAAACTAAAGTAGCTTGTAATGATCAATTTAATGTATTTATCTCAGAAAATGACAGAAACTCAAAGCCATCGGACTACGCAACTTTAATAAGTCACATGAGGTGGTACACTCCTGCTGCCTGCAAGAAGGTTAACATTTGTCCTTGTTTTACATTAGCAACAAGATAATGCATGATGTTTACATTGTAAAATTATTGCCACAAAGCCATATCATTAACACAGTTTAATCAAATATGTTTGGGTGTCAGTAGGAACTGTCATCCAATGCATTCGGATGAAGTGGGGTTATGGCCCTGTCACACTACGATACTTCTCGCCGGCACGCCGTCAGCGCGCAAAATATCTTCTACGCGTCGAGACACGTCCAACTTTTCGGCGGTTTGGGGGAAAAGATCGGCGTCAGCGCAGCGCGTTATTCGCGTGCGGCCAACATTAGTCGATGAGTGAGGACAAAAAATGTTGGTAGGACATAAAACAACAAAGCAACCATTTGGCGCAACGTGTGGAGATGACCCGCACGCGCGCACGGCAACTGCTTAGCATTCGCATAACATTATTCCAGCGCTGTCGACGTGCTTCTGACGTCGCCATAATATTGGCAACCGCGCGTTGAAGCGCATTGTCGGTCATTCAGTTTTTTTTACATGTTAAAAACATCTAGCGACCAACTACGCGCGCTGCCATCCTCCGGCGACTGTCGACGTCCAGGATAGTGTACCGACGTGTACCAAGGTATGCATAACGTCTCCCTAACGTTTCCCGACGTTTCGCCAAATAATGACAAACATTGACACGCGTTGGAGAGAAACGTTGTAATGTGACAGGTGTATTCGGTCTCCCTTGAGCAGAAAATATTCGAAAATCCACAAGTGGCCAATACAGCAGTGGCTAAGGACGACTTGGTCCTGCTTCCCCCGTTCATGAGTCTCTGGTCGGTTCCCTCACAGATGCGACAACTTCTGCAATGCGTTATTTGTATTTTTGTCGCACCCATACTGCCATATGGATTTGATATGAGCGAAAACGAGTGGTCTCAGATCAGAGTGGAGCATTACACACGATGTAATGGAACACTTCAGAGCCTTTCTTCGCAGCCCGAACAGGATGCACATTTTTAGAATCCTTCTAACTGAGTTACCAGATAGGATGGCCGCATCACTAAGATCACCACACCTGATGGCTTCCCATGCGGGGGGGGGGGGGGGGGGGGGGGGGGGGGGTAGGGGGGGAGGCCATGAGTTTCCACGCAGAAACTTGCAAAGGTCATTCTTGCGACTACCTCGCCTGTTGTTCACCATTAGCAGGATAGTGCTAGCACTGGTTTGCTCAGTATTAGGATAATGTGACTGAGTGGGATAGTGTGGGTAATGGCCTGGTCTTGCAGAACTATAAAAGTCACCATGTATGTACTCTGTTTCAAAAGTCAGTATTGGTCCTGATGTGACCTAATATGTTGCTAGGACATAACAATACAACAAAGTACATCTAATGGTAGAGTACATACACAGTCATGTGAAGATATGGAATTTACGGCTATTTCGAAGGCTTTTCAGGGCAGGAAAAAATATAGCTCCAAAGGAAAAAAACACATAATAATTGTCGCAATCGACAAATTGTGTTTGATTTGGCATGGAACGCCAAGTGAGTCTCTCACCACTCCTCTCCACGGATTGCCTCACCTGCTGGATCCTGATTGGCTGCTATTTCTTTGGGCCTTACCGCTGTCGCGGCCACCACTATCGTCTCCCCCTTACTCTTCAGCCGGCCTGCGCTGCCTTATTTATGGACGAGCTGGCAACCCAAGTTAAATTTCCCACCCACCAACCTGTCTACACTTTGGTGAGTTGTAACTTTCTTATTCTCCTATGAGCTGTCATCCGCCAGAGGGCATGCCTCGAGTTTCACCAGTACCTGTAATTTAATATTCCTTTTACCTGCACTACCGCCTTTTTGTCATCCTTTCGCTAAATCACTAAAATGAAAGAAACAACCCAGAATACATGCAATAGAAAAAAATATCAGGACAGGTACCGAATTGTGGCAGTGCACACTCATGGTGACAATAGTGCTGCGCCATTGGGAAATCAGGCCACCAGTGCCATGACCCAATTTCCCACTCAGTCACATTATCCTGATACTTTGGCAGTGCACAATCATGGTGACAATAGTGCTGCCCCAATGGGAAATCAAGCCGTCAGTGCCATGACCCCCCCTCCCCCTCCCACCCCTCACACTCAGTCACATTATCTGATAATGAACTAACCAGTCCTTGCCCTAGGCGCCAGGCTAGGTAGGGACAAGCATAAATTTTGTATGTTTGTTTGTTTGCTGTTGTTGTTGTTTTATGTCCTAGCAACATCTAAGGTCATATCAGGATGGGTACCGACTTGTGACAGTGCACACTCATGGCTACTTTATAGTGCTGTCCCACTGGGAAACCAGGCCACCGGCACCATGACCTGGTATCCCACTCAGCCACATTATCCTGACACTGAGCACACCAGTCCTTGCCCTGTCCTAATAATGCCGAGCGCCTGGCTAAGAAGCAACAAGTATAAATTGTTAAGCCATTGGTTTGAATCGACTAGGGTTCGAACCCACGACCCCACGATCTACCAGCACGGGAGACGGACGCTCTAACTCATTCGGCCATCCTGTCTGGTCGAGTTTTGTAAGTCATTGGTTTGACTTGACCAACTCCCAACCTTCTACCAACCCTGCCTTCTACCAATTCAGCCCGTATCCGGGTTGCATTCTGGAAGTCTTTGTGGTTACCATACACTTACGTACTTACTTATGCCTACCGCCCAATTTTGGGCATAGGCCACGAACAAGGGCTCTCCACTTATCCCGGTCCTGGGCCATCTTCTCCAGCTGTCTCCATGTATGGCCAGACCTCTTCACATCTGCCTCCAGGTCACAGCGCCAACTGTTTCTTGGCCTGCCTCTCTTCCTTTTCCCCTGTGGATTCCAGGAAAGGGCATGTCTTGCAGTGTTGGATGCAGGCTTGCAACGGGTATGGCCAACCCATCTTCAGCGTCTCCGAAGGATCTCCTCCTCAACAGACTGCTGTCCTGTTCGCTGCCATAGCTCCAGGTTACTGATGGTGTTTGGCCAGCATACTCTTAGGATCCGTCTGAGACAGGTGTTGATAAAGGACTGGATTTTCTTCATGGTGGTGACCGTTGTTCTCCAAGTCTCTGCACCATACAGAAGAACAGGCTTTACCATGGAGCAAAATATCCTGATCTTGGTGTTCCTAGGCAGCTCCGAGGATCCCCAGACATTCTTCAGCTGATGGAAAGCTGCCCTTGCCTTTCCAATCCGAACCCTCGCATCAGCATCTGTCCCTCCCAGCCTGTTGACCACACTTCCAAGATAGGTGAAGCTTTCCACTTCCTCTAGTGCTTCTCGATCTAGTCTGATGGGGGCTGTGTTGTTATTGTGTATTAAATATGAGTGTGTATTACCATACACACTCATATTTAATTCTTTTTTAAATTTTAAACCTTTTTGTTTGTGATTTGTTGGGGTGTTGTGTGGGTGTTGGGGAGCGGGCGCAGAAGAAGGGATGGGAGTTTGTGGATTGAGTGGGGTGTTGATCGTTTTACTGCCATTCAGTATCTAGATGTTCATTTCAAAGGGGGAACAATGGGGGGGGGAGGATTATTTTTTTTTAAACTATTAAACATCCCCGCACAGATGTAACATAAATAAAGGATTTCCAGTATCAGCCTGCCCTCTGGCTGCAGTGGCAGAACTAATGTGGGTATCAGCTCACTTTGCATGGTTCACATCAAAAGGTTTATAGACCATTAGCATGCTGTGTAGCTCAGGGCCTAACAAGGAAATTGTATGTTTCCGATTGCGCAACTGACTATAATTCAAAAAGTTGCTGACTATAATTTTAATTTCTGATGAAATTATTTAAAGTTGCATAGTCCGATGATTTTGAGTTTCTGACATTTTCTGAGATACATATTATTAAGTTGATATGTTACAATGTACCTTACTTTAGCTTGAAGTAACTTATATTTAAATGGCTAACTTTTTATATATTTGAAGTGCAACCATGGAAAATTAATGTTGGCAAGCATGTGAAAACTCTGACACTGTAGCATTCTGCAGTAATATGGTCTATTCAATTGCCTCAGTATTCCCTTTTGTGTGGTGACAAATGTTTAATAAGTGCACCAGCATCGAAGTTATATATGTAGAATTAAATTTGGATAATTGCTTGGACTTTGAAAATTGGATGTTTACATCGGACTGTGCAACATTAATCCTTACAAATAAACACTTTCAGACTATCCCAGATACGTGGTGCTAGGGAGTTCCTTGCTTCAATGAACATTTTCTGACAAATTACGTGGGTTGTAGCTTTTGTGTACGTCAAATTACGTAATGGTGAAGGGATTCATGATGTAAACAAAAATAATGAAAAAGATAGAATTTTGTCTATGTACCCTACTTTTTGTTGCTTCCCTCCAACAGGAAATACATAGGTCATTCATTCTCTCAAACTCGACACCACATATTTGGTTTCCATGTTACAATGCTGATAATTAATCTGTTCTTTTATTGATAGCTAGTCAAATAATTATTTTTTCGCAAATAATTGTTGTCGCCTCTGTGTATTAAATATGTTAGCAATACTATATATATTTAATCTATCCCCCCAACAATATTTGAGAAGTATAGATGTATGCTTTTGTGCTAACGTGAAAATGTGAATCCATGCATTTACGCAAATATTTGTTCTTTTATTTCAACTTTATTCTTGTAAGACATAAATAAAGGATTTCCATTATCAGCCTGCCGGATTTCCATAATCAACATGCTGTTTACCTAATTGCAATCAATAAAATACTGCTTGATTTTGTTATGTATGTTAAGATGATGTTCTGAATGTGTCTTTGATTTACATGTATTTATATGAACATATTGCTCAATTTGTACAAAATCCAAATAACAAAATTAAATAGTTTCGGTGGTTTTTTTCAACTCTGACATATGCACAACATGGAAACCTTTATACAAACACAGATTGCACTATTATTTGGAATGTTATTTTTTGCAATTATTTGAAAGGTTTTTATTTTTGGTTTCCATGTTATACTTCAGTGCCCAGTTTCCAAGAATGGCCCAAATAGTTGCTTATGGTGCTGTCATATTACGATGCTTCTCGCCAGTGCCCGTAGCCGTATGTGATTTTTTTGCGGCACAAAACTCTCGAAGTGCGACAACGCGCGCATGCTAACATTATGGCGACGTTAGGGGCGCGTCGAGATACGTTAAATGCGCTGGAATAATGTTATGCATGTGAGGCTCATTGCGCCAAACTGTTGCTTTGTTTGTTTGTTGTTGGTTTACATCCTAGCAACATCTAAGGTCATATCAGGATGGCGCGCCAAACTTTGTTTGTTTTTTTCTCACAACGTCGGCCGCATGCTACCAATACGTTGTGCTGATGCCAACAAGTTTGACGTGTCTCGATGATTAAAAGTGATTTTGCGCGTTGGCGGCGCACTGGCGAGAAGCGTCGTAATGTGACAGGCCCATTGGGCCTAGTGCTTATAGAAAAAGGCTCTTCCTCAACAACATGTCTTCAAAGAACAATAGGGAGCTGAATTGTAATCACATTGCAGCCGAATGTCAACATGGCCTGAGCGAGCCAAAAGGCGGACAGTCTAAAATTAAATACCACAACAGACCATTAGGGCTAGGTAGCTCTTCGAATCCAGCTGGTGCCTCTGTTTAATAACGAAAGTGAGACGACGTGGTTTCACTATAATATGGTGTTGCAGGAAATATTAAGTATCAGTATAATTGCATTCAGTGTGTGAATAGTATCCTGTATTCACATGAGCAAACCATGTTAGAGTATAAGACCGGCTCCCCGAAATGTACCATCCCACCCACCCAAGCTTAAAGTTAAAGCTCAGACTGCTAGAGTCAAGTCTTTGTGAGCCTCTGGGGCCCTTTGCACCAATCGGTGTTAATGCCGTAACCGCGATTTGGCAAGCTCCACACGGCTAACTGTGGAAAATCCGTATGCACCAATCGGTGCCAGCGCTAACCGCGGACTTTAGCCGAGGCTAAGCTAAACCACTTTCAGATTTGGGGTAACAGGCTACCTGGTCCGGTTAGTGTGGCGGCCGCCGATATATTAGAGCCAAATCTATTCAATGCGATCATATTTGACAGATTTACATACGCAATAAGTGAAATTTAATCAAATTAATCCTAAAATCGAACCGTTATTAACGCTCCTGCCGCATTGGCGGCGTTATTCATATTGTCGAATCGAGGGAATTCCCAAATCTATAAATAACTTCACGGTTAGCTACCCGCCCCGGCTAGGACATTGGTGCATACAACTTGACCTATTTCTCCAACCCGCCGCTACCCGGAGGTAGCTAGCTATCCCTGAGCTAGCCATTAGCACCGGCTAAGCCTTTACCCTGATTGGTGCATACGGCCCCAGATATCAAACTGACTCTAACATAAACCTTGTAACATGTGACAACAAGAATAAGGCCAAGTACATTTAAAAAATTGTGATCGTCCGCGCCCGTGCCTGAAAATTCGGACGTCCCTGAATTTAAAAAAAGGATTGCGTCAGGGAGCGTAGAGAGCATAATGCTTATAACGCCAGCCCCTGATTGGCAGAAGCATGCATTCTAAATCCCATTCTAATCGCATTATGTCCCTTTAATTGCCTAAGTACTCTCCCACGGTATATTCATGAAAATATTTGATAAATATTGGACAGTGAGACCATTATGGTATCAACTGATGCCCAAAGGATGTTCAAGCCTCGTTTTCGATACTGTGTGATTAACATTTATGCGTATGTTGGGTAGGTCTTTTGCAAAAGGCGGTCTTTATTCTTTGGTTCTTATTCCTACAGTGCCTAGACACTATAAGTGAGTGAGTAATGGTGATTTGACCTTGTGTTAGACAGAAAGGTCATATTCAGACCGAAGAGAGTGCAAGCAGCTGCTGTCATTGATAGTACAGTGGAGAATAGCCGGAGTAAACCAGGCATGATAGCGATATATTATAAATTTTGTTGGTACATTAGTTGATTAAGCAATTTCAAACGGGGACAATTGTTCTTCGCGTTATTCCTGTAGTAGTCTGCACTGACCTCTCATGCAAGGAGTCGCACAGACAGGTAGGCATGGGTAGTGTGGTGACATCAGGGAGCCTAGGTGGTGTAATGCTTACCACACTGGCCCGGAATGCAAATAGATGTGGGTTCGAGTCCCACTCTAGTTGCAATATTTCCCATTTTCGTCACCCCTACGGCACTGGTTGTTGTGACCATGATCCTGTAAAGCTACGTGCTGTATTGTTGTTGAACCTATCCTGTGTATGTATGTGTAAGTGTATTGCATGTATTTATGTAATTGTAAGCATTAAAAGACTTACAATTCCAGGGAGACGAATGTAGTAGTCTGCACTGACCTCTCAGACAAGGAGCAGCATAAACAGGTAGGCGTGGGTAGTGTGGTGACATCAGGGAGCCTAGGTGGTGTAATGGTTAGCACACTGGCCCGGAATGCAAAGAGATGTAGGTTCGAGTCCCACTCTAGGCGCGATATTTCCCATTTTCATCGCCACCCCCCACACAGCATTGCTCCATGTTCTCCCTATCCTAATATAAGCGCCAGACTAGATAGTGACAGGTATACATTTTAAAGTCATTCCTTTGATTCGACAGGGGTTCGAACCATGAATCTTACGACCTACCAAATCAAGAGACGGAACCTAAACTCATTTGGACGTTCCAAAATGAAATTGATATGTACTTAGATTGACAACAAGAAGCTCCTGAGCACAACCCCCCCCCCCACACACACACACACGCTCTCCCCAGCATCCTCACCCTCCTTTCCCACCACCCGCCAATACACTTTCAGCACCGTCATGTAGGCGTACATAGGCTCAGCCAGCTGTTGCTTTTTGCGTGGTTATTTCTTTCATGAAGAAAGGGAGGAATGAGAGCCGACAGTGGTCTGACATCTGAGCTCCACTGAGGAGAGCGGAGAGAGCATGCAATGATAAGACAAGTAAGAACAACTCGGAACAGCTCAGAGTCGCTCACGGGGCGCTGCAACCGCTCACAGCCCTGTACAGCTGGGTACCGGTACCGCTCGTAGCCGTTCAGAGTTGCTCAGATCTGCTCAGAATTATAAAGAGCTGCTCACATCTATTAGGATTTACTCAGAGCTGTTCAGATCTGCTCAGATATACTCAGAACTGCTCAGATTTATTCAGATCTACTCGGAGCTGCTCAGATCTGCTCAGATGTACTGGGAGCTGCTCAGATATATTAAGATTTACTCAGATCTGCTCAGATTTACTCAGAGCTGCTAAGATGTACTGAGAGCTCCTCGGATTTACTCAGCTCTGCTCAGATCTATTAAGATTGAATCAGATATATTATTAATTTACTCAGATCTGCTCAGTTACACAGAACGGCTCAGATCTACTCAGAACGGCTCAGATCTACTCAGATTAGCTCAGATCTACTCAGAGCTACTCAGAGAAGCTCAGAGCCACTCAGATCTACTCACAGCTGCTCAGAACTGCTCGGAGATGCTCAGAGCCAACTCACTGCTATCCCCAGAGCATTCCACCCACTCCTACCCGTCCCCACACCTGTCAGGTACATCAGAGGAATATTCATCGCTCGTGCTACAGTGGTGCGACATTTACACTCCGGCGCACCCCACACCTGACGTCAATGATGCACAATGCTTCTAATCTTCTTCTATATTATATTTCTGTAATAGATCTGCCAGCATATACGCTTTCTAGCGGTGCATACAGTTAAATCAGAGGCCAACTAGTCACATTGTCACACAGCCATTCTCAATTGTGTTGAGAAGGAACAATGATATACTGCTCATACCTGCTCATACCTGCTGAATCTGCACACACTTGCCCACAGCTCCTCAAATGCCCGCACCTGTATATAATACCTGTATATAATTTGACCGTCAAACAGGTTTATAGGCAATAATGACCAGACGCAGCTGGCATACAGTGCTTAGAGTCCCTCACAGGTGGCGCCAGTGTGGCCAATAGCAATATGTAGATAGGATACGGTGAATATACTATTACATAGGAAACTGAAGATAGATGGTGTCCTTCTTTATATTCCGATAACTGATTATAGAACACACACATATGTATATATATATATCACATATATATATATATGTGATGTATAACGTATTATGCAAGTATAAAGATACATAAGGGAATATTACTTATTATTATTATTGTTATCCTCCGTAAGATATGACTCGCCCACCTCATCTCCCCCGATGTTGACCAGTGTCAGTCCCACCGGACGATACATGTCACTTATGCACATGTACATGTAAATATACTTGTATACATACTCTTTACATATACACATACCTGTGTGTATAATTACCTGCGCACATACCTGCACATGTAAACATGTGGGGTACAAACAGGCCAGACGACAACAATGGTCACCCAATCCGTTATTAACCAGGGGGTTGGCTAAAGGAGTTGAGCGTACATCTCCCATTTTGGTAGATCATGCAATTTGAACCCACGCATTCAAAACATGGTCGAGTCCAACCAATGACTTACAAATTGATACTTGTCGCTTCCTAGTCAGGCACTTGGCTTTATTAGGATAGGGCAAGGACTGGTTGGCTCAGTGTCAGGATAATGTGACTGAGTGGGATATCAGGTCATGGTGATGGTGGACTTGGTCGCCGAGTGGGGTGGCACTATAAAGTCGCCATGAGAGTGCACTGGCACAAGTCGGTATCCGTCCTGATATGACCTGATATGTTGCCAGTACGTAACAAACTCCAACAACCAACCAATCAATCTGTTATTCATTATTCGGACAATGAATTAACAACAGCCAGGAAAGGCACGGCTATTATTTGTAAGCACCAACAGCCTCGTTTTGGTTGAAAAGTTCAGTAACTAACGATATAGCGATATGGTAGACAGGAAGTGTGAACACTTATTTGTCTCTCATTTTTTTTTTTTTGTACATTAGTTGTCCCAAGCAGGGGAAATCCCAGTCACAGACAACTGGTCTTCCCCACTCAACTGCTGGTCGATAGAAAGCCTGAACCTACACTTTTACCGAGCCAAGGGATTTTTAACCTCTCACACCACATAGACATGGTATGAGAGCAACCAGCCTTTGATGATGCTGTAAGTTATACACAGCGGTGGAAATCCAAATTGGCAGAGCTGGGGGCATGGGGAATCGAACTGCCGACCCTCAGATTAGGAGTCTGACCTAGAAACAAGTCAGACACTCAAACCACTCCGCCACAGAGAACGCCGCCACCACGCCTTTCTGTACTAGGTGGGCCTAGGTTTATAGTCGATAAGGACTGTCTGCTAAGGCGAGACTGTACACTATACCCTTGAACGTGTCATACACTGTTTCCATTCTTAGCAATCAGGGGACAACTCCACTGATTTAGAACGTCCGGTCGATAGTCTTTCAGGGACTCCTATAGATCGACGATGCAGCAATGGGCGCGTGATGAGGGTGGTTGTGGGGGTGGGGAGTGGTGCCTCACTACCGTTGTATTGAATAAAATGCACTGGTTAGGGACTCTATATCGTAAAACTCCTGGATTATTTATAGCCACGGTTTACTGTAGAAAATACGGGGGCCACGTTCAGGGTACGCCTCCGAGTCGACTCCGCGACGTTGTTTGGCCTATTTGCATTCAGGGGGCGCCTCGGAGTTACCTCGAAGACGTCTCGCTTTTCAGGTAGGAGGCAAAAAGCGCCTCCAAAAGGGTTGCCACATTCAGTGATTTCAGCCAATCACAGCTGTTCTTTTCAATTGCAAATGGCTGCCCCCTATGGAGACCGCAATTTTCAAGGCGCCAGACAGCTCAAGTCATTCAGACTAGTCCGATTCCAGGAATTTCTCCAAGGTGCTTCCGAGGCATACCTTGAAAGCGGCCCAGGTCCTTAAACCTGGATCTGAAATCCTTGCAGGTCCATAATTCCGTATCTGAAATCCTTGCAGTCAGTTGTGTTTCGGAATTCGGAATTTGTCTGATTGCCTGAATAATGGTAGTAATCATATATTAATACTGCAGCAAAAGCATACTTCGTCGGTTCTTCAGTTCCAGTAGGGACGCCCAACCTGATCACATTGGTGCCGTGACCAGGACCAATATCATAGTCCTAGAGTGCTAAGCTTCATAGAATACCAACGCTAATTGAGATTTTTGTTTTTGTTTTTGGTAAAACAGTTTATTCATAAGAATATACTTTCTTTTTTCAGCGCCGAGGCACTGGTCTTCCAGTCGTTTACATTACATTGTAAATAGGTAGATCAGCGGGTACTTACATAGGGCATATTAGTAGATTTTGAAGGGGGTTAGTGTGTTAGTGGGTTAGCCATAATAAGTTCAGCGTTATGGGCTACGATGGTGGGTCGCTGCAAAAGCTGTGCTGCTATAACGGTATAGCTGAGGTTAGTAATTTTGTGAGGGGGGTGGGGGGAGGACAAGGACAATCTTTGAACGAACCGTAATCAAACGTAAATATATTTCTCCTGAGAAAATTAATATTCACACTAAATGGGATAAATATAGACTATGAATAGTATTACAATTTATTTTAATGTAATTAGTACGGTTGACAAAAATCGGTTATCAGAGCTTTTTGGATTTCAGTATTGAGGATAAAGGATTGAGGATATGTACTCTATTTTCACTTCCATCAAAGACTGTAGACAAACTGGGTGTCTCACCTGTGTATGTGACATCTGCTATTATATTATTCAATTTGAAAACAACAATTCTTAGCCCCGTGGACTAGTAGTCTTCACTGACCTATGAAGCAAGGTGCCAGATATACAGGTGGGTGTGTATAGGGTGGTGATACCAGGGAGCCTTGGAGGTGGAACGGTTAGCACACTGGCCCAGAATGCAAGAGATGTGGGTTGGATTCACACTCTAGGCACAATATTTCCAATTTTCATCACCTCCGATGACAATGGTTACCATGACCAGGATCCTGTAAAAGCTACATGCTGTATGGTTGTTGAACCCTCTCTGTGTATGTATGTATATGAGACTGTCTCAATATGGGACAAAACTTTGTCCATTGTAACGATCAACATATTATCTGCTAATGCATTTGCTCAGGATAAACTGATTTGTTTTTTACATGGTCTTTCATAATCCCAATAGAATACATTTTGATTTGACGCAAATGTCCTAGTGTTTTCAGTGTAACCGTTTCTGTGCTGTTTTGTGTCAATCGTTACAATGGACAACAATAAAAAAGAGTTATCACCTTTTGAGACAGGCTCATATATATATGTAAGTGAATTTACAGATACAGTAAGACATCTCTAAATCAACCGACCATGGGACACTTTAAATAGTCCATTTAGGGAGGTGGTCGGTTTAGAGAGTCTTTGTTATCATTACAATGGTATTGTATGGGCGATTGTCTTACCCGAAAATAAAGTGATTGATATGGTGGTCGATCTGTGGAGGTGGTCGGTTAGAGAGGTTTCACTGTATATATGTAATTCTAAACCTTTTAAAAGACTTACAATACCAGAGGGACGACTGTTATAGCATTAGCAAACTGGATGTAGCATATAATGACATAATGAGGTTATTACTCCATCTACTTAGGTATCACAGTGCTAGTCAGCTGTTTGCCAATATTGATGTGCCAGCCTTCCAGACTGTCATCAGGAATCTAATATTCAAATTTATTACTAGACTTGACAAGTCAGAAAATGTTATAATACAGGGACTTGTAAAAATAGAAGAGAGTGATCTAAAGGCCGTGTCACACTACGATGTAACGAGGTCGGCGTAGGGAGAACGTGAAGAACGGTGAACTTCTCGGCGTAGTATGCAAATTTGGGCACAAGTTGAACGTGGATGCAGCATAGTTGACGAGAGCGTAACGTTAGTAAAGCGTAGTGATACCGTCATTCAACGAGAGAGGACAACTTCATTATGTTCACGGAACGTTATGAACGTTATTCCATCGCCAGAACTACATTACGTGATGTTACATACGTCATGACACGGTGGCAAAATGTTGAACGCACGTTGAACGTACGTTCTCCTGATGTTCTCCTGATGTTATCCTGATGTTCCCATTACACCACGTGGACGTTTCCACCGGGTTTAATGTGGGTCAACGTAGTGGAACGTAGTTGAACGTAGTGAGCAGCGTTTGGCTAACGTCCGTTTAATGTCATTGATGTTCGCCGAACGTGTACAGAACGTACGGCGAACGTAAATGCGTACGTTCGAGTTACGTCGAAAGTTTTGAACAGGTTCAAAACGTTGATGCGCGCCGATGTCACACGACGTAACGTGACGTAGCTCGACGTCAGTCTAATGTCATTCTGACGTCATCATAACGTAACCCAACGTACATCAACGTAATGACGAAACGTGATCGCGTCAGCCTTACATTTGCTTGTTACGTCATAGTGTGACAGGGGTATTAGATTTATGTCCGCTATATGGAGGCATTGGTACAAACTACTGTATGTAGACCAACATTTCGATATTGGTTAGAATGGTAGTATTCATACTATTACTTATATCCTATTCACATTTTTTGTATATCTACCTACTATGGACCAAATTATGTAACTACCATAGTCATCAGTCTGAAATAAAGAATTGAATTGAATTGAATACATTGACCTCTCCGGCAAGGAGAGACATAGACAGGTTCGCCGCGAATAGGGTCTATGCTGCCGACACGGCGTAAAGCAACCAGCAATCAATCAATCAATCAATCATAGACAGGTAGGCATGGATAAGGTGGTGACATCAAGGAGCCCATATATTGTTATGGTTAGCACACTTGCCCGGAATGCAAGAGATGTGGGTTCGATTCCTGCTCTATTCGTAATATTTCCCATATTCATCAACCCCCACGACACAATGTTATGCCAAAGGGGTCTGTGAAGTTTGTTGAAGTGTATCAGTTTTCTATTTCTTGAAAGTATTGTTACGTGGAGATGGCGGCTGGCGAATGACATTTTTTTTTTTTTTAAATGAATAGGCTTATTTTGAGGAAATGTTTTTTCTATGTATGAAAGAAGCAGCATATACAGGGATGCTTATCTTGGTTGGGTGGTTGTTGGAGTTTTACGTCCTGGCAACATTTAAGGTAACATCAGGTCTGGTACCGACTTGTGATGGTGTGCACTGCTGGCAACTTTATAGTGCTACCCGACTGGGAGATCAGGCCGCCAGTGCCATGAACTGATATCTCACTCAGATACATTATCCTGACACTGAGCAAACCAGTTCTGTCCCTATCCTAATAATGCTGAGCACCAGGCTAGGAAGTGACAAGTGTGAATTTTTAAGTCACCGGTTTGACTCGACTAGGGTTCGAACCCACAATCCCATGGTTCACGATCTACCAAAATGGGAGACGGAAGTTCAACTCATTTGGGAAATCCTGTCTGGTAGGGAAACTTAGCTTAAAAAAATAGCATTGTTCTATAAAAGTGCAAGAACAATATTTTAAAGATGTTTTAGTGATGAAAATTGTTATGACTATATATTGTCACAAACATATCAAAGGCAGGTAATAGAGATCCAAGAGAGACAAAATTGGTTGGTCGCAGCATTCAGTAGTACCTAGAAACCATGAGGCTCCAACACAATGGCAGGAGGTGTTGTGTGCGGGCAGGCGCAGATATAAATACAGTACGCTTTTCACCCAATAAAGTGTTCAGGAGATGACGTGGAGCTATAAGTGTTCTTCATTCATTGGAAACAAAGCTCATGGCAACCATTTTCTTTTTTTTGTGATGAATTTATTTTCCCTGCTCATAACAGATAAGTGTGTTAACACTTGTTTTCACCACTCAGCAGCACTAATCCAATTCGTCTGAATTTTGTTTTAGTAATAATTTTGGTTTTCTTGCTTCTTGTTTATGGCTTGCAACCATTCGTAGATTACAAGCAGTCCAAAATCCAGCTTTGTCCGTGACATTATAGTTCAGGCTTACTGTACTTGTAGGAGGAGCATAGCGTCAATGAACCCTTGTGAAGTTGAGATGCTAATAGGGTTGCATTACACAACAGGATGAGGAAATTTAATACAAAGCAATCCTAATACTTGAATTCAGCATAGCTTGGGTAAATATTCAGGTTAGTCATACAAACAGGCTATTATTAGCTTTTCCTGAAGTAAAGTGGGTAGACTTTACATACCGAATAATAAAATCAGTAGGCACTGGTTTTCAAATTAATTAGCTCGGTGCGTTTAAATTAAAATACAAGTATCAGCGTGTTTATTATTTCGAAGAGATGACCAATAAGAGATTTTTGTCCGTACTCCACACGAAGACGAATGTCATCTCCCATGTTGGTAACAAATAGTGACATTTCTGAGGAAATGGTCAATCCAAAACCATTAACACCTTCTTCGTTATTGATGACGTCAGCGAAAATTCTGGATTTGTCCTGTGAAGCTTAGATTTCACACACATGTCGGTTGGTTGGTTGTTGGAGTTTTACATCCTGGCAACATCTAAGGTCATACCCTGATGGTACCGACTTGTGACAGTGCACACTCATGGTGACTTTATAGTGCTGCCCACTGGGAAATCAGGCCGCCAGTACCATGACCCGATATCCCACTCAGTCACATTATCCTGACATTGAGCTAACCAGTCCCTGCTCTATCCTATTAATCCCAAGTGCCAGGCTAGGAAGTGACAAGTATACATTCTTAAGTCATTGGTTTGACTCGACCATTACACAAATGTAAAAGTTAGCTGGGTGGTTGAGTGTGTGTAGGTGGTTGTCTCTGTGGGTGTTTAAGTAGGTGGTTGAGTGTGTGTAGGTGGTTGTCTCTGTGGGTGTTTAAGTAGGTGGTTGAGTGTGTGTAGGTGGTTGTCTCTGTGGGTGTTTAAGTAGGTGGTTGAGTGTGTCTAGGTGGTTGTCTATGTGGGTGTTTAAGTAGGTGATTGAGTGTATGTAGGTGGTTGTCTCTGTGGGTGTTTAAGTAGGTGGTTGTGTCTGTTTTAGTGGTTGTCTCTGTGGGTGGTTTAAGTAGGTGGTTGAGTGTGTGTAGCTGGTGGTCTATGTGGGTGCTTAAGTAGGTGGTTGAGTGTGTGTAGGTGGTTGTCCCTGTGGGTGTTTAAGTAGGTGGTTGAGTGTGGGTAGGTGATTGTCTCTGTGGGTGTTTAAGTAGGTGGTTGAGTGTGCGTAGGTGGTTGTCTCTGTGGGTGTTTAAGTAGGTGGTTGAGTGTGTGTAGGTGGCTGTCTCTGTGGGTGTTTAAGTAGGTGGTTGAGTGTGTGTAGGTGATTGTCTCTGTGGGTGTTTAAGTAGGTGGTTGAGTATCTGTAGGTGGTTGTCTCTGTGGGTGTTTAAGTAGGTGGTTTAGTGGGTGTAGGTGCTTGTCTCTGTGGGTGTTTAAGTAGGTGGTTGAGTGTGTGTAGGTGATTGTCTCTGTGGGTGTTTAAGTAGGTGGTTGAGTGTGCGTAGGTGGTTGTCTCTGTGGGTGTTTAAGTAGGTGGTTGAGTGTGGTAGGTGGTTGTCTCTGTGGGTGCTTAAGTATGTGGTTGAGTGTGTGTAGGTGGTTATCTCTGTGGGTGTTTAAGTATGTGGTTGAGTGTGTGTAGATGGCTGTCTCTGTGGGTGTTTAAGTAGGTGGTTGTGTCTGTTTTAGTGGTTGTCTCTGTGGGCGTTTAAGTAGGTGGTTGAGTGTGTCTAGGTGATGGTCTCTGTGGGTGTTTAAGTAGGTGGTTGAGTGTGTGTAGGTGGTTGTCTCTGTGGGTGTTTAAGTAGGTGGTTGAGTATGTTTAGGTGGTTGTTTCAGTGGGTGTTTAAGTAGGTGGTTGAGGGTATGTAGGTGGCTGTCTCTATGGGTGTTTAAGTAGGTGGTTGGGTGTGTGTACATGGTTGTCTCTGTGGGTGGTTTAAGTAGGTGGTTGAGTGTGTGTAGGTGGTTGTCTATGTGGGTGCTTAAGTAAGTGGTTGAGTGTGTGTAGGTGGCTGTCTCTGTGGGTGTTTAAGTAGGTGGTTGTGTCTGTTTTAGTGGTTGTCTCTGTGGGCGTTTAAGTAGGTGGTTGAGTGTGTGTAGGTGGTTCTCTCTGTGGGTGTTTAAATATGTGGTTCAGTGTGTGTAGGTGGTTGTCTCTGTGGGTGTTTAAGTAGGTGGTTGAGTGTGTGTAGGTGGTTGTCTCTGTGGGTGTTTAAGTATGTTGTTGAGTGTGTCTAGGTGGTTGTCTATGTGGGTGTTTAAGTAGGTGGTTGAGTGTGTGTAGGTGGTTGTCTCTGTGGGTGTCTAAGTAGGTGGTTGAGTGTGTGTAGGTGGTTGTCCCTGTGGGTGTTTAAGTAGGTGGTTGAGTGTGTGTAGGTGATTGTCTCTGTGGGTGTTTAAGTAGGTGGTTGAGTGTGCGTAGGTGGTTGTCTCTGTGGGTGTTTAAGTAGGTGGTTGAGTGCGTGTAGGTGGTTGTCTCTGTGGGTGTTTAAGTAGGTTGTTGGGTGTGTAGGCAATTGTCTCTGTGGGTGTTTAAGTAGGTGGTTGAGTATGTGTAGGTGGTTGTCTCTGTGGGTGTTTAAGTAGGTGGTTGAGTGGGTATAGGTGGTTGTCTCTGTGGGTGCTTAAGTAGGTGGTTGTGTCTGTTTGAGTGGTTGTCTCTGTGGGCGTTTAAGTAGGTGGTTGAGTGTGTCTAGGTGATTGTCTCTGTGGGCGTTTAAGTAGGTGGTTGAGTGTGTGTAGGTGGTTGTCTCTGTGGGTGTTTAAGTAGGTGGTTGAGTATGTTTAGGTGGTTGTTTCTGTGGGTGTTTAAGTAGGTGGTTGAGTGTATGTAGGTGGCTGTCTCTGTGGGTGTTTAAGTAAGTGGTTGGGTGTGTGTACATGGTTGTCTCTGTGGGTGGTTTAAGTAGGTGGTTGAGTGTGTGTAGGTGGTTGTCTATGTGGGTGCTTAAGTAGGTGGTTGAGTGTGTGTAGGTGGCTGTCTCTCTGAGTGATTAAGTAGGTGGTTGAGTGTGTGTAGGTAGTTGTGTCTGTGGGTGTTTAAGTAGGTGGTTGAGTGTGTGTAGGTGGTTGTCTCTGTGGGTGTTTAAGTAGGTGGTTGAGTGTGTGTAGGTGGTTGTCTCTGTGGGTGTTTAAGTAGGTGGCTGTGTCTGTTTTAGTGGTTGTCTCTGTGGGCGTTTAAGTAGGTGGTTGAGTGGGTGTAGGTGATTGTCTCTGTGGGTGTTTAAGTAGGTGGTTGAGTGTGGGTAGGTGGTTGTGTCTGTGGGTGTTTAAGTAGGTGGTTGAGTGTGTGTAGGTGGTTGTGTCTGTGGGTGGTTAAGTAGGTGGTTGAGTGGGTGTAGGTGATTGTCTCTATGGGTGTTTAAGTAGGTGGTTGAGTGTGTGTAGGTGGTTGTCTCTGTGGGTGTTTAAGTAGGTGGTTGAGTGTGTGTAGCTGGTTGTCTCTGTGGGTGTTTAAGTAGATGGTTGAGTGTGGTAAGTGGTTGTCTCTGTGGGTGCTTAAGTATGTGGTTGAGTGTGTGTAGGTGGTTGTCTCTGTGGGTGTTTAAGTACGTGGTTGAGTGTGTGTAGGTGGTTGTCTCCGTGGGTGTTTAAGTAGGTGGTTGAGTGCGTCGGTAGGTGGTTGTCTCTGTCAGTGCTTAAGGAGGTGGTTGAGTGTGTGTAGGTGGTTGTGTCTGTGTGTGTTTAAGTAGGTGGTTGAGTGGGTGGGTAGGTGGTTGGATGTGTGGGGATGTAAATGGGTCGTTCGGTGCGTGGGTAGGTGGGTAGCTGGGTAGGTGGTTGGGTGTGTAGCTCAGTGGTTGAGTGTGTGTGCAGATGGTTGGGTCTCTGGGTGTTTAAATAGGTGGTTGAGTGCGTGGGTAGGTGTGTAAGTGATTGGGTGTGTGGGTGTGTAGCTGGGCGCTTAAATGTGTGCTTGAGTGTGCGCGTGTGTGTGTGTGGGTGGGTATGCAGCTGTCTCGGAATGGCACTCACTCATACTCTAGATGGCAGGAAATGAGGAATCGGAGGGGAGAGATCGACAGGTTCGGGTCTGAGAACCTCGGCAAAGTGATGTGAACAGGGGGCAAATATGATATGTGGAAAATAAATATTGTGAGGAAAATAGAGGCAAAATGATGCTCATTTCCTCTTAAGGACGAACATACATTCAAGGGATCTGTGCTACCCAGTGGGATGCGATGCAGTAGATGTTGAGGTTAGGTCTCGGGCCATCGGGAAATATTCTCCGCCCCCCCCCCTCCCTTTACCGGACTGGGGGCGGTGGCCTAATCAGTAAAGCGCAGGTCTCGCGCGCAGGAGTTTGGTTCCCAGTCGAGTCAAACCGATGACTTTAAAATTGATACTTGTCGCTTCTTAGCCTGGTGCTCGGCATTAATAGGATAGGCCAAGGTCTGTTAGCTCAGTGTCAGGATACTGTGATTGAGTGTGATATCGGGTCATGGTGCCGGTGGCCTGATTTCCCAGTGGGGCAGCACTATAAAGTCACCATGAGTGTGCACTGTCACAAGTCGGTATCCATCTTGATATGACCTTAGATGTTGCTAGGACGTAAAAGAACAACAAACAAACCCATTACCGGACGCATACCTTTTATTCACACTACCTTACTGTGCAACAACACAGCATGCTTTAAAACACATCGCAGAACTGGTATAGCGATTACATAACTTGTATAACTTATGTAACAATTTGTAAAATGGCTAAAGCTTGAATCTGTGGTTGGGTACGCAGGCTATAGTGAAATCAATACAGACAAAGAGAAAGGAAGAGTATCAATTGTAAAGAAGAAGAGAGAGTCAAGCCCTCTGGTTTATTATTTACATGGTTACATCGGTTCATTGTAGAGTATCACCCCACCCCTTTCCTCCAATGGAACACAAACATTCTTGGCCCTACCAATAGGGAGCCAGCATTCCTGGTCCCCATGGCTACCATTGGTCTGACCACCACCACCAAGCTGTATGGCCCCATGGCCACCACCAACCTTGATCTTTGACTGAGTGTGGTGATCACTATCCCAGCAGAGCGGGTAGGCCCTGAGTGCCCTCACACCCAGACCTGCCAGCACCACTATGTATATTTACATCCCACTCAGGCACCACCAGCTATGTATATATACATACATGCGCCTGGTCACGTACACCGATCTACAAATTGTCACGGGAGTGTTTGATACAAATGGTAAATATAGCACAGAAAGTGGTCCAGACGGGATGGCCGAATGAGTTGAGCGTCTGTCTCCCGTTCTGGTAGAACGTGAGATCGTCGGTTCAACCCCTTGTCGAATCAAACCGATGACTTTAAAATGTATAAATGTTGCTTCCTAGCCTGCCGCTGGGCATTATTAGGATAGGGCACGAAGCAGTGCAACGAGGAAGACCAATCGTCCACGATTGAAATTTCACCTGCTTAATCAACTCATCTACCAAAAAGGTCCCGCGCACACACTTCTTGCCATTTCATGGCTAGCATCTCAACGATTTGACTATCTACATAATCTAGGTTCTCTGATGCAATCACTCTATCCAGGCTGACCTGTCTATGTGGCTCCTTGCCTGAGAGGTTAGTACAGACTACTACTACACTATCATAACGCCACCGTGAAGCCCTCGTAGTCAGCGAAACTCGACAATTGTCGAGCTATCATAGAGCTGCCATAGAGCTGTCATAGAGGGTACAGCTGTCATACAGCTGGTATACAGCTGGCATACAGCTGGTATACAGCTGGCATACAGCTGTCATACTACTTCATAGAGCGGTCATATAGCTGCCATACAGCTGTCATAGAGCTGTAATACTGCTGGCATACATCTGGCACACAGCTGTCATAGCTGGCATAAAGCTGTCATAGAGCTGTCATAGAGCTGGGATAGAGATGGGATAGAGATGTCATACAGCTGGCATACAGCTGGCATACAACTGGCATACACCTGGTATACAGCTGGGATAGAGCTGTCATTCAGCTGGGATAGTGATGTCATACAGCTGTCATAGAGCTGGCATACTGCTGGCATAACACTGTCATATAGCTGTCATAGAGTTGGGATAGAGCTGTCATACATCTGTCATACAGCTGGCATACATCTGGCATGCAGTTGTTATACAGCTGGCATACAACTTCAAATAGATGGCATATAACGATCATAGAGCTGTCATAGAGCTGTCATACTGATGGCATAGAGATGTCATAGAGCTGTCATAGAACTGTCAAGTGTCATAGAGCTGTCATAGAGTTGTCATAGAGCTGTCATAGAGCTGCCATACAGTTGTCATAGAACTGTCATAGAGCTACCATAGAAGTGTCATACAACTCTCATAGAGAATCCGTAGGAGCTGCTATAGAACTAGCATACAACTGTCATAGCGCTGCCATAGAACTAGCATAGAACTGTCATAAAGCTGTCATAGGTGCTGTCATAGAGATACTATTGAGCTGTCATAGAGCTACTATTGAGCTGTCATAGAGTTGTCATAGAGCTGTCATAGAGCTGCTATTGAGCTGTCATGGAGCTGCTATTGAGCTGTCATAGAGCTAATATTGAGCCGTCATAGAGCTGGCATAGAGATGTCATAGAGCTGCTATTGAGCTGTCATAAAGCTGTCATAGAGCTGTATTAGAGCTGGCATAGAGATGTCATAGAGCTGCTATTGAGCTGTCATACAACTGTCATAAAGCTATAGCACACCAATCAGAATGAGTGAATTACCATTAATAAATACAAAACCCTCAGTCAACAAGAACACTGTGGGAAGGAAGGCTTTCTGTCCGAGGAGTCCAGCTCTTCAATACAATGCCAGCTTACATTAGAAATCATCAAACTGCAGTGTACAATCATTCAAAAGGCAGCTTGACAAGGTATTAAAAACAATACCAGATGAACCACAGAGTACAGGATACATCCAGCTAACGCCAGCAGATTCAAACTCATTACTGCACATGACAAAAACTGAACAGAGCATCCTCACCCCATGTGTTGGTCCCTGATGGTGGAGTCTCAGACTTGGCCTGAGCATACTCTAATCTCTAATCTCTAATCATCTCCTTATTTCACTATTGAACACCAACATTATCTGGGTAAACTGCATGAAATTCATGAATTCACAGCGCTACCAAGTTGCTTAAATTCAAGTGAATTCACAGCCCTACCATGTCGCTTAAACTGAGATCAATATCTAAAAATAAAACCTATTTCCATGGTAACGCAAGAGACAATATAGACACACCAACTTCATGTAGCGACAAACCAACCCCTAAACACAATGCTTACTTACAACAATACAGACGGATCTCTTGTTAATGAAATGGTTCATCTATTGGCCTTAAATAATTACAGAGGCATGAGGTATCGAAAAGTGCCAGGCCGGGCAGTCACAATTAGAATGATAGATAAATAACATTGGAATAACATACGCATTTTAAAACATCCCCTCCTGCAGTGTAAATGCAGGTGTAGCTACCTGAAAGGTTTACACCCCCCCCCCCTCCCGTCCATGCCATGTCTCCTCAGGCCTTGTTTAACAAAAAAAGAAGGTAAATGCCGATAGTAAGAGGTGTGTGTTTGCTGCCAATTGGCATCAGTAACAGCCTCCCCCCTCCCCCCTCCCCCCTCCCCTCTCTCCTCCATCCCCCTGCCCTCCCCCTCGGCCCTTCCACTTCAGCTCGGCAGGGTGGACACTTAGCCAGCTCATAATGCTATTAAGTCTGCCGGGGAATGGTTGGTTAAGTGCCTGTCACAGTATGGCGGATTGAGCAACGGAGAGAACCGGACAAAGAATATTCTAGTCCGGTGTTATTCGGACTTGAAATGTATCGATTATGTAACGGACAGGTAACGGACGGGTAACGGACAGGTAAAGGACGGGTAATGGATATGTAATGGACGCGAAAGGTTGAGGAACGGACTGGGAACGGACAGGGAACAGACGGGGAATGGACCGGGAACGGACAGGGAACGGATGATAATGGATAATAACCGCATAGGTCAGTCCGGCGCAATCCATTACAAGTTTTGTGCATGATCAAAACTTGTAACGGATCAGGCCGGATATCAATGGATATCAACGGATATCAACGGATATGCAATGGACACAAACCAAACTTTGCCGGATATCAACAGACTTTGTTCAGTTTATTTCGGTTTCCACAATCTGTTTCCCCAATCAAGGCTCTGTCACACATCACCGGATTGGGGAAACGGAAAGAAACTGAACAAATTCCATTGATATCCGGCAAAGTCTGGTTTGTGTCCATTGCATATCTGTTGCATATCCATTGATATCCATTGATATCCGGGCTGATCCGTTACAAGTTTTGAACATGCACAAAACTTGGAACGGATGCCCCCTAGAATGATGTCTACGGTTCTTCTCCGGTTTGAGTTTGTTTAGTCCGCTTATCGTCCATTGGTTATCCGTTCATGTCCATTTTCTGTCTGTTTCATGGTCTGTTTCATGTCCGTTCGTCCGGGGGCCTTTGACCTGATATCGCAACATTTTGACACATTTTAATACATTTTGATACTTATCGCGCCAGAACACCCCCGGACTAGAAAATTCTGACCATTGCTCAATCCAGCATAGTGTGACAGGCACTTTAAGTTTAAACCTCCACAACTCTATTTTTGTGTTTGTGTTGTTGGGTTTTAACCTCCTAGCAACATTTAACGTCCTTTCAGGACGGGTACCGACTTGTGACAGCTCAGTGTCAGCATAATGTGACATAGTATATAAGTAGGTGATAGTTTGATTGGTTGTTTTGTTGTTTTACGTCCTAGCACCATTTAAGGTCATATCAGGACGGGTACCGACTTGTGACAGCTCAGTGTCAGCATAATGTAGCATAGTATATAAGTAGGTAATAGTTTAATCGCTTGTTGTTCTCATTCGTTCTAGCAACATCTAAGGTAATATCACGATGGAAGAAAATGGTAGGAAATCGGGTGATGTTGCGGGGAACAATTCTTAGTTCAGACCCCTTACATCTGCAGTCTTTGAGCTCAGCTTGGATTGTCCCTGTTCTCTTCATCATCATCATGCTGTCGGTCGCGATGCGACAAAGACTGCTTTCATTACTTGACTGCCGACATTTCATGAAAGCTGCCTGCAAAAGTGTTGAAGTGCTGCTGGCTTTTGCAAATTACCAGCGGCACTCTCTCAGGGAGCAAATAGAGGTTTCATACCGGCAAGAACATGTCAAGACAGGCGCAAAACTATTTGTCCCTGCAGTGGCTGGTCGGGAGATATTGGGAGTTCCATACATCAACCGCCCTTAATGCTGCCACAGTGACATCGTTTTCTGTTTAGGGTTTGCTCCCTTAGCCTTCGGTTCTGTCAAGGACCTGTACCACAAGGCAGTGGTTTACAACTCTGCAAGGCAGGGGCGTCAAACTCCCTGTTCTCTTATACACCCAGTTATCAACCTCAGACTCCATCACTCGATAAGTTAGTGTGGAGCCGATGCTTACGATCAGGGCCCATTGTCTGTACCTAGTACCTGGCGCTCAGCATTAACATGAGAGGGTAAGGACTGGTTAGCACTGTATCAGGGCAATGTGACTGGGATATCAGGCATGGTACCGGCGGTCTGGTCATGCACTATGACGTCACCATCACATCATTGTTACCTGTCACAAGTCGGTACCCGTCCTGATATGACATCAAATGTTACCAGGATGTAAAACGCCAAATACCACCATCAGAAGTACCTTCAGCCGAAGGACATTAGTGCCATATACATTCAAAACAGTATTTAGTTTAATAACAATTAGCTAAATGGATTAGTATGTATAGTGTCATGATGATGATGATGATGATGATGATGATGATGATGAGGCGCAATAAAAGGTACACACAGAGAAAGTCCTGCTTGCATACAGTTGTAGGCATAATAATACTTGTGGGCGGGCAGAGATTTAATTTTCAAATGGGCCTCAACCTTTGGCTTTGACATGGCTTTGAAAGCACTTAATCTAAACCAGTCAACCTATTACATTCAGCCTATGTGTATGTACAAAACCACAGCTTTCAGTTCCAGACCAGGCATAAATCCCACTCACCAGACGGGATGGTCGAATGAGTTGAGCGTCCGACTCCTGTTTTAGGAGTTTGGGGGACGCGAACCCATGGGTTCATTCATGGGTTTGAATCCTGGTCGAGTCAAACTAACTTAAAAGTTTATACTTGTCAGTTCTTAGTCAGGTGCTTGGCATTATTAGGATAGGGCAAGGACTGGTTGGTTCAGTGTCAGGATAATGTGACTGAGTGGGATATCAAGTCATGGTGCTGGTGGCCTGGTCTCCCAGTGGGGCAGCACTATAAAGTTGCCATGAGGGCACACTGTCACAAGTCGGTACCCACCCTGATAAGGCCGTAGGTGTTGCTAGGATATAAAACAACAACAAACAAACATATAAATCCCACTGGCCTGTTTCTACACAGGGCACTGTAGAAAACATGTTAGTCCACTGCCACCTAATATGAAGGTTTGAGTTAGAAAAAAAAACTAAAATAAAGAATCCAAATTTGTTAAAGTTGCATAGTGCGATGGTTTTTTGTTTTAGCCTCTCTTTTTTATATAGATAGTTATATATAATAAATTGTCAGAACCTACCTCAGTTTAGCTTGAGGTAACTTTTATTTTAAGTGGCTAACTTCTGCGATATTTCAAGTGCAAACATGCAAAGTTAATTTCGGCAAGCACTCCAAAACTCTTGAACCCCATAGACCTTAGATAAAAGATTCACCCCGTAGTGATAGTACAGGGGTGAAAACCAACCCATTAGAAAAGCTGGCGAAAAATGTTGACATGCTGGGGAAAGTAATTGACTGAATAATGTCTTAATTTAAGAAGCAACATATTTTCTTTATATATGTTTTTATATCTACCCGCTACCTTTGAGTTGAACAATATAATAAAACATCTAGTTTAATCAGATTTAAAAGTGAAATCGATGGCGTTCTATGGCCGCCATCTTGTCTTTTTGCATTCTCTCCCATTTCACCAACTCTGTGCCTATATAAGTATCCATTTGATACTGGAGGCAGGCATTCTACTTCCTGTTCTATACTAAAGCTATTTTTGCCCGTATTTACACTACGTTGTCGTTCACCCGTGTACCAAAAGTACCGGGTGAATCTTTTATCTACATAGGCATATGCAGTGACATGTTCTATTAAATTGGTTCAGTGTTGTGTTCTAAATATATGGCAACACATGCTTAATAAGTGCACCAGTATATATATAAACTAGACAAGTAGGATCAAATCTAGGTAAGTGTTTTGGTTTTGACAATTGTATACTTGGTCGGAACATGCAGCGTTAATTAGAAATTCTGGTTGGTAGTGAATTTTGACAACTCCCCCCTAACCGGCCCAAACTGCTGGCTATAATTGATCTCGTTGTTCCCAGGGCCCATGACGTCACTACAGACCTGAGTGGCCCATGAAGCCCCAAGTGCACAAATCATACCACGCACGCCGGCAGGGGGCGCCACAGCGGCGCTCCAAATGTTCGGTATCTACCCGCACGGGGGCGCCACCCGTACACCTATATTTATAAACGCAAAGCCATAGATTGCAGCGGGGTGGGGTTTAGATGTGATATCAACATGAGCACCGCGCATGTGCGACCGGTAGTGGACAAAATAAGGCTTCCGGTTCGATGTGTTCGTGTGTGTGTTGTTGTTTTACGTCCTAGCAACATCTAAGTCGTAACTGCAGTTCAGGTAGTCTGCCGACTGTGACAGTGCACACTCATGGCAGCTTTATAATGCTTCTCCATTGGGACACCAGGCTGCCGGCACCTTGACCCGATATCCCACACAGTCACATTATCCTAACACTGTGCTAACCAGTCCTTACACTATCATATTCATGCTGAGCGCCAGGCTAGGCAGCGACAAGTATGAATTTTATAAGTCATCGGTTTGACTTGACTTGAATTCGAACTCCCGACCTTCAGCATGGGAAGCTTCCGCTCTACCGATTCGGCCACCGCCTCCGGTGGTTCAATTGTCAATAGAGCCAGACATTTCTACGTCCTAGCAACATCTGAGGTGTATCAGAACGGGTACATACTTGTGACAGCGCACAATCACCGGGGCATTTATAATGCTGCTGGCCTACTGGGTTCCCAGGACACCAGCATCATCACCCAATATCACACCCAGCCACGTTATCCTGATACTGAGCTAACCAGACCGTGACCTATTTTATTAATGTTGACCACCATGCTAAGGAGTGACAAATATCAAATTATGTTTAGTCATTAGTTTGACAAGGTCGGGTTTCGAACCCACGACCTCGCACACGTGACATTTCATCGGTTATATACTGGACTATTATGTATTTTCACTCCGGTAAAGCTTAACAATTTTCTTTGTATACATTTATTGAAACATATACACATTTAATATTATTATCAAGTGAATTCCATATTGTTATACCATATATAGCTAGATAGATACACATTGAGACTGTACGGCCATTATTGCAAATACTTATCTTAGATTGCTACTCTCTCTCTCTCTCTCTCTCTCTCTATATATATATATATATATATATATATATATATATATATATATATAACATTCCAGGGCACCAATGACAATGGGAGCGCCCATAGCTAGGGTCGGGGCCGAAGGTGGCGCCACCAGTACCAGTATGTAGGATAGGAGGTGAATACATCGAGGATAATGGTTGGTAGATAATGAAATAGAACAATAATACAAATAATTCCCTTCTGCACCTTTATACTCGCATAATGCTTATACCTCATATTATATATATATATATATATATATATACATATATATATATATACATATATATATATAATATGAGGTATAAACACATATATATATAATATGAGGTATAAGCATTATGCGAGTATAATAGATATAGCTCTATATATATACCTCTAGGATTTGCATTATGCCACTGGCTATATAGGCTTTAAAAACCTTGGTGATAAGAGTACTAAGTTTATGCCTCAGTAATTTATGGCTGTGACATTCGCCCAGAAACAGAAAACAAAAAATAAATAACAACAAAATCTGACCCATCATGTTGTTTTGAGTACCGTTTTACGAAAGCCGGCCGCTTTTCACAGTCTGCAACGACAGCGTCATAGATTTGGAAAGCTTGTAGATTGCCCCATTATACTGGATAATACGTCACAGCGGCAGATCCCCCCCCCCTCCGCGCCACCCACACTCACACACACACTCCTGACAGACTCACAGACAGGTTCACTCGAATCTGCTACGTCGCTTCCGTTTAACACTAAAAAAATAATGCTTAGAGATTAGTTCCAGAATTTTACCCAAAGTATATGTAGATATATATATTATATAAAATAAAATATTCTCCGGTGCGAATAAACATGGGAGCGCGTCTGTTGGGGACAAGGGCGGCCGGTGGTGGCGCCACCTGTCGGAGCATGGTGATCGGGATGCACAGAGTAGTAAATAAGGATACATAATAATAATAATAATAATAATAATAACAAAGGCAACAAATTATGGAATGAACTCCCAGTCAGAATTAGACATGAACAAGCACAACTAGAATTCAAGAACCTGGTAAGAATTCACCAAGCCAATCAGGGCCTTCTACAGACCTATTGATGAGGTCACCATATTTAATTATCTATCTATTATAAGCACCTATGGCCACCCCACCCCACCCCCGACCACCCACACTGTCCTTTACCTGCTGCCAACAAACCAAGTTATCCCTCCACCTTACAAATTATTTGCCCAGCAAATTCTGAAAATGTATATCAGTCTGGTAGTATTGCTATTAACATAGACACTAATAAAGACTGTACTAGACTACTAAATGACTGAAATGTACAATCCTCCAAGCATAGTTTATCCCATCATTACTAACAACCTACTTACTCAAACTACTTCATGTAGTCAAAAACACACCCAAGGTATTATTAACCTTTTAAGCATAACGCTACAAGCTAACCACACTCTATCTAACAGAATAAACGAACGATTCCACTAACACTCCATCTCAAAATGCTATCTCCAACAACATGATAATTATGCAATTCACAACACAGTAGGCATACAAACCTGTGAAGGGAAACTATGCACCTAACCACTCCGTAATGTAAAGGTCTAATCAACACACATGTATGTATCTAAGTATGTATGAATACAACATATAACTACTATTTCATATGTGAATTGTCAAACTATACAATATGTAAGTCTTGGAATGATTAATATTGTTATTTCAACTGACTTGAGCTAGCCGCTGATGACAATATCAGACTACATATACATATATTGTAAATAACTGTATTGTCACATGGCTGGACGACCAGTGCCAACTATATTTACAACAAACACAAATAAATAAATAAATAAATACTAATAATAATATAATTCCCTTCTGAGCCTTCATAGACGGGGACCTGCAAAAGTAGTACTATTTGTACTATCCTCAAAATGTTGAAAACTTTGGATGAGCCCCAAACAACAGTTTAGATATGACGCAAATGTGTATTGTTGGCAATTTCAATTCGTTTGTGATTGAGCGTCAACGACAAAAGCCTTCACGTCCACCCCAACACCCCGCAACGAGAACTGATAAACTCTTCCACCGCCTTGATTGGCCTTCTGACTTTCACATTTGTCCTGCCATTGCTGCCGGTCAGCCAATCCAGCCTCTGTGTCTCGCTAGCTGACAATGCGCGTGAACTTTCCACCCACCCAACTCCTGACGTTACCGATAATAATAGCCTAGGGCACCAATTGAGGCACTGCCGTTGTTTTGTCTGGAGAGAAATAAAATCTGCACTTGTGCTTCTTTGACATCCCTTCATAATACCCCTGTCACACTACGACATAATGAGCCAACGTAAGCCTGACGTGCTCACGTTTCGTCATTACGTTGATGTATGTTGGGTTACGTTATAATGACGTCAGAATGACATTAGACTGATGTCGAGCTACGTCACATTACATCGTGTTACGTTGGCGAGCGTCAAGGTTTTGAACCTGTTCAAAACTTTCGACGTAACTCCAACGTAAGGGTTTACGTTTGCCATACGTTCTATACACGTTCGCCGAACGTCAATGATGTTAGACGGACTTTAGTCAAACGCTGCTCACTACGTTGCACTACGTTCACCCACATTAAAGCCGGTTGAAACGTCCATGCAGCGTAATGGGAACGTCAGGAGAAAGTATGCCGAACGTATGTTCAGCATTTCGCCACCATGTCAAGACGTATGTAACGCCACATAACGTAACGCAGCGTAGTTCTGGCGATGGAATAACGTACATAACGTTCCGTGAGCGTAATTACATTGTCCTCTCTCGTTGAATGATGCTATCACTACGCTTTACCGACGTTACTCTCTCGTCAACTACGCTGCATCCACGTTCAACTTGTGCCCAAATTTGTTTTTCACATTCTCCCTACACTGACGTCGTTACGTCATAGTGTGATAGGGCCTTTAACGAATCAAGGTTCAATCGTATTCCAAACATAAAACTATCTTTATATTATTATTTACAGTTCTCCGTCGTACAAATTTCAAAAGAAAGAAACACACAAAAAAACACACATAAGCCGTCAGCTATGAACAAGTTTGTTTTATTTAACGAACCCTCTAGAGCGCATTGATTTTTATCATCATCTATTGGACGTCAAACATATGGTCATTCTGACATATTTCTTTGGAGGAAACCTGCTGCCGCCACTCTTTCTGATAAGCAGCAAGGCGTCTTTTATATGCACTTTCCCACAGACAGAACAGCATATACCACAGCCTTTTCATTAACCAGTTATGGACCACTAGTTGGAACGGAAACTAGCCCAAACTGCAAATGTGTCCACTGAGCAAGATCGATAGGATGACCCACAACTTCACAGGTGGACACTCTACAGCCTGAGCTAGAGTGTCCACCCCCCCCCCCCCCCCCCTCCCTGAGCTATGACGTGGTGGTCGATTCGATTCGATTCGATTTAATTGCAAGCTTTCAGATTTTTTGGCTAGATACATATTAAGCGTTATCGATTTAGCGCCACAAACTCGCGGGGGGGGGGGAGAAAAAGAAAAAAAAGACTACACCAGGGTGGCGCCCAGACGTTCGCCCAGTAATGGCGCCCACAACCAACGCGCATGCGCATGGGCGCTGACTCGTTCCAGGGGCGACCGCTGGCGGAGCCTGCTTGCACCGAATGACATGAGTTTATTGGTTTGATTACTGCGTCGGTAATTGACTCGGGTGTGCCCAGCTGCCCCCCCCCCCCCCCCCAACCCCCTTAGAGGTCAAGGTCGTGTGACGCAGCGCTGGTAGCGTCACACATCACGTGGGCGGGGGCGGAGGGGGGGGGGGCAGACGTCTGCGCTGCGCTGGCTGAAGGAAGTTTATTTGTTTGAGCTTTAGGTCCCAGCAATACATAAAGTCATATCAGGATAGGTATTGATTTGTGACAGTGCGCATAGATTTCGAGTTTGTAGTGCTGCTCCACTGGGAGACAAGATCACCAGCAAAATAACTCGATATGGCTCTAAGTCATGTTATTAATGAAACTGAGAGAAACCAGTGCTTTCCCTATCCTATTAATGCCGAGCATCAGGCGGGGTAGTATCAATGTCAATTTGATGTCATTGGTTTGACTAGGCCGTGGTTCGAACTGCATAGGTGTGAGGGGTGAGGGGAGGGGTGGGGGAGGGGAGGGGGGGGGGGAGCGGAAGGGAGGGGGAGGGGAGGAGGGAGAAGGGAGGGGGAAGGAGGAATGGGTAGGGGATGGTTGGGAGGAAGGGCAAGGGGGTGTGGTAGGGGAGGGGGAGGGTGATGGAGGAGGGGGGGGGGCGAGAAGGGGGAGGGGAGGTGAGTAGAGGGACCGAGGATGGGAGAGGGGGGAGAGGGAGGAGATGGGGAGAGGGACGAGGAGATGAGGAGGGCAGGGGAGGGGACGAGGAGGGGGAGGAGGGGCAGGGGCAGGGGAGGTGGAGGTCCGGGTGTAGTAACGAAAACAATTGACAAAGACTCAAGAAATTATGAAATTAAAAACGAATATAGCTTGACACTTAGAAGAAACCGCAAACACATATTTCCAGCCAAAGCCAAAACAAATGAAAACTGACAAGCACACACACTTCCCGAAATCCCACAGCTGGGAAAAACAGTTAATCCAAATGCGACACTAGCTAATTATGTTACACGACATGGCTGAGAGATAAGGCCTGTGAAAAGGCTTGGCTATGAATGAAACAACCAATTGTGACATGCTTATCAGTCAGGCCGTCAAGATAATGCTAACAAGCTAAATGAAAGGAGATTTATGTTTCATATTGTTATTTAACCTTGTAACTATGTTGTAGAATCAGCGTTGCAAGTGAAAGTGAGATAAGCGAAAGCAAACTCATGAGAATTTCTGTTAGTAATTAAGTTACAAATTTTATTGTATCAAACTATATGTATGTATATTTGAACAAGCCACTTGATGATGACAGAGTCTATTATAGTTCTTGAGATGTATATGTAACCGCTGAACTATATTGTTGATATTTCATTTGTTTGAACTGTATTTGAAGACATTTCATATACTACTACTGCTATAAACATTTGTTAGTATACACTGGCATTTACTATGACGACAGTCATCGTTTCATGCGGAAGTGTCTACCATACTTTGTTGATTATTTGAAAAGGAAATAATGGATGTAAGTCCTACATCAAAACCAGAGACTGCTGACCAAACCAAACTGGACTGAAACATCTGTTAACTCATTCAGTATACATTAAAACCAGAGACTGTCGAACAATCCGAACTGGAATGAAAAGAACTGCTAACTCATTCATTATATGTTGTTGCTTGCTATATTCTTGTATCTTCGAATTGATCTTTCTTTTATTGTTTGTGAAAGGAAGATGTTATGTATGTACCGAGGCATGGCACGTCGGGAACCAGCCCATCGGGACCAGTGTCACACGCGACCAGCAGAGACTGACATGAAGGGTAATAAACCATTGCGTAACTAGACGTCAATGTGTGAAGTCGTTCCTGAGTTCTAACTTTACAGAGGGGAGCGAGGAGGGGAGGGGGTAGGGGCAGGGATGGGAGGAGGGGCAAGGGAGAAGGGCAGGGGAGGTGGAGGTGGAGGGGAGCGAGAAGTGGGAGGTAGGAGTCGAGAGGAAGGGCAGGGGAGGGAGGAGGGGGAGGAAGGAGCGGAGGGCAGGGGGTAGGGGAGGGCGAAGGCAGGGATGAAAGATTGCAACGATTTCGCGGAATTCCGCGATTGTTGATATTCACTGATGAACATTCAGAAAATATCAGTATATTATATATATATCATGCATAATCATTATGCGAGTATAAAGGAACTGAAGGGAATCATGTTTATTTGCTACTTTATTATTGATTGGGTGCCTTACTTGATGTATGCCCCCCTACTCACATGACCGGTGGCCCCGCCACGAGCACGATCCTGAACCGGGACGCTACACTGTTCATACATAATATTATATGACAGCAATTGATTGGTCCGAATCCCGTTCTTATATGACCTTAGGTGTTGCTAGAGCATAAAACCCCCCAAAAGAAAGAGTTATGTATGGGCGATAATATAGCCACAACAAGGAGAGTTTACACCTGACTTCCGCTATTTTTCCGCGATTCCCTGATAGTGCTAATCCTATGGGGGGAAAACCAGTGTTTTCGCGGAAATTCGCTGTTGATGCCAAGGTTACCGCTTTTTTTGTTGAAGACCACTTTCATCCCTGGGTGGAGGGAGGGAGGAGGGTGGGGGGAGGCTGTTACCGACAATATTAAGCATTAGTTCTTCCCACTGCCACCGGAGGGCTGATTGGTGCTGGAAATCCTTTGTAGCACCTTTATCATTGCTGCACACTGAGCTGGTACTTACGATGTTAGTTCCACGACTGGCCACCAGAGGGTGGGATGGTGGTGGAGATCCTGCGTCAGACCTTTTCCACAGACTATCCTGCACGGTTAGCCGCTACCCACATTAATACTTCCACTAATATCAGAGGGCGGATTGGTGATGAAAATTGTAATCCTTCATCAGACCTTTTTCTACAGACGCTTTCCTACCCACAATATTAGGTCCGCCATTGCCATCAGAGGGCCAGTTGGTAGTAGGAATCATCAGTGAGACATATGGCATTCTCTGTTGCGGAGTGGTTAGAGTGTCTGACTTTTTTCTAGGTCAGACTCCTAATCTGGGGGTCGGCGGTTCGATTCCCCGTGCCCCCAGCTCTGCCAATTTGGATTTCCACCGCTGTGTATAACTTACAGCGTCATCAAAGGCCGGTTGCTCTCATACCATGTCTATGTGGTGTGGGAGGTTAAAAATCCCTTCGGTCGGTAAAAGTGTAGGCTCGGGCTTTCTATCGGCCAGCAGTGGAGTGGGGAAGACCAGTCGTCTGTGACTGGGATTTCCCCTGCTCGGGACAACTAATGTACCCAAAAAAAAAAGAAGAAAAAAGAGAGACAAATAAGTGTTCACACTTCCTGTCTACCATTCGCTATATCGCTATATACACACAGCACACGCCATTGTTAGCCACTACCCTGATTGGTGCTTCCACTGACGACAGAGGTGGAAATTGCCTATTGACTACCATGTTATTGACACAATAATATATACTGTTTGTTTGTTGTTGTTATATGGCCTAGCAACATCTATGGTCATATCAGGATGGGTACCGACTTGTGACAGTGTACACTCATGGTGACTTTATAGTGCTGCCCCACCCCACTGGGAGACCAGGCCGCCATCACCATGACCTGATATCCCACTCAGTTACATTATCTTGACACGGAGCCAACCAGTCCTTGCCCTATCATAATAATGCAGTACGCCTGGCTAGGAAGCGACAAGTATCAATTTAAAATTCATCAGTTTGACTCGATCAGGGTTCGAACCCATGAACCCATGGGTTCAGATCCCCCAATCTCCCAAAACAGGAGACGGATGCTCAACTCATTCAGCCATCCTGTCTGGTCTTAATAATAGATATTGTGTGTGTCGCATGGGAAATTAGCAAATCAACAATAGTCGAATAATAGCCATGTTTGGCAGGGGTAGACCTTATTTACACGGGAACAAGTCTGACCGGAAACGAGGCTTGCGGAGACTCAGCTCATTCCGTTGTGTAGCATAAGGGCCGGGTAATACTATGCAGAAATGAGTTGTTGGATAAATACTGGCCTAACAGAGGAAGATAAATCCTGATATTGGCACTAACAGGAGCTCAGATAACTACCAAAAGAGCAGTTAATTTATATCGATTGCCTCAAAGCTGCATAGTCCATTGAAATATCAAATTTTCAAAACCAAACCAATTATCTAGATTTGATTGTACATATCTAACTTAGATACCAATGCACTTATTAAGCATTTGTTTCTGCGTAGAAGGCAATACTGAGTCAATTTAACAGAACCTGTTACTGCAGAAGTGCAAGCTTGCCAAAACTAATTTTACATGTTTGCACTCAAAATATCTCAAAGGTTTACCACTTAAAATAAAAGTAACTTTGAACTAATGTAAAGTAGATACTAGTGATCGACCTAATATATTTATCTCAGAAAAAATACAGAAATTCAAAACCATCGGACTATGCAACACCTAGTTCTACCAATTCAATCACACAGATCTCAACTTACTGTGACCATAAAATAGACATGAGTGCACACTGTCACAAGTCGGTATCCGTCCTGATACGACCATATATGTCCAACAACCAACCAACCAAATCTTCAAATGGAAGTTCTCCCACACATACCTCCTCTCCGCTCCTCATATTATTAAAGCCATTTTAGATTAGATTAGATTAGATTAGATTACAGTGTTTGAGCTGTATGCTCAGGCTATGTCGGAGACTCCACCATCAGGGCCCACCACATTTGGTCAGCCAGCTCTATTCAACTCCAGTTTTGTCATGTGCAGTAATGAGTTTGAATCTGCTGGCGTTAGCTCGGTGTATCCTGGAATCTGTAGACGATAAATATAAATAAACACCAGTACCCTTGTCCGTTTTTAAAGCAGCTCCTTGAATCTCCTTTCGAATCCTCCACAGATCGAGTGACAGGAAGGTGGCAGAGCGAAATGATTTAGGGATATTTCATCAGCCTACCCCCCCCCCCTCCTCATCCCGCCTCCCTTCACAACAAAAACAAAAGAATGAAAGAGGACGGCAGTCATCAAAATGCAATCAATACACGATTTCCGCGATTAGTATAACACCTGGTGAGAGGCAACGACACTAGTGATGTGGGTCGACAGTGTGTCACTGTGTTGTTTTACACTGACAATCAAGCTTTTCAACCAATCAATCAATATATAGCATACAGCTATAATTATCAAAAATGATTAAAAAATGGTAAGTATGTTTTCTCTATAAATCCACATTTGTGCTGAAAAAACTGTCAGTTGCTCCATATGAAGTCAGTGTTAACAGAGCTTCAATTGCCTCTCCACAGATGTTGTGACCAATAATCCCAGTCTGGATTATGCTCTGCGTATGCGTCGCGGAAATCGTGTATTGACATCTAATGGTGCTGTCACACTACGATGTTTCTCACCAACGCGCGTCGACGTCTTGCCTTCTTGGTGGAAACGTCAGCACCCGTCGGGACGCGTTACCGGCGCATCGGTACACGTCGGTACACGTTGAGTGATAGCAACGTGTGAACCGACACGTCGGCGGCCGGCGGCAGCCGGCGTCTCATGCCGATCGTTTTGTGCTTGCACAAAACTTTCGACGGGCCACAATGCACGTCAACGGGTTGGAGGGCGTGTTACGGACGCATTACCAACACGTCGATACCTATTGCCGGCGTGCCGGCGGAACGCTGGCAGAACGTTGATGAACGTCGGTTAACTTTGCCATTTTTTCCGCCAAACTGCGACCGTTCCGTCAACACGTCGGTAACGTCCCATCGACGGGTAGTGGGCGCGCTATTGGCGTTGCTCCAGCGTTTCTCGACGCGTTGGATGTGTTGCTGGCGCGTCTGCCGTGCGCCTAACGTTATCCGGCATTCTGCGAACTTTTCGGCAGCGTTTTCCCTTTGAGTATATAATGGCACCCGTTAATGACACGCCACCCCCACGCCATCAACGCGCGTTGCCGGAACGCCGGTGAGAAACGTCATAGTGTGACAGCACCATTATATCCCGTGGCAGCAGACTATAGGCAATCATCGCACCTAGCAAAGTGTCGACTACAGATGGCCTTAAAGCTGCATAGTCCGATGAAAGCATGACATTTTCAAAACCGAAACACTGACTTAGCTTTAATCCTATATATCCAGCTGAGATATTACCGCATTTATTAAGCATTTGTTGCTACATAGAAGGGACTATGCGGCCAATTCAATAGAACCTGTTCCCCGCTGAAGGCTCTGACATGGGCTATGGTTTCGGAATGTATGTATATGTGCATGCCAACATTAAATATCGCCAAAGTTAAATTAAAACAGGGATGAAAGTGGTCTCCGGGGAAAAAAGCGGATATTCTCCCTTAGGTTTAGCATTGTCAGGGAATCGCGGACATTTTCCGGAAGTCGGGTTTCATATATATTGGTATACGCTGATAGTGCTGCGTCGTTTGAAGCATGTATTAGTATACGCTGATGGTGCTGCAGGATTGAAAAATTCCGGAAATCCGTGAAATCGCGGAGATATTTCATCCCTGATTAAAATAACACAAATTCGATTATAACTTTGTGCGTTGGAGATTTAAGTCCTAGCAACATACATGGTCATATTAGGACTCATATTAGGACTTGTGACAGTATGCACTCATGGCGACTTTATAGTGCTGCCATACTGGGAGATCCAGCCATTGGCACCATGACCTGATATCCCACTCATTCACATTATCCTTATACACAGCAAACCAGTCATGTCATTTTCTAGTAATGCTGAGTATCAGGCCAGGTGACGACAAGCATACATTTGATAAGTTGTTGGTTTGAGTCAATCTAGATTCAAACCCACATTGCATCAGATATCATTTCTGCTGTCCGTTGACAGGGATCTGACCATTTCAGAATTTCATGTAAATTTCAATGTAGGCGTGTGAATGTGATTACCAAGACTGACAGAATAGATACCACTAGATGAATATAGCCATTGTTGCCGACATGACATTAAACCATCCACAATCAATCAATCAATAAAACATATACGACTAATCTCAGCACACAAATACAACTGTGGCTTCAGAGTAGACCTATATCCCACTATGACCTCAACATTACCGGAGCACTGTCATCAAACTGCATTGCATCTCTGAGGCTATGTTAGTACCATACAGGTGAGAGATGGTTGGTTGGTTGGAGTTTACGTCCTGGCCACATCGCAGGGCAGATCAGGACGGGTACCGACTAGTGCGGACGAATATAAATAATATGCTATATTTTTACCACCGTAGTAAGACAGTTATCTGGCCAGCAGCCAATTGCATCTATTTGAATCTGGATAGAACATGCATTCGTAATATATATATCTGAACCTGTCTCAAAAGGGGATAACTCTTCTTTTTTTGTCCATTGTAACGATTGACACAAAACATCACAGAAACGGTTACACTGAAAACACAAGGACATTTGCTTCAAATCAATATGTATTCTATTGGGATTATGAAACACCATACAAAAAACAAATCAGTTTATCCTGAGCAAATGCATAAGCAGATAGTATGTTGATCGTTACAATGGAGACAGTTTTGTCCCATATTGCTTAGCACCTTTTGAGACAGTCTCAGCGATCTGGCCAGCAGCCAATTGCATCTATTTGAAGATGGAACATGCATTCATAATATATGTATCTATGTATTATATACAAAGTCACAGTGTAAACTCAGTATCCCTACTAACACTAGCGCAGGGGATAGGTATATACCAAAATGTTGCAAATGTGGCACCAACAAAAACTAAACCCACAAAAAACTAACATAACTACTAACTATAACAGCTAAGAGGACAAGGCTACTACCAAATTTAGACTATTACTGTTCAGCAATGAAAACAAGCCGCGATGCAGCTTATGAGTTATTGAGCATGGCTCGCTTCCCAGCTATGAGATATTCTTGTGTTCCAATGCATGACCAAGTCAAACAGATAACTTCCACAAGTGATACAAGTCGCTACCTAGCCTGTTGCTCAGAGCAGGATTGGCGTATTATATAGTGTAGTTTAGAGGCTGCCTACGAGTGTCGGAACACCTAAATTGTGAGTCTCCTATGATTACAAATATCCCGGTAGCGCTTTCCCATAACACACACACACAGCAGGTTCAACACCACACAGCCTCACACATGCATAATCCTGGTTAAAGAACCAGTGCAGTGAGCGCCTTTGCAAACCATGCCCACAGCGGGCCTCGAACCCACATTTCTGCCATTCCACAATGAGACCCTAACCATTAGCCCGTCTTGGAGAAGTGGTATGAAGACCACTTCTCCATGTATACCGATGGTTCGAAAGACCTAACCCGGGCAGCTGCTGTGGGAGTTTGCCAGGGCAAGAAATTAAGTGTTTGCATGCCTGATCAGAGCTAGATTTTTATGGTGGAAGCCCGAGCACCCCCTCTCGTGTTGGAAGTCATTGAACTATCTAACTACACTAAATATGTCATATACAGCGATTCCTTTTCCTGCCTGCAAGCTATTGCTGGGCTAAAAACGGTCCACCCTTTTGTGGCGAAGGTCATTTACAAAATGAACCAGCTGGCAATAAATGGATATGACATCCACTTGTGTTGGGTGCCTGGCTATGCCGGTATCCAGGCAAACAAACAAACTAATCGGGCTGGGAAGGAGGCTCTGAACTATGATGTTGAACCGTGTCTGATACACACTCTGATCTGAAACCAGTAATCAGGTTGGGGAAACACCTGAAATGAGGGTCTGTTGGTGCAATGTGTTCCGTTGATGTATTTCAGGATGTTAATTGATAGGCTTTACTATAGGAAAATGTGTATATATATAATATAAATATGTATGTATGTATGTATGTATGTATTGTATGTACGTTACGTACGTAGTACGTACGTATCTGTACGTATGTATGTATGTAAGGATGGATGGGTGGATGTGTATTGATGTATGTATGGACATGTATGCATAGATGCATGCATATGTATGCATGCATGTGCACCCCACCCCCATCATTCACCTCCAAATATTGAAAATAAATAAAATATCACTTCCTACATGTGTGTTCTTCAACCCCATCATCTATGCTAACTTTGGTCACCCACACCCTGTCTTAATTAGTAACCATGGTAGCCCCCTCCCACCCTTGTTTTCAAGCAGCGGGGGCGGGGGGGGGGGGGGGGCTCTCTTGCGCAGCAGGGCACTGTGCGTGTTGGGGGGATGTGGGAGAGGCTGTGGTGGGGGGTGGGGGGTGGGGAGGAGCATGAGCTCTGGTCGGTCCGGTCCAATCAGGGGTTCAGTGACCGACACACAGCACACAGTACACACACACACACATTCTCAGCAATGCCCTGAGGCTACAGTTGCTTAAGGGGTATTTTGCCTGAACACAAGATCACATAAATATAAAACCAGGAGATGCTTTCTTTAATGATATAAATATTATTTGCCAGTTGAACAATACCACCATGATATTAGATGCAATACATAAAAATCCTTCTGTTTTAATGTAAATTAAATCCTTAATTACTCTTAAATAAAACGCCAATTGTAGGTGATAGTCACTTAATTGGTGAAGCAGATTTGTCTCTTTCTAGTGATATCAATATCTATTGCCCCTTCAAACAGGTTCACTGGATATAGGTGATAACACATTTTCCTATAGTAAAGCCTACCAATTAACATACTAGATTACATCAACGGAACCGATTGTACCAACAGACTCTCAATTCAGGTGTTTCCCCAACCTGCTAATAGCCACCCACATCAAATCCAAATGGCAAAATGAGTGGGATGAAAACGTTAACAAATTACATGAAATTGAACGGTATGTGGGAAAACCACCACAGTCTCATGTGGGGGGGTCGGCGAGGCCAAGTGGTCCTTAGCCACTGCTATTTTGACCACTCTTGGCTAACACACGTCTTCCTGCTCAAGGCGGACCCTCCCCCTGAATGCATTGGATGTCAGTTCCCACTGACAGTCAAGCACATTTTTACTAAACTGTGTCAATTTTATTCCACTGTGGCAACAATTTTACACTGCAAACAGGATGCATGACCTTTTTACTAAAGTAAAACAAGAAGACATTTTAGCCGTTTTTAGGGCAGCTGGTCTGTACCACCTCATATAGTTCATTAAAACAATTTTTATGAATGAATTCTTTCATATATTTAATTTAATTGTATGATTGTGAGCTTTTAAAAATGCATAAGTGTCTATTGACACATAATTGATTGTATGCTTTTACATTATATGTAAAGGCAATGTTTGAATAAAAAACAAATAATTCTCGCCGTGAACATGGCCCATACTGCTGACACGGTATGAAGAAACAACCAATCAATCAATCAAAACTGGTACACCCATGCACTCCACCTACCCACACCTATCTTATATCAGTATAGATGGCAATTTACCTATGGAGGTGAGCACAACTCACTTCCCAAGCTGGTGGGAGAGTACGGGATAGCAGTAGTACTAACTCAGTTGTCAGAATCCACATTGAGGCAGCTCTGAGCAGCTCTGAGCAGCTTTGAACAGCTCTGAACAGCTCTGGCTGAGCAGCTCTGAGCAGCTCAAACCAAATCTCATGCGGCGTTCCAGCCGGTGTCTATATTTAGTTGAATAAAAAACAAACAATTCTCGCCGTGAATATGGCCTATGCTGCCGACACGGCATAAAGAAACCACCAATCAATCAATCAATCAAAACTGGTACACCCATGCACTCCACCTACCCACACCTACCTTATATCAGTATAGATGGCAATTTACCTATGGAGGTGAGCACAACTCACTTCCCAAGCTGGGGGGAGAGTACGGCATAGCTGTAGTACTAACTCAGTTGTCGGAATCCACATTGAGGCAGCTCTGAGCAGCTCTGAGCAGCTCTGAGCAACTCTGAGCAACTCTGGCTGAGCAGCTCTGAGCAGCTCAAACCAAATCTCACGCGGCGGTCCAGCCGGTGTCTATATTTAGGATGCTCCCCTCATCAAGTAGCGGTGTGACCACCCGCCGCCCGCCTCCCGCCCACCCGCCACCCTCTCGCCCCGCCCCCTCCCCGCCCGCCGCCGCCCGCCACCCGTCTCTGCCCTGCCGCCGCCCGCCGCTCACCCTCCCCCCGTTGTGCGCTCGCCCACCGCCCTCTCGCCGCCCGCCGCGCACTAGGCGGGGGTAAATTCACTTTGCTGTCTATACCCAGCGAGCCGACGGACGACAAGTGTCACCGGACGGGCCATCCACAAATCAGCGCCCGCAGCGGATGGATGCGCCGTCCATTTTCCGCCCGGTGTGGTGGTTTCAGCGGGTTCCCGTGCTCAGAGGTGTCCCTCGCTTCTGCGCTGCTTCTGCGCATGCGTGGATTTCGCACCAACGGGCCGTAATCGATTAACACGACCCGGGCGACTCGGGTCATCCGAGTCGTCAGAAATTCAAATAGAACACGGCGAGTGGAGTCGACAAATACACGTGCCATGTGCATAAAAAGAATAACTTAGATTAATTAAATGGAAATATAGGTAAACTGGGCCATCATAAAATACTTTAAATCCTATTTTGCTATATTTTTATCGGTTATTAAAAAAAAAAAAAAAGATTGTCCACCCGAGCGCGGGAGAAGCGTATTCGATTATTCGACCCGAGTTTGTAGGATGTGCGCATGCGCCAATAAGTGGCTCAGGTGACCCGAGTTGATGCGAAATCCGCGCATGCGCAGAAGCAGCGCAGAAGCGAGGGACACCTCTGAGCACGGGAACCCGCTGAAACCACCACACCGGCTACACTCGGCCAGGCCTCTAGCACCAGTCACACCCACCCACACACCTCACCCACATTTTGCCCCATCCCACTCCCGCCCCAACCCAGCCCGACCCACCCCACTTAGCAATACACCCCCCACCCGGCCTCATCTCCGCGCTGCCCCACCCCGTCCCACTTCTACCACACCCCACCCACCTTATCCCCCGACGGCAACCCGCAGGCGGCTCCAATACACCCACCCCGCCCCTCTGGCCCCACCCCACCCCGCCCCCCAACCCACCACTGCCCCACCACATCCCCGCTCTAACCCCACCGCACCCCACCCAACCCGACCACCCCGCCCCAACCCGGCCCCAACCCCACCCCGGCCTAACCCCGCCCAACCCCACCACCGCACCCCACTTCGGCCCCCCCCCACAATACACCCACCCCGCCCCTCCCTCCCAACCCTCTGTCTCACCGCACCACCACCAACCCCACCCCCACCCTAACCCCCACCCCACCCCACCCCACAAATGTACCCCACTTCGGCCCACTAGACCCCAACCCCCGCACCACCCCACCCAGCCCCGCCCCGCCCCACCCCATATCACCCCACTCCCCCAAAACGCTGGTGATAATTGCATCTGTGTGACGTCATCACAGCCTCCCGTATCAGACAACCGACATTCTCACCGACCGCATGGAATCCGCTGGTTATCGGCACACGCAAATGGGCTGTGTGATTCAAGCCTCCAGCTGATATGACCATGTTAGTGCCCCGGGCACGCCACTGAGGCATCAGGCGACTGTTGTGGAAAAACACATTCGCCGGTGGACCTGTCAAGTGAAGGCGAGGATCGCCGCTTGTCGTAGGCAGGGAGAGCCGGAGGGGGGCGGGGGGGGGGGGGGGACCGGAGGAGGAAGAGCCGGATGAGGAAGAGTCGGTAGTGGAAGACCCTTGGGGGTATAGAGGCTGATGGGGAAGAGCCAGAGGGGGAAGAGCCAAACGGAGAAGAGCCTGGGGGATAGGGGGCGAGTGGGCAGATCCACACGGGGAAGAGCCAAAGGGGGAAGAACCGGAAGGGGGAGAACCGGAGGGGAAGAGCTGAGAGTGGTATAGAGGCTGATGGGGAAGAACCAGATGGGGAAGAGCCAAACGGGGAAGAGCCTGGGTGGATAGGAGCGGAGTGGGAAGATCCAGACGGGGAAGAGCTGACGGGGGTTAGAGCCGGAGAGGGAAGATGCTGAGAGGGAAGAACAGGGGGTGTAGAGGAGGATGGGGAAGATGGAGGGAGGGCTAGAGGGAGAGATGGAGGGAGGGGTGGAGGGAGGGATGGATGAAGGGATGGAGGGAGGGATAGAGGGAGAGATGGAGGGAGGGATGATGGTATGGAGGGAGGAGGAAGGAGGGAAGGAGGGAAGGTGGGAAGGAGGGAAGGAGGGAAGGAGGGAAGGAGGGAAGGTGGGAAGGAGGGAAGGAGGGAAGGAGGGAAGGTGGGAAGGAGGGAAGGAGGGAAGGAGAGAAGGAGGGAAGGAGGGAAGGAGGGAAGGAGGGAAGGAGGGAAGGGAGGGAAGGAGGGAGGGACAAAGGGAGGTAGGAACGAAGGGACGGAGGGAAGAAGGAAGGGAGGGAGGGAAGGGGGAGGGAGGGAGGGAGGGAAGAAGGGAGGGAGAGGGAGGGAGGGAGGGAAGGAGGGAGAGAAGGAGGAGGGAGGGAGAGGGAGGGAGGGAGGGAAGGAGGGAGAGAAGGAGGAGGGAGGGATGCAGGGAGGGAGGGAGGGAGGGAGGGAGAGCCGTCAAAGCAGCCATTACCAGTAGGCGTAATCTTGGTCGTTCACTTTGTGCCATTTGATTGATATCTGAGATAATCTGACTGCATGTCCGAGTTAAGGCAGGCAGTCGGCCGGTGAGGGCTCACACCGCGCCGATTGATTTGGCGGACTGCGCAGATTGTTGAGGGGTAGACAGTCCAGACTCATATAGCACGGCTAGATAGATTACACAGAGGTCCTGATGTGGGTGCCTGCTACTCACAGCATAAGCCGACCTCACTGTGCTCATAACAATAAAGGCCCAGTCACACCTCACCAGATTGAGCAACGGACAGAATTGTCTAGTCCGGTGGTGATAAGTATCAAAATGTATTAAAATGTGTTAAAGTGTTGCGCTATCGGGTAAATTGCCGCTGGACGAATGGACATGAAACAGACAGGAAACGGACATGAATGGATATCCAACGGACGAAACAAAATCAAACCGAACAAGAACCGTAGACGTCAGTCAGGCGGCATTCAGTCCTAGTTTTGTGCATGTCCAAAAACCTGTACGGACACAAACCGGACATTGTTCCTTTTCTGTCCTTTTCCCCCAACTTGGTGAGGTTTTCCAAAGTTTTCAACATTTTTACTGAGGGAATGGGGTGGCGGAGGGGGGGGGGGGTGTCAATCAAGTATAACTTGTGTTTTATTTAATAAAATGTTGACATTTTTGGACGATTTCTTTTGTGTAAATCATAATTAAGCGGGGGAATTTCCAATTCCTGGCAGTTGGTCTTCCTTATTCCACTGCTCCTTGCCGTACGCTAGTAATGCTGAATGATAAGCTAGGTAGTGACAAGTATACATTTATAAGTCATTGATTTGACTCGACAACGCTTCGAACCCACGACCAGTCAAAACAGGAGGCATGCGCTCAACTCGTTCGGCCAACTTGTCTGGGTCTGTAGTTTCTTTTCCGTTTAAAAAAATTAATGTATGTTTATTTACCCTGTCCATAACATATACGTTCATTAAAAAAAATTGTTTTTAATGCTGAATAGCTTTAGTCAATAGTTTGTGGTATATTGTCTTGTACGGTTTGGGTATGCGGGTATTGCAGCACTTCTGATAAAATACCTCAGGGAGTTTGACGCCCCTGTCTTGCAAAGTTGTAAACCACTGCCTTGTGGTAGGCCTACAGGTTCTTGATAGAACCAAAGGCTAAGGGAGCAAATCCTAACAGAAAACCATGTTACCGTGGCAGCATTAAGGGCGATGATGAATGGAACTGCCAACATCTCCTGACCAGCCACTGCAGGGACAAATAGTTTGTGCCTGACTTGAGGTGTTCTTGCCAGTGTGAGATCTCTATTTGCTGCTAGTAACTTGCAAAAGTCAGCAGCACTTCAACACTTTGCAAGCAGCTTTTATGAAATGTACAACTGCACGAAATAACATCACAGCAGAGAGCTAAATGGAGAGTGGTGGTTAAGTAATGAAAGCAGTCTTTGTCGCATTGCGACTGACAGCATGATGCATTGCGACATGACAGCATGATGCATTGCGTCTCCCCAAAAACAAACAACTACCACACCCCACACCCCACCCACCGACAGAAGTCGATCAGGAGTGGGGAGGAGAGGGAAGGAGGGACACTACAAAGAGTTTCCCTCCTTGCGTTTAAGGTGTAAAGGTAGGCAACGATGACTTGACCAACATTTCAGCAACCCTCCCATCCCCTCTCCCTCTCCCTCTCCCCCTCCCCTCTCTCCCTCTCCCCCTCTCTCCTCCCATTCCCTTTGATCCTTACAGGAGAAGACACTTAGTAGTCTGAGAGACACAGTCAATATGTTGTTGTCGGTGTGTACTACATGGGGGGGGGGAAGACAACAGTAAAATCTCTTTAACCGACCACCTCCCCATATTGACCACTCCCCTATATCAATCACTTTGTTTGGGTCCCAAACGATCACCCATAAAATGGTCCATTTAGTGAGGTCGTCGGTTTAGAGAGTTTTTTGTATCATTACAATGGTATGGTATGGGTGATCGTTTGGGACACCAACAAAAGTGATCCATATAGGGGATTGGTCGACCTGTGGAGGTTGTCGCTTAGAGAGGCTTTACTGTACTCTGATTTAGTGCTGAAGGAATCGCCAAACTGGCAGATTACTACGCCCATAATTGGCGTTGATTCCCGTGTAAAAAGGACGCCATTAGTCAAATTAACTGAGCAATGAAACCCTTTACCACTTTCATGTCTAGGCAGTGAAACTTAACTGCACTTAATCAAATAGTGCTAGTAACAGATCAAATACCCCCACCCCCACCAACAACACAAATTAAATAAAGTAAACTATGCACTCTAAATAATAGGTTGTTTCTCTACTCCGGAAACAATATCTAAACGCGCATGGCGATACATATCAACATAGATAATGTGTTAATATTTAGATATTTAATAAATGTCAGAATTAGTAATAATGATGGGTAAGATGGACAGAACGATGATGACAAATATAATGATAATAACATTTGATAACGGAAGACCAGTGACTCGGCGCTGAACAAATAAATATTCTGATGAATAAACTCTTTTACCAACAAAAAAAAACGATAAAATTAACAAACAGTTACAAGTCATAAACAAGAAGCAAGAAACCAAAATGATTACTGAGACAAAATTAAAAAGATTTCAATCAAATTGGATTAGTGCTGCCCAGCGGTGAAAACAAGTGTTAACACACTTATCCGTTATGGGCAGGGTAAATATATTCATCACAAAAAATAAATAACTGTTGTCAAATGTAAATGTAGAGGATTAACAAAAGGATACAGAAAGCCCCATCTGAAGATGGTATATACAGGGATGAAAGTGGTCTCCGGAAAAAAAGCGGAAATGCTGATATTCTCCCATAGGCTTAGCATTGTCAGGGAATCGCTGAAAATTCCCGGAAGTCAGGTTTCATACATATTGGTATACGCTGCTAGTGCTGCAGCATGAAATAATGTATTGGTTGGTTGTTTTTGGAGTTTTACGTCCTGGTAAAATCTAAGGTCATATCAGGACTGGCGCAACGCATTAGTATACACTCATAGCTACAGGAAAAATCCCGAAAATCCGCGAAATCGCAGAGATCTTTCATCCCTGTATTTATGGGAAGTAAAGCATGCATGGGCATGTCTGGAACTTGGATACTTTGGCACGATTTGGCCAACAATGGGCAGCACTGAAAGGTCACCGGGCCCAGGCTAATTAATGAACCCATGACATTTGCACCAATCACAGAAAACAAGCCAAGAAAGGGGAGGCGAAGTGGGGGGTGTAGATGGAGACGGTGGAAGGGTGCGAAGGTCAGCAGGTGGAAGAGGAGGAAGAGGGGGAAGGGAGGGGGTGGGATTGTAGGGTGTGGCGAAGGGGAATGAAGCGGGGGATGGGGAGTGGAGAGGGGGAGAGGGGGAGGGGTGCGGGGGTCAGGAGGGGGAGAGGAGGAAGAGGGATGGGGGGGTGGGATTGGAGGGTGTGGGGAAGGGGAGAAGGGGGGAGTGGGAGGGGATAGGGGGAGGGGTGGAAGGTGGAGGGGAAGAGGGGGAGGGGGGAGGGAGGGGGTGGGATGAGGGGGTGGGGAAGGGGAGTGGAGGGGGAGGGGGAGAGGGATAGGGGGAGGGGGGCGAGGTGGAGGTGGAGAGGAGGAGAGGGGGGAGGGAGGGGGTGGGATGAGGGGGTGCGGAAGGGGAGGGAGAGGGGGGTGGAGAGAGGGATAGGGGGAGGGGGGGAAGGTCGGAGGTGGGAGAGGGGAGAGGGGGGGAGGGAGGGGGGGGGTAGGGGGTGCGGGGGGAGGGGAGAGGGATAGGGGGGGGGGGCGGAGGATGGGGTGGGAGAGGAGGAAGAGGGAAGGAGGGGGGGGATGGAGGGGGTGGGGAGGGGATGAAGAGGGGGAGTGGGAGGGGGATGGGGGAGGGGGCGAAGGTCGGAGGTGGAGAGGGGAGGGAGAGGGGGGAAGGGGGGGGTGGGATGAGGGGGTGCGGAAGGGGAGTGAGGGGGGGAGGTGGAGGAGGGATAGGGGGAGGGGTGGGGCGGGGGTGGAAGGGGGGAGGGGGGGAAGGGAGGGGGGGGGATGTAGGGGGTGCGGGAGGGGAGGGAAGAGGGGGGTGGAGGAGGGATAGGGGGAGGGGTGCGGAGATCGGAGGTGGAAGAGGAGGAAGAGGGGGACGGGAGGGGTAGGGAGTGGAGGGTGTGGCGAAGGGGAATGAAGAGGGGGATGGGGAGTGGGGATAGGGAGAGGGGGAGGGGTGGGAAGGTCGGAGGTGGAAGAGGAGGAAGAGGGGGGAAGGGAGGGGTGGGATGTAGGGTGTGGGGAAGGGGAATGAAGAGGGGGTGGGGAGTGAAGAGGGGAGAGGGGGAGGGGTGGGAAGGTCGGCGGTGGAAGAGGAGGAAGGGGGGGGGAAGGGAGGGGGTGGGATTGTAGGGTGTGGCGAAGGGGATGAAGAGGGGGTGGGGAGTGGATAGAGGGGGAGGGGTGCGAAGGTCGGAGGTGGGAGAGGAAGAAGAAGGGGAAAAGGAGGGGGGGGGATTGGAGGGGGTGGGGGGAGGGGAGTGAAGAGGGGAATGAAGAGGGGGTGGGGGAGAGGGAGAGGGGAGGGGTGCGAAGGTTGGACGTGGAAGAGGACGAAGAGGAGGAAGAGGAGGAAGAGGGGGAAAGGAGTGGGATGGGATTGGAGGTGTGGGGGAGGGGAATGAAATGGGGGGGGGGGGGGGGAGGGACGGGGGTAGGGATGAGGGGAGCAGGCAAAGAGGGCAGGGGGGCAGGGGGAAGGGGAGGCGAAGATAGGGGAGAGGGTAGGGAGATAAGGCGAACTTGTAGGAGGGAGGGGAGGAGGAGAGGAGGAGGGAGAGTCGGGGGAGGAGGAGGGGGTGCGAGGGAGTAGGGGAAGGGTGGGGAGGGCGATGGGGGAGGTCGAGGGAGAGGGTGAGGGAGCAGGGGCAGAGGGGGGGATATGGCGAGGGAGTAGGGAGAGGGGGGAGGGGGAGAAGGAGTAGGGTGGGGGAGAGAGGGCGAGGGAGTAGGGGAGGGGAGGGGAGGGGGAGAGGGCGAGGGGAGGAGGACGAGGGGAGGAGGACGAGGGGGAGAGGGCAATGGGAGAGCGCAGGGGAGGGGGAGATGGCAAGGGGATGGGGATGGGGATGGGGACGGGGAAGAGAGCGAAGGGAGAGGACAAGGGGTAGGCACAGGGTAAGGGGAGCCGGCGAGGGGGGAGGGGAGAGGGGATGGGGAGAGGAGAGAGGGGGGACGGGGAGGGGCAGAGAGGGGCAGAGGGGGAGAGGGAGATGTGGATGGGAGGGTTGCTGAAATGTTGGTCGAGTCATCGTTGCCTACCTTTACACCCTGCACGCGAGGCTAATACACACCCCTTTCGCACTCAGCATTATTATATCGATTCAGACAAGCAATGGAGGTGATGGTGGTGGTTGTGGTGGTTGTGCAGCATACCGGTGGTGTGTTAGTGATGGAAGGTGGTGGTGGTGGGTGGTGGTGGGTTGTGGAGGGACTGGTTATGTTAGAGGTGATGCAAAGGAGTTATGGCGCTATAGGTTGCGCCAGGAGGACGATGAAGATGTGATGGAAAGGGGGTATGATGCTATAGGTTGTATCAGGTAGCAAAGACCCTATGATACTAACACGGCTCACTCAGCCTGTACTGTCTAATCAAAATGATCAAACCCACCACTTGGTGCGCTGGCTGTTCTCTTGGTTAAACAGTTGCTATATTATATGTATAAATGTATATATGAATGTGAAAGATGTGTGATGATGGCAATGCTGATGATGATGCTGATGATGATGTGTATTTGTTCATAACAATTTCATATTGATGTGTATTCATACTTACCTATTTCAGGTATAATATAATTGTATGTGTTTATATGTGAAAGACCAACCAGCAGCCGGGCTGATCAAACCCACCACAAGGTGGCACTGTGAAATTGACATTACCATGGGAGAGATAGGGAGTGAGCCGTCTTAGTATTATAGGGTCTTTGCAGGTAGGTGGTGGAGGGGTGGTGGGAGGAGATGGTGGTGGGGAAGGTGATTTAAATAAGTTGTGGTGCTATAGATTGTGTCACGAGGATGTGTTTATTGTTGTTGTTTTACATCCTAGCAACTTCTAAGGTCATATCAGGATAGGTACTGAATTGCGCACTCATGGCAACTTTATACCACTGATGTATTGGGAGACCATGTCGCCGGCACCATGACCGGATATCCCACACAGTCAAATTAGCCCGACACTGAGTTAACCAGTCCTTGTGCTATCTATTAATGCTGACTGTCAGGTTTGGTAGCGACAAGTAACCTTTTTTATAAGTCTTCGGTTTGACTCGGCTGGGATGGGTTTGATTCTGCAAGGGAAGCCAGTGCTCTGTCGAATATGGCCACTGCGTCCAGTCATATCAGGCGTGTAGTGGAGGGGTGGTGGATGGGTGGTGGAGGGGTGGTGGAAGGGGGTGGTGGAAGGGGTTGGTGGTGGTTGGGGTGATTTAAAGAGTTGATGGTGGTATAGATTGTGTCAGGAGGGCGGTGAAGGGAGTGGGGGAGCGGAAAAATAGCGGTGGTGGTGTCGCGGTGCGGAGACCGAACACAGACGTGGGTTAGGGTACCAGTGAAAGAGTGTCGGACGCACTGAGGGTGGTGGTGAGGGGGCTTGGATAGTTGCGGGGGGGGGAGGGGGGGGGGGGCAGGGCAGGGGTTGCGAGGGGAGGGTGGGGGGTGATGGCCTGACGGGGGCGGCCATTGCAGACACACTGACGGCCGCCAATGGGAGTCGATGGCAGCCACCGGAACCGGAAGTCTCGGCGGCAACGAGTCGAGTAAGGATTTCCGGAATTGACACTTCGCCTTTGCCAAGCTCTACATCAGCTGTTTTGTGGCGGGTGGTGCCAGAACGAGGCTGGTGCCACGTGACGTGCGTTGAGGGCCGTGACCGCGCGGCTGGGCGGCTCACTAACACACACCCCCCCCCATTACCGGGCTTGTTGGCCGAATCAGTAAAGCACGGGCCTCATGTGTGGAATATCGGGAGTTCGGTTCCCAGTCGAGTCAAACCAATGACTTATCAAATTGATACTTGTCGCTTCCTAGCCTGGCGCTTGGTATTAATAGGATAGAACAAGGACTGGTTAGCTCAGTGTCAAGGATAATGTGACTGAGTGTGATATCACGTCATGGTGCTGGCGCCCTGATTTCCCAGTGGGGCAGCACTTTAATGTTGCCATGAGTGCGTCCTGTCACAAGTTGGAACCTGTCCTGATATGACCATAGATTTTGCCAGGACGTAAAACTCCAACAACCAACCAACCATTCCCCCGATTAGATCTTGTAGAGATGGGTGCTTAAAGTGGGTTTGTATTGCACCGCACTGCCGCAACTCATTGGCTGAGATTTCTAAACCATCCCCATCCCCCACCCCCATCATCTCAAAGGCTCCACCTGGTCTAGAAGTAGAAGTCGCACATCATCGCTGTGGGAGGGAATATTTATTCAGATCCGCTCAAATATGGCTCCAATTGTTGCAAATCTCCAGCCTAGAGCGTTCATTAATGTATATATATATATTATATACTGGTCTACATCCGGTGGAGGAGAGGAGGGTAGGTGGAGCCACCGGCAAGTGTTGGTCTTACGGAGTATAACAAATAATAGTAATAATTAACCCTTACGTATCGTTATACTCGCATAATTCGTTAAATACATCACATAAATATAAAATATATAATATTATATATATATATATATATAACGACACAGAGTAGGATACAAGCGCAACATTGTTTATTTAATGATGTCTCCATGTAATTCGGCTGGCACCATTGATTCGCCGCGGTCCTTGTAGCGCCGGTGGCGCCACCATCCGCCCCTATATATTGGCTCGCATACGGCGCTCTGCCTTTCACTTCGCTGCATTAAAAATGTTGATTAGGCAAGGGCCATTTACCTTGCCAGGGATAAAGTTCTCAGCCCAAGCTGTTGTTGTGTTATTATTGCTTCTCCTACTGAGATTATATACATAAACAAAACAAAAATGTAGTTCACAATACAGGAGCACCATTTCATGACAATGTACCTTGTTGTGTTATATAAAAACACACACACACAAATATACATACAGACAGGATGCCCATATATCGCTTCGAACTATGGGTGAGTCAATGCAATGACTTACAAATTTATACTCGTCGGTACCCAGCCTGGAATTGATCATTACCAGGATGTCGCAAGATTAAGTGCACGCGATTGAAATTCCTCATGTTTCATCAACGAAAGTAACAAATAACAAAATCTGTAGTTTATTTATCTCCGCAAAAAAAACCCATGAATTTATTTATTTATTTGGGTTTATTTGCAAATAAATGTGTGAGCATACTAGGAGAAAGCGCATTCAATTCCAGGAATGAAATAGTCTCTAGGTCGCATCATTATTGATAAGTAGAATTTCTTTTTATATTCTGCATGACAAGGACGTTCATAGCTCAAAGATTAATTAATGGGTTCGAACCCTGGTCGATTCAAACCAATGACTTAAAAATGCATACTTGTCGCTTCCTAGCCAGGCGTTTGGCATAATTAGGATAGGGCAGTGACTGCTTGGCTCAGTGTCAGGATAATGTGACTGAGTGGGATATCAGGTCATGGTACTGGCAGCAGTATAAAGTTGACATGAGTGCGCACTGTCACAAGTCGGGACCCATTCTTATATGACGTTAGATGTTGCTAGGACGTAAAACAATAAACAAACAAAACTAATTAATGGCAATGAATTCAATAAAGTTCCCGTCACACTATGCCGGATTGAGCAACGGACAGAATTGTCTAGTCCAGTGGTGATAAGTATCAAAATGTATTAAAATGTGTTAAAGTGTTGCGACATTGGGTCTAGGAACGGACATGAAATGGACATTAAACGGACATGAACAGATAGCCAATGGATGAAACAAAATCAAACTGGACAAGAACTGTAGACGTCAGTCCAGCGGCATCCGTTCCTAGTTTTGTGCATGTTCATAACTTGTACGGACACAAACCGGACATTGTTCATTTTCTGTCCATTTCCCCCAATCCGGTGAGGTGTGAGAGGGCCTTTAATGAAACAGCAAACACAGCTTGCTGAAATGACAAGCGTCACCACCGGACTCCACACCGGCCACCCCTCCGCGGGTGGGCTCGTCCATTGATTGCTGATTGGCCGCTACCTTTCTGTCAGCATTCCCCTAGTGGACACTGCCTCACTCCCCAGGTAGCTTGTGACCTGCCTTAACTTTAGGTGAAAAAGGAGAACAAAATTAGTGAAAGAAACTAAGAATTAATATTAGTAGTTTGTTGGTTATTGAAGTTTTACATTCTGGCAACAGGAGGAAATGGTCAATCCATAACCATTAATACCTTCATCGTTACTGATGATGTCAACGAAAATTCTGGATTTGTCTCATGAAGCTTAAATTTCTCACATGTTGGTTAGTTGGTTGTTGGAGTTTTACATCCTGGCAACATCTAAGATCCTATCAGGACGGGTACCGACTTGCGACAGTGCACAGTCATGGCCACTTTATAGGGTTACCCCACTGTAAGATCAGGAAGCCAGCACCATGATATCCCTGATATCCCACATGTCACATTATCCTGACACTGAGCCAACCACTCCTTGCCCTATCCTAATAATGCTGAGCACCTCGCTAGGAAGCAACAAGTATACATTTTTACATCATTGATTTGACTAGACCAGGGTTCGAACCCATCGGTTCGAATCCACGATATACCAAAACTCGAGATGGATGCTCAACTCATTTGGGGAAATCGCGTCTGGTAGGGAAACTTAGCTAAAAAGAACATTGTTCCATAAATGGGTATGAACAATATTTTAAAGAGGCCTACAGATATTTTAAAGATGAACATTTGTATGACTATATATTGGCAGAAACATATCAAAGGCAGGTAATAGAGATCCAAGAGAGAGAAAAATGGTGAATTGGTCGGTCGCAGCATTAAGTAGTACCTAGAAACCATGAGGCTCCAACACAATGGCAGGCAGGTGTTGTGTATGGGCAGGTGCAGATATAAATACAGCACTCTTTTCACCCAATCTGTTCACCCCGTCTGGTCACCCAGTGATGCAGTACTAGTAGTGAAGAAGGGGGAAAATGAGAGTGAAAGAAAATTACAGAGTTTCTTTTGTGGAATCGATTATCAGGGGAGAATGACCTAACAACGCTACCTGGTGAAAAGCATCCTATTTCATAGTTAGTCCTGCAGAACTGTCTCTGAGACGGCGGCTGAACAACCCAGTAGAAAAAGTGTCGGAAGGCTGTATAATTATAAAGGAAATTGCCACATGAATTCTTATTCTAAGAAGCAAAATATATTCTTCAAATACTTCTTTATATTTCACCTACTATTTATGAATGAAGAATTCATGAAGTCATGAAGATTAATAGACTTTAAATCTCAAATTAAGACCTCTCTGAGATCTCCATATTGCTAGCTTGTTTGGCTCGCTCTAGAAATTTCTCAATTTTAAACTAATATAGTTAAACAATGTGCACTGGAACAACTACAATGCCAGTTAATTCATATTTGAAGCAATTTTAGCTCGCATTTATGCAAGGTTGTCTTTCATTTACCCCAACTAAGTGGGGACTCTTTTATCTACCTTACAAAATCCAAATTCGGTTGCTATAGCAACAAAGTGATGGTTAATGTAGCGCACTGATGTTATCGCGTATCACCAGAGGGCATGGCAACATTGACAAAGGGAAATGCTGAGTAAGGAGCGGTAACAAGAGAGTAGTGCACTACCGCAAAGCCCAGGTGTGCCTCCACGCGATTGAAGCAAAACTACTCCGCAAAGATACGAATACGCTAGAGGAGGTCTGCGACATATATTCATTGCGGACGACATCTTTTTCTACTTTATATTTTCCCCATTCCCTCAATTGTCTAATCGGGTAGTCATAGCTTTATACACATTTGTAGCAGATCTGGATTTATTATTGTCAATGTTCTGTTAACATTCTTTTTATTTGGTTGGGAGATGATATATATGGTTAACAAACATACATATTGACCAGGTTTATTGAGTATTCCATTACTGAACTCATTTGAATAAATGTTGGTGAGATTGTTTCACTATAATCACGCCATTGTGATCATAATTAGGATTGAAACTAAATTTCAGATGACCCGCCTGGATGGCAGAATCAGTAATGCCCGGTACACACCTCCCGTATAAAACCTAAAACTGCCCGTTTCGCGACTAAGTTTGAGTTTTAGTGGGTTTCAGTCTTTAGGTGTGTTACCCCCTATCACACCAGAGCCTTCGGATTCGTGACTTAAAACTCAGTTTTAGGTTTAATACGGGAAGTGTGTACCAGGTTTTATAAGATTCGCAAAATGAATCGGGCAGTTTTAGTCAGGAAATGGGATGGGTCGGGTTGTGACGGGTCCTGTCAGGCAGTCAGTTTTAGCGCGTGAATCTTATGCAGTAGGTGTGTACCAGGCTTAAGATCGCTGGCTAGATTCCCATATGAGAGGTCATAGGTTCAAACCCCAACCGTGTTTTAACCAATGCCTTACAAAATTGATAGTTGTTGTAACCTAGCCTGGCGCTCAGTATTAATAGGATAGGGTAAGGGCTGATTTGCTCAGTATCAGGATAATGTGACTGGCTATAATTCGCCATGAATTGACCTTGTCACACGCCGATCAAAAGCTCAAAATGCTTAAGTATGGCTACTTTTGTCTTAAATATATTCATTATATCATTATATTCCATGTGTGCATCCATGTTTATGCCAAATTGTTATGTATTTCTATAAATTTAGAATAAAATCATAGTTTTGCCCTGCGTGTATCAGCAAACTCAAGGGACGTACGCATTTTTGCTGTCAACGCCGTGTTCAGCGCAATCGCAGTCGGAATTACGAACTAGTCAATTCATACAGCATACTGTCCTGATATGACCTTAGATGTTGCTAGGACGTAAAACAACAAACAAACAAAAAAAACTATTTATAGTCTTTATTCATTCCACTTAGCTTGAATACCCATCAATTTCTGTGGAGAAATATAAAGGGTTAATGAATTTGATTGAAGACCAGTGCTTTGGCGTTGACAAAAGAACCTATTCAGCAGAATGACCATATTTACAAACATTCACAAAAAAACTCAATGTAATGATCTATCCCAGCCTAATGGGATTGGAGCTGAGATCGCCCATTCTGTGTCGTCATACAACCAAGGGGTAGGTGGAATTAGGTTAAAGCTGCATAGTCCGATGGTTTTGAATTTCTGTATTTTTTCTGAGATAAATATATAAGATCGATCACTAGTATCTACTTTACATTAGTTCAAAGTTACTTTTATTTTAAATGGTAAACTTTTGAGATATTTTCAGTGCAAACATGGAAAATTAGTTTTGGCAAGCTTGCCAAAACACTGACACCATAGACTTCTGCAGTAACAGGTTCTGTTAAATTGACTCAGTATTGCCTTCTACGCAGAAACAAATGCCTAATAAGTGCATCAGTATCAAATCTAGATACTTGGTTTGGCTTTGAAAATTTGATAATTCATCGGACTATGCAGCTTTAAGGTAATACTAACAGAATTTCACAGTCAACACCAGTCAAAGTAGGCGTTCTGCAATTTTCCTTGGGGACCTCTATTGCGGTGACCTACATTTAGCTTGATTATAAATAGAGAGTCTTAATCTATACCATAGTCACGTTATCCTGACACTGAGCGATGTAGTGGGCGTTTACACAGGCGAGTTTGAAAGTGTGTCGGCGACCGGGAACCAGCAGCCTTAGTGGGGAGTCTGTAGCCGGCGAGTACTGCTATTTGTTTAGTTTACATACGTCGATTCACAATATGAATAACGACACCAATGTAGCGGATATGTTAATATCGCTTGGAATTTAGGGTTAATTTAATTAAATTTCATTATTTGAGTATGTAATTCTGTTAAATACAGGGATGAAAGTGGTCTCCGGGGAAAAAAGCGGAAATGCTGATATTCTCCCATAGGCTTAGCATTGTCAGGGAATCCCTGAAAATTCCCGGAAGTCAGGTTTCATAAATATTGGTATACGCTGATAGTGCTGCGCAGTTTGAAGCATGTATTGGTAGTATACGCTGCTAGTGCTGCGGCGTTTCCACCACATATCGGTATACGCTGATAGTGCTGCGGCGATAGAAGCATATAGTGTGGTGCTGCCACCTGGTGTTGACTGTGAGAACCAATATAGGTTGACTAGTATACGCTGCTAGTGCTGCGGCGTTTGCACCACATATTAGTAAAATAACGTATTGGTAGGTTGGGTGTTGGAGTTTTACATCCTGGCAACATCTAAGGTCATATCAGGACGGGCACAATGTATTAGTATACACTCAAAGCTACAGGAAAAATCCCGGAAATCCGCGAAATCGCGGAGATCTTTCATCCCTGTAAATATGATCGCATTCAATAGATTTCGGCCTAATCGGTCCCTAACACTGCTGGGCACCAGCGCTTAGTTACAGCTGAGCCTATAGCCGGCGAGCACCACTATTTTACACTATCGCTGCCTGGGAACCAGCTGAATAGCTTCATATAAACCACCTCGCGAGGTGGTTTACATGTACCGATTTATATGAATCGATTCAGCCCTAAAACGCCTCAGAGTCGCGTTTACATGACAAATGTGAATTGATCTAGGCAAGTCGTTTTATATGAGGCGTTTTAAATCGCCCGTGTAAACAGGGCTTTTAATCTATTATGGGAATATAAACAAGGACACTGTCATTATCAGTTCTCTTCTATATATTAGTTATTACTTACTATCCTACTGTCATAGGAGTTAGTTCCTGTTTCTGCCACTATGTATATATATATCTGGAAAAAAGTGTTTGACGATAAGTGAGTCACGATAATGAGCAAGGCAGGCAGTGGCGCCACCGTCGGAGCTGAAGCGGTTAGGTTGGAGCAATAGATTACTAGCCCGAGGCTCCACCACCCGATTACTGGTGGGTGGGTGTGAGGAGCCAGTAGAGAATTCAGGATACTTCTATAATTATTATACAGAAAATCGCTGAGTCAGCTGGAATGGGAGATCATCAGGCTCCTACTAATACTACTGGAAACCCAGGTGTTTGCCTGCGTGCCTGCCTGCCTGCATGGCTGCAACAACCAGCATTGCGTCGGAATTATTTTAGGCACTGCGGAGAACACAACCCCCCCCCTCCGTCCCCTCCCCTCCCTTCCCCTCCCCTCTCCCATCCCTTCCCCCTCTCCTTTCGCCTCCCTTCCCCCTCGCCTCTCAACTCCCTCCCCTCCTACCGCTTCCCCCTCCTCTCCCCTGCCTTCCCCCTCTCCTCTCCCCTCCCCCCTTCCTTCCCCTCCGCCCCCCCTCCCCCTCTCCAATCCCCTCCTCTCCCATCCCTTCCCCCTCTCCCCCCTCCCTTCCCCCTCTCCTCTCGCCTCCCCTCCCCTCCCTTCCCCCTCCATTCCCCTCCCCTCCCCCTCTCCCTTCCCCCTGTCCTCTCACATTCCCGCTGTCCTCTCCCCTCCCTTCCCCACTCTCCTCTCTCCTCCCATCCAGCCCAGCCTCAGCACCGCCAGGGCGCGGTCCCGGCAGGGAATCGTGTATACCGAGTTTCGCTGGTCCCCCAGGAAGGACTGAAGTTGTGACCCTGCACGCCGGGTCACAACTTCAGCTCAAATAGCTAGGACCAGAAGTCGGGGATCAGACGGGGTGGCCAATTGAGTTGAGCGTCCGTTTCCCATTTTGGTAGATCGTGGGATTCAAATTCGAACCCTGTCGAGTCGAACCGATGACTTTAAAAAGAATTGACACTTGTCGCTTCCTAGTGAGGCACGAGGCATTATTAGGATAGGGCAAGAACTGGTTGGCTCAGTGTCAGGATAATGTGACTGAGTGGGATATCAGGTTATGTTGCTGGCTGCCTGGTCTCCCAGTGGGGCAGCACTATAAAGTCGCTATGAGTGCGCAATGTCACAAGTCGGTACCTGTGTTGAAATGACCTCAGATGTGGCCAGGACGTAAAACACCTACAGCCAACCAACCAATCAAAAATCAGGGTTGGCGCCACTCTTAGCCATGTCCTTTACTATAGATCCTATAGTTTAAATTCACATCAGCATGCTTCCTAATTACAAACCTTGGTAGGGTTCTTTGCCGTTTACATTTGTTTCTAAAGGCCCTGTCACACCTCACCAGATTGGGGGAAACTGAAAGAAACCGAACAAAGTCCGTTTTGTGTCCGTACAAGTTTTGAACATGCACAAAACTAGGAACGGATGCCGTCGGACTGACGTCTACGGTTCTTGTCCGGGTTGAGTCTGTTTAGTCCACTTACCGTCCGTTGGCTATCCGTTCATGTCCGTTTCATGTCCGTTTCATGTCCGTTTCATGTCCATTCATCCAGCGCCCTTTGACCCAATATCGCAACATTTTGACACATTTTAATACATTTCGATACTTATGACGCCCGGAATAGACAATTCTGTCCGTTGCTCAATCCGGCGAGGTGTGACAGCCGCTTGAACTACATTGCAGTGAAATTGTCCTATCAGTTATTCTACATTAGATACTAGCAGACCACTTCTTGTATTTGTGTTTACCACTTCTCTCATTCTCTCATAGCTCAACTACACAGTGCTGACTCAGGTATCATCGCCCACATCCTGTCCTAATGAGTAACCTTAGTAACCATAGTAACCCCTACCCAGCATGTTAATGTTATGCAGGCATCAGGGCCCACTGCTGTTCCATTAGTAAACCACAGTCCACTTTGATCAGCCCCAATAGCCAATGATAACGTTTTGTTTGATTTTATTTTGATTTTATGGTATTCTGTCGACCCCTTAGAAGTGACAGGGTATGAGAGCAACAATATAACAATATAGAATGTGAATTAAACAGCAACTTAAAATGATATATTCATGCAAGAAACAACGTTCAAGAATTTGTTTTACACAAATACGTCGCAATATATATCAGACCATAACTAAACAAGGGTTAATTTTATAGCCGCTTCCAAATCGTACAATTATATATTTTAAAACACAAACTATTAGTAGCCACTATTTAGGCTATTTAGGTAATTCAAGTGCAGTAGTATAACAAACGCCCGTATGTGTTTATAAGAGTTGGATAGCAGACTCCCGCCTAAGTTAAAGTTAAATCTAATTTCACAAAGTAGAAACATCACAGAGGTTGATAATAGCACATCTATAAGCTTGTACACTTTTTGAAAACATTTAAAATGTCACGGACTAACACAAAACAAAGAAAAAGACTTCACCTGGTACTTTGGCGTAAAGATAGGAGGGTTAGTCAATGCATGTTTCACTTGTCATACACAGTGTAGTAAAGGTAAGCTAAATGCAGACTACATTGTGCTGGGCAACAAACAAACACACAGTCCTCTATCGCCGTGTTCACACGGGAAAAGTTTAAAGCGATTTAGACACGGCGAATAATATGAATCGATTGAGAGGCCTGTTCACACGGACCGAGTTTGAAAGTGTTTGAAAGTGTGTCGCGTTCACACGGACAGTGCTTGAGTCGGTTTAAGGCGGAAGTGGATATCTGCGCATGACCGTTTGGACCAACAACAATGGCGGAACAGATAGTGTGCATGCGTGTGATGTCATAAGTCACCTCATAAAATCCCCTTGCGTTCACACGGGCGATATAAGTCGAATCATAAAATGTGGTTCATATAAACCACCTACACAAGTGGTTTATAAAATCTGAATAATATGATTCGAATCAGCCCTAAACCACCTCAGCCACGCATTCACACGCCAAATGTGAGCCGAACTAGGCAAGGCGATTTATATGAGTCGAATTAACTGCCCCGTGTGAACAGGGCTTTAGTGTGATTCCACTGGGTGTACCCACTGTGTCTGACATACACAATACATCAGTTGTCTGTGTAGCCCCCGTCCTCATATGACCTTTGATGTTGCCAGGTCTTAAAACTCCAACAACCACCCTGTGTAGTCCACCCTCCCACCCCTTCCTCCAATATCCACCCTTGAACTCCCTAGTTCAGGGTTCCAGCAATAAGCCTAAGCGGGTCGGGCGTCCGCTTCCCACTGTAAAATATTCCGATTTTCAACGTTAGGGGGAATGCAAATGTTCTATTACAGAAAAAGGTACACGTGACCAGGCGCATGTATGTATATATATATATATGTAATACCCCTGTCACACTATGACGTAACGAGCGAACGTGAGCCTAACGTGGTCATTTTTCGTCATTACGTTGACGTACGTTGGGTTACGTTATGATGCTGTCAGAATGACGTTAGACTGACGTCGAGCTACGTCACGTTACGTCGTATTACGTCGGCGCGTTTCAAAGTTTTGAACCTGTTCAAAACTTTCGACGTAACTCGAACGTAAGGGTTTACATTCGCCATACATTCTGTACATGTTCAGCGAACGTCAATGACGTTAAACGGACGTTAGTCAAACGCTGCTCACTACGTTCCACTACGTTGACCCACATTAAACCCGGTGGAAATGTCCACGCGGCGTAATGGGAACATCAGGAGAACGTCAGGAGAACGTATGTTCAATGTACATTCAACATTTTGCCACCGTGTCATGACGTATGTAACGTCATGTAACGTTCTTCTGGTGATGGAATAACGTTCATAACATTCCCTGTGCGTAATTACGTTGTCCTCTCTCGTTGAATGACGCTATCACTACGCTTTACCGCCGTTACTCTCTCGTCCACTACGCTGCATCCACGTTCAACTTGTGCCCAAATTTGCATACTACACCGAGAAGTTCGACGTTTTTCACGTATTCCCTACGTTGACGTCGTTACGTCGTAGTGTGACAGCCCCATTAGTGCTGGTGGTGCCTGAGTGGAATGTAAATAGACATAGTGGTGCTGGCTGGGCTGTGTGTAAGGGGCACTCAGGGCTTACCCCCTCCCCCTCTACTGGCTAGGATAACCACACTCAGTGTCAAGGTTCATGGCTGGTGGTGGCCAGAGGGGCCACACAGCTTGGTGGTGGTGGGCAGACCACTGGTAGCCATGGGGACCAGGAATGCTTTATCCCTATTGGTAGAGCCAAGAATGCTGTTTCCCATTGGTGGAAAAGGGTGGGGTGATACTCGACAATGAACCCATGTACTGTATATAATAAACCAGAGCGGCGTGGACTCTCTCTTCTCCCACTCTTACTTTGCTTCACTTTCTCTTTCTCTCCGTCTGTATTGTTTTTCACCTTAGCCTACCTACATAGCCACATACTCGAACACGCAACCCTACACCACGTTAAAGGGCATGGGTTCGATTCCAGGCGTAGTTAAACCAAAGCTCACTCTGAAAGAACCCATTACTAGTCCGTATCTGATACACTCAGATATTACTAAAACATAAAATGCCATCAATCCTCACTCAGGTGCCTCAGAGAATTCAAATAATAAAGTTCTACTAACATGTTTTCCTTTTCTTCTCTCCTGTACCGGTGTAAAGATTTCAAATTCCCCCCCATATTCAAGTTCCCCTCCGGGAACTTGAAAACGTTTTCAAATTCCTCCCAGGGGAATTTGAAAACGTTTTCAAATTCCCTCCCTCGTTTTAACTTTCCCTCCCCCCCCCCATTTTGGGGGAATTTTCTTTATTTTTGTTATTTTTTGTTATTTTTCATGACAAATATTATAATATACAGAGAATAGCATAATGGAAATTATTACTAGTACAATAAAACATATTTAACCACAAATGACACAAAAAGTCTCCAAGATGGTTAAGAAAAAAATATTATAGGTCTGAAATTTAAAACGTTTTTTAAAGTTTTTTAAACAATTTTAAATTCCCGGAGGGGGGAATTTGAAAATAGGGGGAGGAATCTGAAAACTGTTTTTAAGTTCCCCCCCCAGGAATCTGAAAAGGTTTTTAATTTCCCCGGAGGGAAGTTAAAAAAAATTTCAGATTCCGGGGGGGGGGGGGAACTTGGGAAGGGGGGAAGTTGAAATCGTTACACCGGACAGGGTGGAGAAATCGGAAAGAGCGCTCACCGGCTTCCAGTGATGGAGGTCACAATTTCGAAACCAGACTAAGTCAAACCAATGAATTTTGTGGGTGTGATTGTTTGTTTATTTTGCTCATAACGGTTAAGCGCATGCACTTGTTTTCGCCGCTGTGCAGTAGTGGTCATAATCCATATGGATTGATTTCCTGTAAGGCATAATTTCTGTAAACTTGTTTATGGTGTTTCCAATTTGTTTTTGTTTGTTTAATTATATGTTTGTGCATAGTTTGTTTAGTATGATGTCTCCTATTTACTGGTGCTTGGGGTTACTATGACAATGTAAGGAGTGGTGTGTTTAGTGGCAGGATAATCTGACTGAGTGGGATATCCGGTCATCATGCCAGTGGCTCAGTGTCCCAGTTGGAAAGCACTATAAAGTCGCCATGAGTGTGAGCTGCCACAAGTTGGTGCAACAAACAAACAAACACATTCATCTCTTTGTAAAAACACACATTATCTGCCGGGAATGGTGGCCTAATCGGTAGCGCGCCAGCCTCCCGTGCAGGAGATCAAGAGTTCAATTCCTGGTCGAGTCAAACCAAATTGATACTTGTTGCTTCCTAGCCTGGCGGTCGGCATTAATAGGATAGGGCAAGGACTGGTTAGCTCAGTGTCAGGATAATGTGACTGGAAGGGATATCAGGTCATGGTGCTGGCAGCCTGATTTCCCAATAGGGCAGTATTATAAAGTTGACATGAGTGCGCGCTGCCAAGTCTGTACCCATCATGATGTGACCGTAGATGTTGCTAGGACGTTAAAACCCCACCATAATCAGGACGAGCATCGACTTGTGACAGAGCGCACTCATGGTGACTTTATAGTGCTGCTCCACTGGGATACCAGGTAATTGGCACCCGACCGATTGGTGCGCTGCATAAACAAACAACAAACAAAAACAAACATAAAAATGTGATTTTTTTTTAAAGGAAAAAAAGGGATGAGTCGGGAAAAAAACTGGAAGAAAACAAAAGAAAGCTGCAGGCGCCAACCAACAGTTGGCGTGGCTGTTGTGCCATAAACAAGTAGGCATTGCTGATGGGCTGACAGGTTGTTTAAATACCACAGGTGTCGTGCCGGTGTCTCCGAGAGTTGCCGTGGGTCTGGGTTCTATTCCTGCGAGCGTGTGACGGTGTTGGGTTGTGTGCGTAGATCTAGTTAGACCTCACCGTTTCACTGAGACACTGGCACGTAATCTAATTGTAGCCTGGCCGCTGGTAAGCCATAAATCGTCATTAAAAGTCATCTAGGGGATAAACATACTCAACCTTTTAAAAAATATTTTTCTTGTTTTTAATTCAATCAAATTTTGTGTTTATTTCACTGAGATGTCATGAGGAGTATCAATCCTCAGGCTGTAGTGTTATCTATGTCCTTGGTGAACAAGGTTGGAGTTTAGTAGCAACAGACAACATTTGGAGTTTTGTTGCGGCTGCCTGCTAGACATATTCAACTGAGATGTAATGACGGGTATTAATTGTCGGGTTGTGTAGCGCTATCTATGTCCTTGGTGAACAAGATTGGTGTTTAGTAGCAGCAGACGACATTTGGAGTTTTACAGTGGCTGACGGCTAGGCATATTCAACTGTTTTCCTTTTTCCTCTGTTTACTTCAATCAAATTTTGAGTTTATTTCACTGAGATGTCATGAGGAGTATCAATGCTCGGGATGTGTATCGTTATCTATGTCCTTGATGAGCAAGGTTATTGTTCAGTAGCAGCAGACAACATTTGGAGTTTTACCCCGACTGTCGGCTATTCAACTGAGATCTCATGAGGAGTATCAATTATCGGGTTGTGTAGCGCTATCTATGTAATTGGTGAACAAGATTGGTGTTTAGTAGCAGCAGACGACATTTGGAGTTTTACAGTGGCTGACGGCTAGACATATTCAACTGTTTTCCTTTTTCCTCTGTTTACTTCAATCAAATTTTGAGTTTATTTCACTGAGATATCATGAGGAGTATCAATGCTCGGGATGTGTATCGTTATCTATGTCCTTGATTGTTAGTGCAGCAGACAAGGAGTTGACCCCCTGTCGCTATTCAACGAATCTCATGAGCAGTATCAATTATGGTGTGTAGCGATCATGTATTGGTGAACAGATTGGTGTTTATGCAGCAGACACATTTGGCTTTTGCGGGCTAGACATATTCAACTGTTTTTATTTTTCTTCTGTTTGCTTCAATCAAATTTGGTGCTTATTTAACTCAGATGTTTTGACAAGTATTAATCCTCAGGCTGTGTAACGTTACATATCTCCTTGGTGAGAATGGTTGGTGCTTAGTAGCAGCAGACGACATTCGGAGTCTTACTGCGGCTGCCAACTAGACATATTCAACTCTTTTTCCTTTTCTTTTGTTTACCTCAATCAAATGTTGTGTTTATTTCAGGGAGATATCATGATGATTATTAATACAGATTATGTTGAAATGGATTAACACAAAGCATCGTGAAAGCTGGAGTTTGGACTGTTTGCAAGCTATAAACAGTTACAAGCAATAAACAAGAAGCTACAAAACCTAAATTATTACTCAAATTAAATTCAAAAGATTTGAATCAAATTGGACTAGTCCTGCACAGCAGTGAAAACAAGTGTTAACACACTTATTCATTATGAGCAGGGTAAATAAATTCATTAAACAAAAAAACAAAAAATAAACACAAACAAAACCTGCAGGTTATGTATCGCTATCTATATCCATGATTGGTGTTTAGTATCAGCAGACGTCATTTCGAGTTTTACCGCGCGATGTCAGGTGTGCACCATGTGGCTACACACACGGTCGTACCGTGGTCTGGTGATTGAATTACCGACCCATCTAGCTTACACACCGGACGCGGTGGCCGAATCGGTAGAGCTCTGGCTTCCTATGCGGAAGGTCGGTTGTTCGAGTCCCAACCGAGTCAAACCGATGACTTATAAAAGGGATACTTGTCGCTACCTAGCCTGGCACTCGGCATTAAGAGGAGAGAAGAAGGACTGGTCAGTACAGTACAGTACAGTACAGTACCCGTCCTGATATGAGCTTAGATGTTGCTAGGAGGTAAAACAGCAACAAACAAACAGCAAACAAAAACAAACCAAGTAGGTACCTGTCCTGATATGACCTTAGATGTTGCTAGGAAGTAAAACAACAAACAAACAGCAAACAAAAACAAACCAAGTCGGTACCCGTCCTGATATGACCTTAGATGTTGCTAGGATATAAAACAACAAACAAACAAATCTAGATAACTAAAGTAAAATGGGCAAGCTGTTCTCTATGTAACGCCACGTCGCACTTTGGGCGGGTAATTTAGGTGATTGTAAGCTTTTATTTATCTCACGTTAAAATTGCCGTGAACATGTCTTTCTGTCCGGTTAGCCACCGCCCGCCAGGGGGAAACGTGGCTTCCGGTAGGTTGGTGAATCATGCCGGATACAATGGCGCTTCTTTGTGTGCAATAACGGTGCTCGCCGGCATCAGGATCAGACAGATTTCCATAATGTAAAATGAATTCAAGTATAGCTAACACAAACCGTTTAGGCCACCATGCATATGGCGTGACATACTTTGCGACACCCTGATAACCGGTGATAGCTAACCGGTGTTAGAGGGTTAACACCACACGCCGCTAACACCGTCCATTGTATATGGCCCCTGGGGCCAAAGGTAAGAGCATCCGGGGGTGTTAACCGGGCCTTCGTAACCCACGCGTTCAGTGCGGATTTCCCGGGTTAGCGGCCAAAGTCTCAATGTATCAGGGGCGGGTTAGGCTAACGCCTCGAGCGTTAACGACGTTTCACTAACTCCAACTTGAGCCTGGATAACGTGCAGGTGTTAGGGACGGATTCGGGCCAAATCTATTCAAAGCGACCATATTTAACAGAATTACATACTCAAATCGTGAAATTTCATTAAATTAACCTTAAATTCGAAGCGTTAATAAGGCTACCGCCGCATTGGCGGCGATAGTAATCGCCGAACGTAATGTAAACAAATCGCCGCTGCATCGACGTCGCGTTCCATACTGGCGGCGGCGGCGTTCTTTGTTTACTGTACGTTGCGTCGATTCGAAAATATAACTAGTAATATCGCCGCCAATGCGGCGGTAGCCATAAAAACGCTTCGAATTTCGGGTTAATTTAATAATTAAATTTCACGATTGGTGTATGGTAATTCTGTTAAATATGCTCGCATTTAAGATATTTGGCGCCCTAATATATGGGCTACAAAGGCAGAGGGATTTCCCAAATCTATTAATAACCGAATCAGTTAGCTAACCCGCGCGTGCATGTGGACTGATTACATCAGTCCCCCGTGACACATTTTTTAACGCCGACAATAGATAACCCGCTGGCCGCCCTAAACTCCGCAGCCGATAAATTGTGACTCTTACATTTGGCCCCAGGCCACAGGCTCCATGACCCAATTTCCCACTCAGTCACTGTTACCAAATTAATAGAGGCAAGTTTATGATAGAGTAGGCCAAAATAGAGACAGGTGAGGACAGGTAAAGGAGGATAGGGATAGTAAGTACAGTGTCTGGATAGAATAGGGACATGTACATTTATGCTAGGAAAGGGTATGGAAGAGCCTAGACAATTAGGTATAGTATTAAGATCATACAGATACATGAGGTATGAAACGGTCGTTTTAAATTAATTACATAACCTTTAGTACTTAGCCTCTTATAATATATTATATAGCACATCAATCGATGAATATATTCACAAACACTACATATATAGCTATCAAGCTATAGGAGGGGAAACTGAGTGATTCTGTGTAGATGCCTAAAATCAGCACTTTGATATCCGGCTGTACCCACTGTAAGTGTTACTAAATTATCATAACTGTGATAAATGCACTTCTGTTTTTTCTGGTCTCGAAGTGAGCGGCTATCTGGTGAGATTTTGGGAGATCTGAGTTGACATTGCTGCAGAATGTTGTCATTGGTGATTTGTCAAAAGATCCGACAGGTCTGTCAGTTTGTTCTCTCTGTCATCACATCTTTCAATCAATCAATAGTTCCATCCTCTAGTCGAGGGTTGGATGCAATGGTTCTCCACTTGTCCCGATGTTGTGCTGTTCTGATAGACTGTGAATAATTCAAGCCTGTCCACTGTGAAATATTTGTAAACCATGATGTTCTTGGTCTCCCTCTCCCTCTGCTGCCATTCACCTTCCCTTCCAACAATGTACGGTATATTGAACTCTGACGAATGATGTGGTCAAAAATAAATAAGTTTCTTTGTCTGTATAGTGGCAAACAAGCTTTTCTTATTTTTAATTTTTCTGAGAACTTCTTTGTTGGTGATCTTCTTTGTCCATGATATTTTCATCATCCTTCGATAAGTCCACATCTCAAATGCTGCTAAACGTTTGTACATTTTCTTAGAGGTTGTCCATGTCTCTGCCCCATACATCTTTAATGGTGGTTGAATCACCTGTTGCTATGTTCTTTTTTTTCCCAACATCAGTTGTGGTCTACTTTGAACAAGGCTTGCAGTAGCAATGTGTGTTAATACAAATATGATATAAACAATTTCCATCCTTTACGGAGTAGCCACAGTAGAAATGCACATATTATTCCGCTAGATGGCGAATATGTTTGAATTTGCACTGTAGTTATCTGGTGGCCTGATAAGTGAAGCCCCATGCAGCTTGAGAGGTTCCGAGAATCGCTGAGAGGTGTGGGATGTATGAAATTTGAAATTGAATAAAACGTTGCATTAGCGATTTGACTTCTTAGAATCTCTGTGTACTTCGAAACATTCACTAAGCATGGATGTAGATCAAATTGATCTAGTGCAAAGCCACTTGGTATATTATCGCTACCAGCAGTAGGAGTGTGAGGCCCGATGGGGTCAAGAAGACTGTAGCTTGTTTGGTTGATGTTTGTTGTTTTACGTCCTAGCAACATCTACAGGTTCTAATACCATGGATGAAAGTGGTCTCTGGGAAAAAAAGTGGAAATGCGGATATTCTCCCATAGGTTTAGTATTGTCAGGAAATCGCAGAAATTTTCCATAAGTCGGGTTTCATATATATTGTACGCTGATAATAGTGCTGCCGCGTTTGAAGCATTTATTAGTAGTATACGCTGATAGTGCTGCGACGTCTGCACGACATATTAGTGTATGCAGATGGTGCTGCAGCATTGAAAAATCCCGGAAATCCGCGAAATCGCGGAGATCTTTCATCCCTGTAATACATTGACTCAGTATCCCCGTCAGTGCATCAAGAACTGATTAAGAAGTATCTAACTTAAATATGTAGAATCAAATTGGAAAATGTGACGCTTTCATCGGACTATGCAGTTTTAATCCCTCGGCCAAACAGCTATGCCGTTTGGTCACAGTCGTGTCACGTGACCTTCAACCTCCAATCTCTATGGATGGCTTGATAGATATAATATAAGCAGCGGTGTAGTGTTAACAGAAGGAACATGAAGCACCACAGGGCTGCCACCTCTAGTGAGCGAAGTGAGCCTCTCCAGCTGGGGCTGTAAGCCCCAGACAGCCTCAGTCACTGAGACACCTGCGTCTATTATTTAATTAACGTCCAAGGGTTGGAACCCAATTATGGGATCAGCAGGTTACAGACCTGTGGCGGTAGTTGAGACTAATGATACTTTAGGTTATACACAGCGGTGTAAATCCAAATTGGCTGAGGTGGGGGCATGGGGAATCGAACCACAAACCTTCAGATTAGGAGTCCAACGTTGAAAAATGTCAGATACTCGAACCACTCCACCACACAGAACACCATGAGACAGCTGGGATTACCTCTGTAAGTTGTGCCGATCAGACCGATATGGCTGAATGACTTGAGTGTCGGTCTCCTGTTTTGGGAGATCGGGTTCTCCGAACCCATGGGTTTGTGGGTGAGAACCCTGGACGAGTCAAACCAATGACTTAAAAATGTATACTTGTCGCTTCCTAGCCAGGCACTGGGCATTATTACGATAGGGTGAGAACTGGTTGGCTCAGTGTCATGATAATGTGACTGAGTGGGATATCGGGTCATGGTGCTGGCGGCCTGGTCTCCCAGTTGGGCAGCACTATAAAGTTGCCATGAGTGCACAGTGTCACAAGTCGGTACCCGTCCTGAAATGACCTTAGATTTTGCCAGGACATAAAACAACAATAAACAAACAAAAACTGAACCACTGGATGACACCTCCGGACACACACCACACACCCACACATACCCACACTCCTTCCTGCTATGCTTGGAAGTGGTTGCTCACAGAAGTGTGTGAGAAATCACAGCGGGCACCTGGCTATTTCCCATGTTGTGGCAGAGGAGAACACTGTCGGATCCGATGGAAAGGTTGATGGAATTCACAACTGTTATGACACAAATAATGCAAACAATAATAAAGGTGATTACGGTACTACAACCATTGTTATTAATGACAACGATAACAAAAATAAATTAGGTACGAAGGAGGGACAGAGAAAGACAAAGCTTTATATTATCTGGATATAAATTAAGCCTAATCTAAGAATAATTTTTATAGTGAAATAAAATGGGAAATGGCATGAAATTGTTAAGACTCTCGGCTAATTTTTAAAGCTGCATAGTCCCATGAAATATCACATTTTCAAAACCAAACCAATTATCTAGATTTGATTTTACATATCTAACTTATCTGTTTCTGTGTAGAAGGCAATACTGCGTCAATTTAACAGAACCTGTTACTGCAGAAATCTATGGTGTCAGAGTTTTTGGCAAGCTTGCCAAAACTAATTTTTCATGTTTGCACTCAAAAATATCTCAAAAGTTTACCAATTAAAATAAAAGCAACCTTGAACTAATGTAAAGTAGATACTAGTGATCGATCTAACATATTTATCTCAGAAAAAATACAAAAATTCAAAACGATTGGACTATGCAACTTTAATCGGTGGTAACAACTCCTGACTCTAATGCCACGGAAGTGGGCTTGTGGAACGCTCAGGAGAGAACCTTATAATAGAGCCTGATACTAAGAAGGGGCAGCAATGCGAGCACATCCCATCTAGATGAAGCGAGGAAGGTAATGTCGCCAACAACACGGCTCTTCTTAGTTAGCGCTATGCACGCGATCGAGAGTCCATTTCCTGGTTGAGTCAAACCAATGACTTACAAAATCGATACTTGTCGCTTCCTAGCTTGGCGCTCGGCATTAATAGGATAGGGCAAGGACTGGTTAGCTCAGGGTCAGGATAATGTGACTGAGTGGGATATTGGGTCATGATGCTGGCGTCTTGATTTCCCAGTGGGGCAGCACAATAAAGTTGCCAGGAGTGTGCACTATCACAAGTCGGTACCATTCCAGATATGACCTGAGATGTTGTCAGGACATAAAGCTCCAACAACCAACCAAATCTTAGTTAGCGATTGCTGGCAGGAGAAGCTGTGACCCGGCGTGTGTAGACACGGGAAGTAGGGTGCGGATTCCTACCAGCTCTAGCTTTCATTACAGGGCCAATACCTTAAAACTCTGGTCATGTGGTTTTACCAATATTTAATATATTTTAACAAAAGAAGTAACTTTCATTCTAAATGACTAACTTTCGTATTAAATGACTATTTTTTTTAGATATTTGAAGTGCAAACATACTAAATTAATTTTAGCAAGCACGCTAAAACTCTGACACTATAGGAATATGCAGCAAGAGCTTCTATTAAATTGACTCAGTATGCCTTTCTATGTGGTGAGAAATGCATGAGTATCTAAGTTAGATATGTAGAAGCAAATCTAGGTCCACAAGTGTTTTGGTTTTTGGAAAATGTGATGCTTTATCAGACCATGTAGCTCTCAGTGACAACTTTGTATTTATTGTTGACAGTCGTCTGGTTCTAGAACTCCCCGCTTCTTATCCTGATGACCTTTGAGGATTCTCCGGCTTGTCTACCAATGCGCATTGCCTTGAAGATGCGCTTCAGCTTTTGCTGAAAGGCGATGGCATTATCTCTAGTCTCATTCAATGGAACGCACACATTCACCCGCAAGGATGTCCCAACCGCCTCAAGTAGGATTCCCTCACTGTGCCTTCGCCTCTGTGATGAGGCATGGCGCAAATAACATACAGAGCCTCCAGGTTAAACTAGAGTCATGCTAGATAGGAACTAAGCATTTCCAAATTCCAGGGTTACCGTACATATGTGAAGATATGGAATTCAAGGCTACTTCAAGGCTTTTTTTAAAGGCTGTTTTTGATAGGAATTCAAGACTATTTTTTTTTGGATTTCAGGTAAAAACAATAATGGCGAACGGCAAATTCGAACTAATTTAGATCAGCAGGGACAGTTTAATGGAATTCAGGGCTTTTCAAGACTAATTACCCCAAAAAGGTTAAATACAAGGTTTTTCAAGGCTGTGAATTGGGGAAAATGAAGTTCAAGACTTTTCTAGACTGTCCAGGCCCCCATACGGACCCTGACATTCCGATTACATAAGGGCGATTAGGGTTTTATCTTCAACTTAACAGTTTGTCTAGATATTTCTCATAGATTACTGCTCATGTATAATTATGTGCTTTATTTTATATCACACCTGTACAGTGCTACTTTGCTATCTCTTTGCTATGGAGCCATATTCTGGTAATTTGATAGGGCACTAAGGTCACTTGGCAGAGCAGAAATCAACACCCCTCCCCAACCCCCCAACCCCCCAACCCCCACATCTAGGTAGTTCATGTGCAGTCCAGTAGTAATGAGCATCATCACCACAAGGTGGCGGCAGCAGGGCGTCACTTGAGGCAGTGGGTCAACAAAATAGGAAAATATGGATTTCTTTGTCAGAAAAATAGGGATAAAATAGGGATTTTCCCCACAAAGAAGGACACAAATAGGAATTTGTGTACAAGAGCAAATGTATCAAAATAGTGCATAGAGGCCGTCAAATGAGTAGTCACCTCAACAAGTAAAAAAACAGAGAACACACAATTGAAGTTCAAATTTTAATGCATGATATGATCATACTGCTCTACTTGTTCAAGTCTCATTCTATTTGATTTGTAGTATACAACATCACCCAGCTCAGTAGCCAACCCCCACTTAGTAGGGGCCCTCCCCTATTTTTCCTTAAAAATAGACATTTCATGACAAAAATGTTGCAAAAATGACATTTTCAAACCTTGTTTTCTAATAATCCAGAACAAAGTGTACAGAGCAGACAAATTATGGCGTTTTGAAAAACAATAAATGGAATGGGTCAAAAGATATTAAAGATTAGGGAGAAAATATGACTTTTTTAATGAAAATAGGGCTAAATAGGGCGTCATCCAAAAAATTGGGAAAATAGGAAAAAGTAGGACACTTGACGGCCTACAGCAGTGACTAGGCCGCCTAATGTTGCTCAGCTATTGACAGGTGGGGGCCGGCTAATGGGATGGTGGTACCCTGGGTCACTGAGTAGAGTATCGGGTCATGGTACCAGCGGCCTGGTATCCCATTGGGGCAGCACTATAAAGTCACCATGAGTGCGTGCTGTAACAAGTCGGTACCCGTCCTGATATAACCTTAGATGTTGCCAAGACGCAAACCAACCAAATTTATATGGTATATATTTTTATTTCAAAATATCTCTAAAGCTTGCCATGTATAGTAATAGTCGCTCCAAACTCCTGTATAAAGTAGATTATAAATATCAACATAATACAGTAAAACCTCGTTAACCGACCACCTCCACAGATCGACCACTATATCGATCGCTTTATTTGGGTCCCAAATGATCACCCATACAATACCAATGTAACAATTTTTAGAAAACCTCCCTAAATCGACCACCTCCCTAAATCGACCATTTAAAGTCGGTCCTATGGTGGGTCGATTTTAAAGAGGCTTTACTGTATATTTATTTTGTTAAATATGTAAAAGATAATCCCGAAATTCACTGGATTATGCAATTCTAGGAAGAAAATAAAGTTTTTATTCCAAACTTGCGGCCCCGGTCTATAGCTATAGCTACATAGCCTCTTTGACACCATTTGACACCTCTCTTGATGCGTACTTCCCCAGGGTTACCAGTACCGGGTTGGGGTGCGAGTGGGCGTCCGAGAGGGTCTATTTTTAGGTCTACAGAGAAGGTAACTGATCAGATATTTATGCCATCCTCCTCTAAAAAAATATATAAATACTCGTCGTACAGAAGCCGATACAAAAGGATCGATCGCTCTTTGATCGGTAAATCTTCTTCTTTTTTTTAAGGACCCCATTTAGGCGTATAGTGAAGGGTGGGTTGGTTCCACTCCCAGCCCCACCCTTCAACTTCCGGTGTGTACGCTGACCTGGAGGTCAACTGGTTTTAAATTGCATAACCCAATGATTATGATTTACATGTCAACATCTTTCAAATAACTGAACAAGGTTGATCGTTATAATCTACATTACTTTAGTTAAGTGTATAATTTATTAAAAGAATGGCTAACTTTGCAGATACTTGAAATCAACACACACGCATAATTCTGGTGCATAGCTTATCTGTTTGCGTGGGTTTTGCGACCTAGCAACAACTATGGGTATATCAGGATGGGTGGATACTGATTTGTGGCAGTGCCTCACTCATCGCTAGTGTGTGTATTACAGGGATGTCTTAATTCTGACACACCAGATGGGATGGTTGAATGAGTTGAGCGTCCGTCTCCTGTTCTGGGAGATTGGGGGATCCGAACCTGCCTGCAAGCGCACCAGCGTCCCCGTGGAGGTCATCAAGGCCCAGGGGACCTGATCCTCCGATGTGGTGTATGCTGACTTTCCCCGCCTCGCTCCAACTGGCGCCCCTCGAGCCCTCTCCTCCCTTTTGGTGGAGGGCTCTTCGGGGCTCTCCCCATCCCAGTGACTCTCCCCCCATGATGATCTTGCCCATACCGGGCTGGTCTTGACATTTTGACCTGACATTTACCTGAACATTTCTCTTAACATGTACACTTCTCATTGTCATTGTCTTAACATTTTACTTGACATTTACCGTATCTCACTTGTCACTGAGCTTACTTGTTGTATTTGCTTCTCATTTTATCCAGGAATAAACAAATGTTCTCCACCCCTGCCTCTGTCCTTCATTCGTCGCGTATCATTGACATCAATGGTATTAGGTTTTGTGGGGAAATGTGTTTACTGGTTGACTGTAATCTGATCTGTGAATGTCATCTGCTCTCTGAATGTTGTCTGGCCACAGTGTTATCATTGACATAGATTGTATCAGCTTTGGTGGGAATGGTGTTCATCAGTTGAATGTTGTTTGCTCTGTGAATGTTGTATGTTGTATCGCTAAAGTCTGCTGGCCACAGTGTTATCATTGACATAGATTCTGTCAGTTTTGATGGGAACACTGTTCATCATTTGCATGTTGTTTGCTCTGTGAATGTTGTATGTTGTATCGTTAATGCCTGCTGGCAACAGTGTTATCATTGTCATAGATTGTGTCAGCTTTGGTGGGAATGGTGTTCATCAGTTGAATGTTGTTTGCTCTCTGAATGTTGTATGTTGTATCGTTAACGTTGTATCGTCTGCTCTGTGAATGTCTCATAGATTTGGCAGATTTTGTGGGAACAGTGTTTATTGGTTAAATGTTGTTTGCTCTGTGAATGTTGTCTGCTCTATCATCATCGCCTGCTGGCAACAGTGTTATCATTGACGTAGATTGTGTCAGCTTTTGTGGGAATGGTGTTTATTGGTTGGATGTTGTCTGCTCTGTGAATGTCGTCTGTTGTGCACATGTCATGTACATGTATCTCGTCCTCTATCAGAATTATTTCCAACATCTATATATCATATGCATGTTGAATGCAACCTGGATTCTGGTTGTCATCGTGATTGTAGTCAGGCAGTTAATTGTCGTCTGCTGTCTGAATACCATCCATTGTCAAATATTTCTGTGATAACTTTCCACTGAAATAGATACACGTTCAACTACTGAGGTATATTATAAAGGCTTAGTTCCCAATCACTGAGGGTTTGTCCTACTAAATTACACAAGGCAGGAGACGACATTTGCCGGAAACAGGTATGCACTTCTGAAGGGAAAAACAGTGAAAACACACACACACAGTGTTATCGTGGTGAGTGATGAAGTAGGGAGGTACTATAAATGAGCGGGGTGTGTGTGTGTGTGGGGGGGGGGGGGGGGGTAGGGTATCGTGGAGGTGGGAGGGGGGAGCTAGAGTGTTGTAACCGGAAGTTTGCAAACTGACATCCTGTTGCCCGCTGCTCATGCTCACAGCACTTAACAACCCCCACATTAATATCGCAATAACAGCAGGCTGGGTACAGAGCATGTGGCCTTATAATATAACACTCATAGAGGCTTATCGATTACCCAGCACATCCGATGCTGTAGTAGCTTTTCTTTGTTTGTTTATTGGGGTTTTACTTCCTGGCAACGTGTATGGTCATATCAAGACGAGCATCAACCTGATCATGGTTAATTGATAGTGCTTCCCCGATGGTATACTGGAACACCAGTGGAGCCGTGACCCGATATCCTACTCAGTCACATTATCCTGACCCTGATTGAGCGAAAATGTCACATTTCAACTCTTCTTGTTGTGACTATATTATCACCCATGTCTCTTTCTTGTTAGCTGGACTGCTGGAAGCTGGACTATACCACCTCATATAGTTTACTAAATAGATTCTATCAATTATTAATCCATCTGTTCTTTTTCTATGGGAATTTGTTTCCCTTGACCACAAATATATGATTGTGAGCTTTCTAATTTAATGAGTGTCTATTGGCACATAATTGATTGTCTGCTTTTACATGTAAAAGCGATGGTTTGAACAGAAAACAAACATTTCTTGCTGTGAATATGGCCTATGCTGCCGACACGGCGTAAAGCAACCACCAATCAATCAATCAAACCTTTCTTGTTCAGGTTTTTGTGTTCTAGCAACATTTAAGGTCAAATAAGAACAATAATCTGGCTAAGCAATTGCTATCATATATATTCTGATTCCTTGGCATTCCTTGAGCGCTTATAAGTGAATATAACTAATCGCATGAATCTGAGAAGCACCAGAGATCTTTCGTCCCTGTATATGAATGAGTTTGGATAGAGGACACTCTGGCAGTATTCGATTATTACGCTCCGGACGATTCGGGTCATCCGAGTCGTTTAGATTTCAAATAGAACGCCGCGAGGTGAGCCTAAAAATACATGGGCCGTATGCAAAACGACCCAACCCCAATGCCCCATGTATTGGCTGGGGTGCTAGGAGCATTTGTGCTGGTACATGTGTGTGTCATATAGAGGGGGTGTAATGACGTCACGAGACAACTTCGAGTCGCTATATTGGATTATATATGAAAGGCTTGCAACTGTTTACATTGTGTTTATTTACCAATTTGTTGGTTTATTTGCCACTGTTTTGAACAGTTTGGGGAAAGGGTTTTTTTAATGGAGGGAAAGTCTTTTTTTAATCATGTCACTCGCATCATTGCTAATGTGCCGTATGTTGACACATTGGATGCTCTGTCAAAGAATTAGAAAGGTTTGGGCAGTACCCGCTAGGAGGCGCCACCATACTTCGGCGGCCGCTGACCAGGTAGCAGGGTAGGCCCAGTGGTGGCCGTAGGGTTCTTGGTATACGATAGGGGTCGCCATAGGTGGTGTCAAATCATAAAATACCTTAAATCCTATTTTGCTGTAGTTATATTGGGGTTTTTGTTTTATGTTTTGGATTAAGCCGCCATTTTTTCCACCACAAGCGCATTTGTTATTATGACCTGAGGTTGTAGGGCCTGCGCATGCGACAAAAAGCGGTTCAGATCACCCCAGTTGTTTAATCGAATACGGCCTCTGTGGGTGGCTGAAGGGCTTCAGAAAGCAAAGCTGTGGTCCTTGTCGAAATTATCAAGGTCAGCATCTTAAAGCTACATAGTGCGACAACAGAATAAACTGTTCGAAGCCGAAGGACTTCTCCAGATTTGATTCTACATATCCAACTTAGTCATTGGTGATCTTATTTTTACTATTGGATGAGGCTATTCAGAGTTGCTTTGCTCTGAGAATTGGAAGAAGAATGATTATTATTCGCAGAGCTGTTTTGCTCTGCGAAATAGATAATAGTATTTGTTGCAGTACTTATAGCGGAACCCTCCATGGAAAATTAATACATGAGCAGCCTACATGCCATTCCAGTTACTTCCGGTTACGACACTCTAGCTCCCCCGTCCCACCTCCGCGATACAATAATTATTTGATTTGCAATCAATAAAAGAAAGAACAAATTATCAGCGGTGCCCAGTTTTATAGCATAACCCATATATATATATATATATATACACATATATATATATATGTGTATATATATATATGTATATATATATATAAGTATATATATATGGGTTATATATATATATATATATATATATATATATATATAGGCCTAATGCTGATAAAGCACATATATATATATATATATATATATATATATATATATATATATACATACATACCAGCATATATATCAAATCTATATCAGCATACACACAACAGCATATAAATATATTATATACATGCTGGTGTGATTAACACGGTACTAGCTGTAATAAACACAGAGTGTCCTCTGTGGAGACAACTTGCCTCCGGTGTAATGTATAAACCCAAGAGGCAGGCATGCGTAGAAACTATTGGGGGTGGACACATTAATCCCAATCTGGCAGCAGCAGGAACTCACACACACACCCACACACACACTCTCTAATTCTCTAGGGGATGTGGATGCACTTCAATATTACGACAAGGACATTTGAGTGACAAGAGTGACGGGTGGTTGACAGTGGTTGTTTGCAGATGGGACAGTTATGGCACCTGCGTTTCACCTACAGCTTGAATATAGGTCAAGGTCGAGCTGATTACCTCACTGAACACTCGCAGAAATAAAGCTCGCAGAAATGGATCAAATAATATAACAAATATATCGTATATATAATATGTATAATATGTATGTATGTATATTATATCTAAATTATATCTAATATATTTAATATATATTATAAATAATATATCTAATATTTATATATACTATATATGTTTATTTGTTGTTGCTTTACGTCCTAGAAACATCTAAGGTTATATCAGGACGGATATATATATATAAATTGGGCTACGACGTAGGAGAATAAGAGACAAGACGAGAAGTTGTGGAAGCCTAGTTTATTTGCTGAGGCCCATCTGGCTGAGCAATAACCGCCCTACCAAGAATCTTTTTTAACTGGCCCTGATGTGACCATGACAAGGTCTGACTGGCATATGACAACATGGTGGGGCACCAGGATAGCGCAGCAGGAACCAGCCCGCAGCGAATATAACAATAATATATTGTGGGTTAATAATAAAGGCAGCATTAAATGCTAGGATCCTGCAGGATATAGGAATATAGCTCTGCCCCTTTATACTCATAGTAATAAATTATATATCCCATAAATTGGGCTATGACGTAGGAGAATAAGAGACAAGACGAGAAGTGGTGGAAGCCTAGTTTATTTGCTGAGGCCCATCTGGCTGAGCAATAACCGCCAACCCCAGCCCAGGCCCCAACCACTCCTCGTCTCACGCCTCCAGACGAAAGACTCGTCGCTACCCGGAGATCATTTAATATTCGGATTTGCAAAGGGGTTTTTAGATAGGAATACACAGTATCCGACGCCTCAACGAAGTCAAAATACTTTCGTATCTGGACCGATCTCGTGGTGACTGAATTCTTTGAGTAGAAAAGCTTCTCAAATCCCCGCTGCTCTGCCATCAGCTCCTCCAGTCCTGGAAAGACAGAACAGCGGAGCGTCGAAGAGGTGTGCACAGCACATAATCCGACCCACATCCACTCCACTAATCCTAGCGGCACTACCCTCTATGTCTAGCCTGCTGAAGGCATCACACACCACATTAACTGTGGTATTTATGTAAGTTGATAAGAATGTAAAGTTCTTCTCGACTGCAAGCCAGAATAATTTTCGCAGCATGGACATAATCCCAACTGATCTGGAATCAGTCCGTTATAAATATAATTATAAATATAATCTCGGAATCCTCCCATCCTGATGACCAACGTGTGGCCGCCTCCATCACAGCCCTCATCTCTTTTATGTTTATGTGGTCCCTCCCTGCCTCAGTGGGGAGCACCACACGATGGTGTCCTATCAGCTGTCCTAACACTTCATTGTCCTCTGATTTAAAGGAAGCAGCTAACCAGTCAGTCTCATGCAAAGCACCGATTCCCCAATTCGAAGCGTCACTGTAGACCGCGGTAGTTACCGCAAACTTCCCGAGCATATCCGCCTTACCATTAAATTTGATATCCTCCCTAAATCCGGCATTAAGCCGTGCACGGTAGAATGGCTCGCGCAGGGTGCCTATAAGGTCATAGACCCGCCTACTAAAAGTTTGCCCACCCCTGATAACTTTGGCGCAGTGTGCGAGGTGTCCGGCGAGTCTCTCGAGTTCCCTACGGGTCGCTTTCCTACGACCCAAGAAGAGCAGGAGGATGTCCCGAAGCTTCTTCAATTTATCGTCAGGGAGAGTAAGTTCCAGCGACTCCGAGTTTACATCGATCCCTAAGAATCTAATTTTCTTAGCTAGTGAGAGCAATTTTTTTAAACTGATAAAAAAAAACAATCTGCGCAATATAGAGAGTACACATTGTTGCAACCCTGTAGTTTCTTCCTCCGTACTACCCAGAATGCAGAAATCGTCTAGATAGTTAATAATTCTGCAGACCCCCTCTCTGCCTGCGCATCGGACAATGAAGTCTGAAATTCTAGAGAATATATACGGACTAGACGAGAGACCCATACAGAGTCTCCCATCCATCATATAGGTTCCCACCGAATCACCCTCAAAAACCCAGTGAAGCCCCTGTCTTTTCCTATGTTCTGGTTTAATATGGACAGCGCGGTAAGCATCCTTGATATCAATAGTGGCTAGGTAGTCGCCCCTCTCCAGGCATTCTACCACGTCATCCAGCCCACTATATTTAAACTTGGGGGCCACCCCCTTTGTGTAATTGTTGACACTCCCACCTTTTGGTTTACTACAGTCAATGACACTTCTCCCACCGCCATCATCTTTTGGAACGACGAAGATCCCATGTATACAGGCCGGAGGACTATCGACTTTCCTTAGGACTCCCTCCTCTAACTCCGCTGCTAGCCGGGTCTCTATTATATTTCTCTCCCATCTAGATTTCTTTCTCTCCCGCTGACAGCCATACGTTACGTCACAATTGTCATCAATAACATGGAACCCAAAGACCGTGCCCTGAAGGAGAAACATAGCATCTATATCAGTGTCCCCCCTACAAAATGCTTCTGCAAACAAACGACAAGGTTTTAGTTGACATGGCATAGAAAACAATTCGTAAATGCATGCATAAGTGCCATTCAGACAGTCATTGTCCACCCGAAAAGTCACGTAATTACTGTTTGTGTTCTCCCTTACTGACACGCCCCAGCGTTTTATCGCTATCACAATGCACTCTTAATAGGTCCTCGTAGCCTGCCCGCGCTATCGCGGCAGACACTCCGGTCAGCTGTTCACACAATCCAGGTTTGTTTTTTACGGGTGGGTGTTCCAATCCCTGTGGTGTCACCCGAGATACTCCCTGGTAGGCCTCGTCCTCCAATCGCACATCCGAACCCCGTATCTCACTGCTGCTCCTCCCTGCGCATTGCTCCAATGTAGGGTAAATATTCCCCTGACCTATCTCCCCTGTTGTGACTGGTTGCATGTTCATTCTCCCATTCGCACGTTGTGAGCTGTTGTCAATGGGTGACATATCCAATATTGCCTGACGTTGATCAACATCCCATATTGAAGCTCCAGTAGTCTCCACCTGCATCCACATTTGAGGCGCGCTCCCCACACCAACAGTACCTTGTCCACTTGTGACTACTGTTGGTCGGACACGGGTGTGCTCTCAGGGAGGTGCCCCAATGTTCTAGTAGGTCAGTCCTTACAAGTGACTCTCTTGTGGCCCCTACCGCCACACTTTGAACACTTGTGTTCGTACCTGCACTCCGCCTCCTTCTTGCTGCAGCCCTGTTCGCTGTTCCAGGCATAGCAAGCCGTGTTTGGCTTGCCGTCTCGACTGCCTCGCTTCCCCTCACTGTATTTCCGTAAAACTGACTGCTTCTTCTTTATCTTGTCCGGACCGTAATGAAGAACACTTTTTCCCGTATGGGTGCTGGAAAATGCCTCAAACCCTCGTTTGACTGCCAACTTACGGATACACAAGTCATAGTCTGCATGTGCACTATCTTGATATTCACCATAGCGAGCCCGGTGTGAGAGGAAATAAATGTGTTCCCACATTGCCCGGTGGTCCTGGAGAGACATCTCTGGAATTTCTAACACCCAGGCAGCGGTTGCACAGATAATTTCTTCGCAGTTAAGTTTGTTCACATCTTTTTTTGACTCGACATGTCGCTTCAGGGACCACCTACTTCTCAGTTTTCGATCCACACTGTCCACCGACGAACTGCTGGACGAACGTCGACGTCGGTGCCGCCGTTCCCTCGATCTATTCCTTGAGCGTCCGTAGTTTGAATAGCCCAAATCAGTCGTACCGGTGGCCAATGATTGGTCGTTGGCCGGCATCTTGCATGTTGCCCCGAACGGGCTTTCTTCCCGACGTTGAGGTGAATTCATCGCAGCCTCTCTACCGCGCCTCCCTTTCTTCTCGCGTGCCGCTAGGAGACGGTCCCGTTCATCTTTTAGCTCCATTAGCTCATCCTCCAATTTTAGTTATTCCAACTCTCGCCGCACCGCATCTCGTTGTTCCTCCAGAGCCAACTTGTCAGACGTAGGTCCCGGTTCTGACTCCCCCGTCGTCGACTTAGGCATCTTAGCGGCACTGCTTCGTGTAGTTCTGCACGTTGGTTCCACTGTCCTTTTCCTCTTACTGCAGTAATCTACTTCGACTCCGTCGTGACTCGATCCACACACTGCGCAGAAGTCTATCGTCATAGTCCCTTGAATCGATCGGGCTGGGTTCTGTGAACTATCAAATGTTACGACTATGTATGTAATAGTTGCAGAGCACAAATGTGTGGTAATGGTATCGCATTCCAGCGCACTGATGGACTACGGCGCTGTTCGACTCCCTCGTGACTCGATCCACGCACTGCACAGAAGTCTATTGTCATAGTCGTATCAATCCCCTTGTATGTAGAAGTTGCAGCAAAATGTGAAATAATGGTATCGTATTCCAGCTCACTGATGGTCGACACACGTGAATTTTCCGATTAATGCCGATCTCGACTCGTGCCGCTGCGCTTTACCGCTGGGCTATGGCAGCCAAAATACAGGTGTGTTATAGCCTGAACGATGGTCACCGTTTACTCAATACATACTATATATAATATATACAATATATATATAATATATAATATAAAATATATATATATACATTATATATAATATACATAATACACGTATTATATAACATATATATCATATATATATCATATAGTATGTAAAATATATATAATTTATATAATATTGTAGGTGGAGAAAAAACACATTTACTCATCGTTACAATTAATTAATTATTTTAAAAGGAGATAATATACACCGTTGTAATTTGTCAACAACCCTTTATAGAAAGATCCTGGGAAACATTGGTAACATGACTGTGAGACCAAAGCCTTTGTTGACATTTAGAAAGCGAAGGCTGCTATAGTTGTTATCGCTCTGGAAGAGCACGTCGAATGAGGCATAGGAAAGAAGTTCAAAGGCCCAGCGAAAGGGTATATTCTATGCCGAAAGTGTCTCATTGCTATCTTCATAAATAGATTAACACACAAAAAGCAAAGGTTACCTGGCTAAGCAGCCCCGACAAATTAAAAGAAAACCTAGAAATCGAAAATAACCGCCCCCCCCGCCACTACCTGAGAGAAAATGAGAATCTAATAACAAAAATAAATTAAAAATTAAAGTAGCTGGAAATATGCCAACATGTGTTGGGTGTTGAGTTGACATTGCTTGGCATTGTAAAGCATGCATTGGGTATCATTGAATAGGATATTTAGTTTAGATCAGGGTTATTTTCATTGTATTGGTTCCTAATGAATGGGTTGGTTATCTTTGGTACATTAGTTGTTTAAGCAGGGGAAATTTCAGTCGCAGATGACTGGTCTTTTTCATGCCACTGCTCCTTGCCCTATCCTAATAATGCCTAGCGCCTGGCTAGGAAGCGACAAGTATCAATTTTTAAGTCATTGGTTTGACTCGACCAGGATTCAAACTTACGATCCCATGATCTACCAACATGGGAGACGGACGCTCTAACTCATTCGGCCATCCCGTCTGGTTTTGCGATTTGAGTTTGATTGATTCTTTTTTTAAGTTCAATTCGCTCCAAGTACATGTATTTTAGCATCATGCCTTCTAGGCATGATACGCCGCTCGTACACGTATCTAGACAATGACACGGTGAAGACACTGTACACGTCACTGATCCAGCAGCACCTTGAGTATGGAAACATGGCTAGGACACCGAAGTTCAAGAAGGACATGTCAATGATCGAGAGTGTACAGAGATGTGCTACAAAGTTATCACCAACCATAAGAGAACTACCATACGAAGAACGTCTCAGGATTCTCAACCTACCCAGCTTATACTACCGAAGGGCCAGGGGAGACATAATAGAAGCATTCAAACACGTCACTGGAAGATATGCGGTTGATGCTAGATACCTGAAGCTGGACAACTGTAAAACTAGAGGTCATGGATACAAGCTGAAGAAGGAAAGAGCAATAAAACCAGTCAGACAGCTATTCTTCAGTAACAGGATAGTAAATGCCTGGAACGCACCGCCTGAACATGTCATAGAAGCGCCTTTGATCAACATCTTCAAAGGCAGACTGAATAAGCATTGTAGGGGTCTGCAATATTGTATACATCCTAGTAAATCAAATATCGACAGGCATCGACCTGATACAGGCTTATAAGCCAAACAAAATCAGAAGCGGATGAGTATGTGAGTGAGAGTATGAGTGAGTATCTCTCAATGCGATATGGTATTACACAGCGTGGTGTAAAATGTTCCGATATAATGACATGAGGATATATGTGAACTCTACTATAATAAATTGCAACTTATCTATATAATGGTAAATGGTGATATATAAAATCCAAAGGCATATGAAGGATATGTGGAGTTGGTAAACTATTACTCATTAGGTATAGAAATTGTATAGTAAAATAGTATAGAGGAGGAGTGTCACTTCTTAGATACAGTCTTTGGAGGAGTTGCCTCACATACCCCCTCCCCCCCCCCAGGTGTTATTTATGGATCACTACACACCACAAGGCACTGTAGCCAGCATGACAAGGCCTTGGATACAATAGATTGAACTCTGATTGGTGGGTAGATAAATACTTGTTAGGGCTTGGGAGATCAACCCATGTGACCACCACCATCTTGGATTCTAGAAACCTATATAAGATAATAAACCAGGGAGTCTCACTCTCCTACTTTTCACTCTTTCTCTACTTTCCTTCATTACCTGTATTGATTTCTCATTAGCCTGTCCACACCACTCACACCACCAGCCGGCGACTTTACAGTGGTATTTATTCAGTTATGTGATTGGACAAAGAAGTACTTTCAATAGTGATATTTGCACAGTGAAATTGTCTCAGCTTGCTTTATATTTGATATTGTTTCGCTCTATGTCCTTCTTAGTTTGAGTGTTGGTTCTCACATATGTTATCACATTGTAAAATATTCAGATATTCAGCATAGGGTGAATGCAAATGTTCTATTACTGATTGGTGTACGTGACCAGGTGCATGTATGTATATATATATGTATGGGCTGGTGGTGCCTGCGTGGGATGTAAATAGACATAGTGGTGCTGCCAGGTCTGGGTGTGAGGGCACTCAGGGCCTACCCCCTCTGCTGGGATAGGGATTACCACACTCAAAGGTCAAGGTTGGTGGTGGCAATGGGGCCATACAGCTTGTGGTGGTGGGCAGACAACTGGTATCCATGGGGACCAGGAATGCTGGATCCCTATTGGTAGGGCCATGAATACTTGTTTCCCATTGGGGGAAATGGGTGGACATATTACTCTACAATGAACCCATGTAACCATATAAATAATAAAGCAGAGGGCTAGATTCTCTCTTGTTCTTTACACTTTATACTCTTCCTTTCTCTTTGTCTGTATTGATTTCACCATAGCCTGCCTACACAGCCACATATTCGTGCCTTAGCTTTTACATAATTGGAGACCACAACGAGTGAATTAGTCGATTAGACTTTACAACGTGAAGAACTATCTCTGTCCTGTTCGGCTAGGTACTATGATTATGTTGTGTTGAATAAGTACTTTATGTGACAGCATGAACGCGGAATAGCATCGTTTGAATCCGTTTGATACTTTTCAACAACATCTGTCTATGTCTTGTTCAGTTCAGTACTGCGATGACATGGGCTTGACTAAGTAGGCCTACTTTATTTGGAGGTAGGCAAACATGAATGCAGAATGTCATCTTTCGACTCTGTTTGACTCCTTTCGACATTCTCTGATTCTGTCCGGTTCAGTTCAGTACTGCGATGACGTGGTTTTGAATAAGTACTTTATGTGGTGGTAGGCAAACATGAACACAGAATGTCATCGTTTGACTTATTTCAACAACCTCTCTATATGTCCTGTTCAGTTTAGTACTGTGATGATGTTGTGTTGAATAAGTACTTTGTGTGGTGGTATAGGCAAGCATGAACGCAGAATGTCATCGTTCGACTCTGACTCCTTTCAACAACATCTGTCTATGTTCTGTTCAGTTCAGTTCTGCGATGATGTTGTGTTGAATAAGTACTTTATGTGACGGTAGGCAAGCATGAACGCAGAATCTCATCCTTCGATTCTCACTCCTTTTTAAAACATCTGTCTATGTCCTGTTCAGTTCAGTACTGGGATGATGTTGTGTTGAATAAGTACTTTATGTGACGGTAGGCAAGCATGAACGCAGAATCTCATCCTTCGATTCTCACTCCTTTTAAAAACATCTGTCTATGTCCTGCTCAGTTCAGTACTGGGATGATGATGTGTTGAATAAGTCCTTTATGTGGCGGTAGGCAAACATGAACGCAGAATGTCATCGTTCGACGCTATTTGAGTCCTTTCGACATTCTCCCTCCTCAGTCCACCGTAGCTTAATGCATTCCCCTCTGTCGGTCTCAGCTAGAGACCCCAATGACTCCGTCTGCTCGACTGAACACTTTCTGCGATGGTGAGTGTGCTGCGGATAGGGCGTTTATTACCCGTTGCATGCCGGGATTATGTGATCTAGGCGACACGAGCAGCGTTCCAACGACAACTGCAGCCTGGCAGCAGTCAGTTGAAGCAGGATCAAAGGGTGCAGACCTACCATTGCTGCCATGACGGGGTGTGCGCGGAATGAGGTAATTTGTCGGGTTTTAGGTATCAAAGTAGGTCTATGACGACTGTTGCTACTACTACTACTACTAATACTACTACTATTCTGGAGAGTGGGGGGAGGGGGGGCGGGGTGTATCATGGGACTGAATCATGTCTGGCTGATTAAAAGCAAAGTTTGTTTGGTTGTTATTTTACATCCTAGCAATATCTAAGGTCATATCAGGACCGGTACCCACTTGTGACAGTGCGCACTCATGGCGACTTTATAGTGCTGCCTCACTGGGAGACTAGGGCACCAGCAGCATGACCTGATATCCCACTCCATCACATTATCCTGATTCTGAGCCAAACCAGTCCTTGCCCTAGTACCGAACTATGGCATAACAACGTATCATTCAACAAGATATGGTAGACTTGGTAAGGTACCAGGTAACAGCAATAAATACAAAAGGCTCACAGTCAACAGAGAACACTGCGGGAAGGAAGTCTTTCTGTCTGAGGAGTCCAGCTCTTCAATACAATGCCAGCTTACATTAGAAATCAATCAAACTGCAATGTACAATCATTCAAAAGGCAGCTTGACAAGGTGTTAACAACAATACCAGATGAACCACAGATTCCAGGATACACCCAGCTAACGCCAGCAGATTCAAACTCATTACTGCACATGACAAAACTGAACACAGCATCCTCACCATGATTCTATTGTTCACAGGCAAAATGTTGGCTGATAGTGATAGTGTATAATTCCTTAGTACTACACAAACAAGGAACCATATAAACCTGTTGAAATATATTCACTGAACGTAGTTGAATGTAGGATAGATTAACATGGGTCAAACGTGGTGTAAGTACGTTAAACTACGGTGAAATATGTTAAGGTACAGCAGGTTTTGGTATGGATAAATGCGTTATGGCACAGATGCCGGTACGTTCAACTACGTTCAACTACGCTCAACCACGTTCGACATATATTAGCCTCCACTATGGTCAACTACGGTCAACTATGTCCAATTACGCTAGAGTACATTAAGAGTATGAAGACTTCGCCAGAGTACAGTCGTTAGCCTCTAATGTAGTGCTCTTTTGAACATGTCCAAAGATTAATTTGGAACTCACAGCCCACCCACATTATTACCAAGTTAGCATGACAGAGAAGTACTGATGTGGGTATGTTCAACTACGTTCAACTACGTCAGCCTCCACTACGTTCAACTACATCCACTAACTTGTATGTGACTGGACCTTAAGGCCTTACTAGCAACTAACAAAACTAAGATGGTATAATAGCTATGTATAAAACAAAATTATAAGTAAGGAAAAATCCCAATTTTGACTGTTTGCAATCTACAGTTACAACCCATAAACAAGAAACAGCAACACAACCACAATTATTCAGAAATTTTAGTTTTTAAGATTTGAAATCGAATTGGACTAGGGTTGCCCAGCAGTGATACACTTATCCATTATGGGCACGGTAAATAAATTTGTCACCAAAAAAAAGACAGAAAAAAGGATACAAAATGGTCATTCCTCTCAATTCTCCTAGCTCTGTTAAATTTGTTCAGCATTAGCAAAAAAAAATCCCCAAAAACAACAACAAAAAAGAATATACGACGCCAGTGTGTGCCGCGCTGCCCCCCTCCCCAGCTCTCAGCCAATCACAACACAACCTAACCGACCAATCAAATCACAACACTATCCAGAGACCATATCTCCCACACAAGGATGGTCAGTCTCCAACAGTGCTCCTGACTGACCACAACGAGAACCTTTTCTTCACCCACCCAACCACACCTGCCGATTGATTATCACAGCCAATGAAACGAATAAACAAAAATGATAAAAAAAACAATCAAAGAGAAAAAATGACAATCACCAATTGACACCCGAGCAATTGACATATCACCTAACAACTCATTATTGTGAATTTAACTTGTTAATTAATATGGTATGTTGTTTCGTAATCTTCTATCATGTTCTTATGTAAATGTTGATTATCTCATTGCTAATTGTCAATATGTCGCATCTCCCATCTCACACTCATATGTTATCATCAGTGTGTGACATTGTGTCAACCGGGACTTCCCAGCCTCACAATGACTCACATGTAATGCCACCTGGGGGGGGGGCTGCACCCGAAATAAAGTCATGTCCTTTGCCCCACTTCAGTTTCCACGCTTTTGTGCCCGCGAGCAATGACTTAAAATTTGATACTTGTCACCACCTAGCCAGGCACTCGGCATTATTTGGATAGGGTAAGGACTGCTTGGCTCAGTGTCAGGATAATGTAACTGACTGGGATATCAGGTTTGTTCATTTGTTGTTGTTTTACATCCTAGCAACATCAAAGGTCATATCAGGACGGGGGAATATCAGGTCATGGTGCTGGCGGCCTGGTCTCCCAGTGGGGCAGCACTATAAAGTCGCCATGAGTGCACATTGTCACAAGTCGGTACTCATCCTGATATGACCTTCGATGTTGCTAGGACGTAAAACAACAACAAACAAACCCTCTCCAGCGACACTAGCGACACTGGCCGTATTACAAACTCGGCAAGTGCATCAAGCTATTTAAAGCCAAACAAGGAAATACTAAACCCAGTGTACATCAAACCTTACACTAATGATCCAACCACTGCGTCGCACTCATTGTCAACAACTAACTCAGCTGTGAATGTACAAAGTCAGTAATCCTATTCCCCCCACCCCCATCTGCCACTCGTAAGCCCTGTTCACACACACACGTTAAGTCGCCTCAACTAGTTCGCTTCATCTAAGTCGCCTTAAAACGTCCATGTGAACGCGCCGTTGAGGTGAATTAGGGCTGATTCGACTCAACTAGTTTGTCTCATGTTGACCGCTTCGCGAGTTAGAGTAGATGAGGAGTAGTTGAGGTGACTTAAGGCCTGTGTGTAAACGGGGCTTTAGTCTCACCATAACATTACCCACAAATCTTATTGGCAAAAATCAATTAAATTTGCTTGGTGTTGTTACATTCATAGTGCGACCCCACTGGGGGACCAGGGTGCCAGCACCATTGACGTGATATCCCACTCAGTCACATTATCCTGACCCTGAGCCAACCAGTCCTTGCCCTATCCTAATAATGGTGAGTGCCTGGCTAGGAAGCCAGAAGTATACATTTTTAAGACATTGGTTTGACTCGACCAGGGTTCGAACCCGTAGGTTCGAACCCGTACGTTCGAAGCCGTAGGTTCGAATCCCACGATCTTCCAAATCGGGAGACGGACGCTCAATTCATTCAGCCATCCCGTCTGGTCAGGAATTGGCACATCTAGGCACTAACTAGGGACAGGGCACAAGTGAAAGGAAAGCTGCAAACAAAACAAACAAACAAATTCAGGGAACATGTCCTCATCCATAAGCCTATTACCATCTCACTAGATGTACATACTAGGCTAAGATATTAGTTATATGATAGGAAGTTATACCCCCCCAAAAAAACAAAAAAAACTAACATAGATACTAACTACTTAAATAAATGCTGGTGGACGTCACGGATACCAACCCGGAACCGGAACCCGGGCATACACTATAACATTCCTCACAGCTGCCCAGGGTTGAAAACAAGCACCCTCGCAGGCGCTTACACGCTATGGGCAGAATACATACCGTATTAAAAAAACAAACAAACAAACAAAAACAAAAAAATTAGATTAATTTGGTTGGTTAGTATGAAACCGGATTTAGCCTATAGAATTTGAGTACAGTCCACGGGATGCTGATGCAGTTGTCTACTATAGTGGGGCAGTTCTGCCCATGTGGGTAGCACTATAAAGCCGCCATCAGTGCACTCTGTCACAAGTCGGTACCCGTCCTGATATGACCTTAGATGTCGCCAGGACATAAAACTCCACCAACCAACGACAACACGTGAAGCCCCATTCACACTACGGCTTGCGACCGCTTGCGACCACTTTGTGACCACGTTGGACCAAAGAACCGACAGTCACCGGCGACCTCCTCGTGACCAAACAAAATGGTCGCCGACATAGGGGCATCTTACTACTAAACACAGCCACCTGAGCACGTGATCAGATTAGTCTAGAGAATCAAATACCGGACACTATGGCCAACTCGGTAAGAGCACTGGCTGACTTCCCGTGCGGGATTGTCTGTTTGTTGTTGTTTTACGTCCTAGCAACATGGAAGGTGCGTACCGACTTGTGACAGCATGCATTCATGGCAACTTTATAGTGCTGCCCTACTGCGAGACCAGGCTGCCAGCACCATGACCTGATATCCCACTCAGTCACATTATCCTGACACTGAGCCAACCTGTCCTTGCCCTGTATAATACTAATAATGCCGAGCGCTAGGCTAGGAAGTGACACGTATCAATTTGTAAGTCATTGGTTTGACTCGACCAGGGTTCAAACACATTGATTCGAATCCCACGATCTAATTCCCGTGCGGAAGGTCGGGAGATCGATCTCCCGGCCGAGTCAAACCGATGACTTACAAAATTGATACATGTCACTACCTAGACTGGCACTCGGCATTATTACGATAGGACAACGGTGGTTAGCTCAGTATCAGGATAATGTCACTGTGTGGGACATTGGGTCATGGCGGCGACCGCCTGATTTCCCAATGGGGCAGCGTTATAAAGTCACCATGAGTGCGCACTCTCACAAGTCGGTACCCCTTCTGATATGATCCTAGATGTTGCCAAGATGTAAAACCCCAACAACAAACCAATCAACCATTATACAAATCGAGTTGATTCTCAATCTAGCGGCTGCTAGCAACCCCTGCTGTGGGGGTGGAGCCACTCCGGGTTCTGGCCAATGCGGGACTGACCCGCAAGAGGGCGCTAGTTCCCGTTAGCGCGAACTCACGTCACTATCCAAGCAGCACCACTCCATTTGTAACAATACTGGCATATTAAAATATACGACTCAAAGCTTGGGTGCGATAATCCCAGACGCATGTCTCAGTATCTGTTCTGGAAACATTGTTCTCCGAAGCAGTGGCCATGATCATCCAATCAGAGGGCACAATAGGGAATTCAGGGAAACGGGGGGGGGGAGGGGGTGATTTTGGAGGATAATGTAATTTTAGGACCAGAGCCAGCATGTGGTCATCAAAGGACGGCTGGCTTATATATATATGGTATATATATACATATATGATCTATAATGCATTATGCAAGTATAAAAATACGTAAGGGAATTATTATTATTATTGTTATACTCCGTAACACCCAACACTGTACCGGTGGTGCCACCTGCGGCCTCCTCTCCTCCACAGGATGTAGCCCAGTGTCAGTCACACTGGAGGATTTATATATATACATATATACAGTGAACAGATTGCTGCGGTCCATACAATGTTGTCGCGGAAACAATGGGATCAAGTTTCCAGAGTTACCTTTGAATTAAAGAATTCTGGATCCAATGAATCATCGCGTTATATCCAAATTCACATTAAATTGGGGCGCATTATAACAGGGTTGCACAGAGTGGGTGCCCTGGGTGTATGTGTGGGGTCTTTAGAAGCGCTCCAACCACCGCCCGCCCCCCCCCATTTGTCTGCCTTCACCGAACAGCCTGGAAGTGATCTGCCACCACCGGACAACCCAGAAGCCGACTGCCGTCTCCGAATAGCCTTGAGGACTCCTGCTTGTTTTTATTTTTTTGTATACTCGTAGTGTATACTCTGCCCGTAGTGTGTAAGCTCCTGTGAGGGTGCTTGTTTTCAACGCTGGACAGCTATGAGGAATGTTATGGTGTATGCCTGGGTTCCGGGTTGGTATCCGGGACGTCACCAGCATTTATCTAAGTAGTTAGTATCTATGTTTGTTTTTTTGTTTTTTTCGGGGGTATAACTTCCTATCATATAATTAATATCTTAGCCTAGTATGTACATCTAGTGAGATGGTAATAGGCTTACTGAGATGAAGGATCTTCTGCTGACAGCGCATCACCTATGACGATGGCCTCCCCTCTGGACAGCCACTTCCCGCAACTCCCCGAAAGTGGCTGCCCATGAGCAACGACACAAACTCTACCATGGGAACGCTATCGCAGGGGTGCCCATACAAGTGTTGCGGCCTGTTGCAACTTTTGGAGGCAGTGAGTGTCTGAACCCACCCCCCATATCAAATCAGTCCACTTCATCAACCAACCTGGACGACTTGGTGTTCTCAGGCCTAGATTAATGCTAGGTACACCACTAGGGCTGGTAGATTAGGATCACTGACGTCACAGTCACTGGTAGATTAGTGTTTATTATGACGTCAGTCTCCCCCCTTAACTCCCACGTAAACCATCTGTCCCCACTGCGCTATTGACTCCGGCATCTGTACTTAGCCATAAATCAATGACGTTCTACACCAACGGACGACTAACAGTTAGCTTGATCGCTATAATCTATATTACTTTAGCTTAAAGTAACATATATTTTAAATGGCTAACTGTGGAGATATTTGAAGTGAAAACATGGAAGATTAATTTTGGTAAGCATGCCAAAACTCTGACGCCATAGGATTCTGCAGGAACATGTTCTATTCAATTGCCTCATGATTCGCTTCTGTGTAGCGACAACTATTTCATAAGTGTGGTAGTATGTAAGTTTGATATGTAGAATCAAATCGGGTTAATTGCTTTGGTTTTTAACATTTCATCGGACTCTGCAACTTTAAGCTGCCATTATGATTACACAAGAGTTCCAACCATTCTCTGTTCTCAGCCTCACTTTGACGTAGCAACTAGCATTAACCATTATTTGTACACATGTAGATCTCAATTACAGACACAAGAGTTCCAACCATTCTCTGTTCTCAGCCTCACTTTGAGGTATCATTAATCATACCATGTACACATGTAGATCTAAATGACAGACACAACAGTTCCAACCATTCTCTGTTCTCAGCCTCACTTTGAAGTAGCAACTATCATTAACCATTATGTGTACAGATGTAGATCTCAATGACATACACAAGAGTTCCAACTATTCTCTGTTCTCAGCCTCACTTTGACGTAGCAACTAGCATTAACCATTATGTGTACACATGTAGATCTCAATGACAGACACAAGAGTTCCAACCATTCTCTGTTCTCAGCCTCACTTTGAGGTATCATTAATCATACCATGTACACATGTAGATCTAAATGACAGACACAACAGTTCCAACCATTCTCTGTTCTCAGCCTCACTTTGAAGTAGCAACTATCATTAACCATTATGTGTACACATGTAGATCTCAATTACAGACATAAGAGTTCCAACCATTCTCTGTTCTCAGCCTCACTTTGAAGTAGCAACTATCATTAACCAGTATGTGTACAGATGTAGATCTCAATGACATACACAACAGTTCCAACCATTCTCTGTTCTAGCCTCACTTTGACATAGAAACTAGCATTAACCAATATGTGTACACATGTAGATCTCAATTACAGACACAAGAGTTCCAACCATTCTCTGTTCTCAGCCTCACTTTGAGGTATCATTAATCATACCATGTACACATGTAGATCTAAATGACAGACACAACAGTTCCAACCATTCTCTGTTCTCAGCCTCACTTTGAAGTAGCAACTATCATTAACCATTATGTGTACACATGTAGATCTCACTTACAGACATAAGAGTTTCAGCCATTCTCTGTTCTCAGCCTCACTTTGAAGTAGCAACTATCATTAACCATTATGTGTACAGATGTAGATCTCAATGACATACACAAGAGTTCCAACCATTCTCTGTTCTAGCCTCACTTTGACGTAGCAACTAGCATTAACCATTATGTGTACACATGTAGATCTCAATGACAGACACAAGAGTTCCAACCATTCTCTGTTCTCAGCCTCACTTTGAGGTATCATTAATCATACCATGTACACATGTAGATCTAAATGACAGACACAACAGTTCCAACCATTCTCTGTTCTCAGCCTCACTTTGAAGTAGCAACTATCATTAACCATTATGTGTACACATGTAGATCTCAATTACAGACATAAGAGTTCCAACCAGTCTCTGTTCTCAGCCTCACTTTGATGTAGAAACTAGCATTAACCATTAGGTGTACACATTTAGATCTCAATTACAGACACAAGAGTTCCAACCATTCTCTGTTCTCAGCCTCACTTTGACGTAGCAACTAGCATTAACCATTATGTGTACACATGTAGATCTCAATTACAGACACAAGAGTTCCAACCATTATCTGTTCTCAGCCTCACTTTGATGTAGCATTAATCATGCCATGTACACATGTAGATGTCAATGACAGACACAAGAGTTCCAACCATTCTCTGTTCTCAGCCTCACTTTGGTGTAGCAACTAGCATTAACCATTATGTATACACATGTAGATCTCAATGACAGACACAAGAGTTCCAACCATTCTCTGTTCTTAGCCTCACTTTGAGGTATCATTAATCACACCATGTCCACATGTAGATCTTCACTATTATGTACCAGTAACCATACTGTGTACACATGTAGATCTCAATGACAGACAGTCACAATAATTCCAACCATTCTCTGTTCTGGACCTCATATTGCGATAGCAATAATCATGTTGTGTACACATGTAGGCCTGAACCCGCACTCAATTGGTCTACAAATCTAGGATTTCCAGCGATTTTGTTTCTCTTTCTGTTGTTTTATTTTATTTGCAGAAGTTGGTTTGTGTATGCGGACCATTAAAGGATCTCCGCTAATCGGCGATGCGGTTTCCGCAGCACTTGCAGCGTTTTTGTTGGCCTCACATATGCCATAGATGTAGTAAAAGTGGCTGCGGCTTAAGCAGCGCCTTCAGCAGCGCCAACGCTCACTAACAATTTGTCGACGCCATAGAAGGAATCTGCGAAGCATTCCCGCTAAAAAGAGCGGTGAGCGGGTTTCGCGCGCAGAGACTATGCAATGCGAGTTTGGTGATATCCCAGATATCTCAGTGCGTTTGTTGGTGCTTTATATCCCAGCAACATCTAAAGTCATTTGAATTGTGACTGTGTAGGTACTTATTGACAAATTTATAGTCTTACCCCATTGCGATTCCAGGGTCTCGGTGCGATTATCCTATATCCCACTCAGTCACATTATCCTAATACTGAACAAACCAGTCCTTGTCTTTTAATAGTAATGCCGAAAGCCAGGCTAGATGCCGACAAGCGCCAATTTTGTAAGTTATTGGTTTGACTCTGTCAGGGTTCAAACTCATGGGAAGCCACTCACCAGTCTGCCATCGCCCTTACATATTCTACCAAAGCGTCTAGTTCTGTGATTTGTTAGTGAATGTTCGGCGACCAATTAGTAAATAAGCACGCAGCTGGCAGTGGGGATAGTTTAGCTTACTCGGCCTCTCTGCGCGCCACCTGGTGGCATTAGGCGTAACCGGTGCTCCAGGCTCTGTGACTTCGCCATCTTCTCACTATCTCGATCTGGATCTTATAGGCCTAAGTGTGCTGGTAGGGGCGTGGGTGTGGGTTAGCTGGCTTAGGCATGTTGGTTGTTGGAATGTTACCTCCTGGCAACATCTAAGGTCATATCAGGACGGGTACCGACTTGTGACAGTGCGCACTCATGGCGTGTTGGTAGAGCATGGGATCGTTGGTTCGAACCCTGGTCGAATCAAACCAGTGACTAAAAAATTGATAATTGTCGCTTCCTAGCCAGGCGCTCGGCATTATTAGCAAGGACTTGTTGCCGCAGTGTTAGGATAATGTGACTGAGTGGGATATCAGGTCATGGTGCTGGCAGCCTGGTCTCCCAGTGTGGCAGCACTATAAAATCATCATGAGTGTGGCCTGTCACAAGTGGGTACCTCTCCTGCTATGACCTTAGATGTTCCTAGGATGTAAAACAGCAACAACAAAACCAAAAACCCTTAAATAACCCCTTCTGTGACGTCATGCAAGGAAGGGATTGGGTAAATTAAATAGGTATAAAACACAGCCAAATGGCTTTAACTTCGCTATTATTCCAAGTAGACTTTCTTATAATGTTGTTAGGGCAGCTCTATTGCAGTGAACCGCCCCTTTATAACCGTTCTTTATAATTAGTGATCGATAATCTCAATATATTTCAGTCCTAGAAAGCCTTTCCAAATGTGAGACATTCCCTAGCCTACATCTAACTAACATCCCAAATAGCCGATGTCTACTTTTTATGCTGGAGGGTCATTAAACAATCAAGCATCTCTCTAACAGGTAAAACAAGGTCACAATGACTGAATGACCCTAATACTATTAATAATCACAACTTGGCCAAAGTGTTAAATTAGTCTTATTTGACCCTAAGATAATTCTGAAATAAGTTTTTTCAAATTACTCAACCATTTGAATAGTCCAATTTGACGATGATAATTATGAATAAGTAAAGTTGTGTTGGTCATGTTACTGGCTCTTTAAAGGCCCTCTCACACTATGCCGTAATGCATCAGTGTATGCCAACCTATGTGATTTGGCGCTGAGACAAGTTATGGGTATGTTATGCGTACGTTTGGCATAAGTAGTATTCATTAAAGCAGCTGTCACACCTCGCCAGATTGAGCAATGGACAGAATTGTCTAGTCTGGTGGTGATAAGTATCAAAATGTATTAAAATGTGTCAAAGTGTTGCGAAGGCCGCTGGACAAACTGACATGAAACGGTCATGAAACGGACATGAATGGATAGCCAACAGATGAAACAAACTCAAACCGGACAAGAACCATATACGTCAGTCTGGCGGCATCCGTTCTTAGTTCTGTGCATGTTCAAAACTTGTACGGACACAAAACAGACTTTGTTCGGTTTCTGTCAGTTCCCCCAATCCGGTGAGGTGTGACTGGGCCTTAAAGCCCACTGGTGTACGCTGAGATAAGTTATGGGTAAGTTTGGCATAAGTCGTATTTTTTAGCATGTTCAAAATTCTGCCGTATGACAGCATATGTTGGCACATGCTGACGCAATACGGCATAGTGTGACAGGGCCTTAAGACGTACCACATAAGTTGATTGATTAGAGCTACGCTCATCACCATAAGGACAATCACCACATGCCTACTGTTACAACACCTCCCCCACATCCCACCCACATCCATTGTACTACGCAATCAGGATGGTCTTGATAACGGGAAATCGAATTTCATTTCATCTCGATTCACACTCGGCAACGAGATAAACACTTGCAATGTGTGACCGTTGATTTTCACAAACACACAAACCCACACACAAACACACACACAAACATAAACCATCCAAGCATCAACATGCCCCTCACAATCCCATATCATTTTTTTGTTGTGAACATTTATTCATCAGAATATACTTTTTTTGTCAGTGCCGAAGCACTGGTCTTAGGCCATATGCGCACTGCAGATATAATAACAGTAATTACTAATAAATTAATAGCATCATTACCCAGTGTTATGATCGGAAGTTGTAAAAATAAATCATTTGTAAGTAGGTATTCATTTGCTTGTACATATGTTGTATATTTAATCATATTTTCCGTATTAATGCACTCAGCATATTGTGTGTTTGTTTTTATGTTGTTGATTCACGTCCTAGCAACATCAAAGGTCATATCAGGACGGACACCGACGTGTGACAGTGCGCACTAATGGTGACATTATAGTGCTGCCCTACTGGGCATTATAGGGGGAAATTGCATATTGACTACCATGTTATTGAGACAATAATATACACTGTTTGTTTGTTGTTGTTTTACGTCCTAGCAACATATATGGTCATATCAGGACAGGTACCGACTTGTGACAGTGTACACTCATGGCGTCTTTATAGTGCTGCCCCACCCCACTAGGAGACCAGGCCACCATCACCATGACCTGTTATCCCACTCAGTCACATTATCCTGACACTGAGCCAACCAGCCCTTGCCCTATCCTACTACTGCCCAGTACCAGGGGCCGTATGCATGGAGCGGTGTTAGCGAGCCAAAACGCGTATAGGGCGGGATTTCTGGTTTAGCGCAGAAAAGTTGGTATGCATGGAGCAGTGTTAGGCCTAACACCGAGCGTTTAAACTCGGAAATTCTAACTCTGCTCATATCTGGTTTACAGCGGTGTTAGTGTTAGGTTAGTGTCAGGATGGAACCCAAATCTACTCAATGCTATCATATTTAACTGAATTACATACGCAATAAGTGAAATTTAAGCAAATTAACCCTAAAAACGAAGCGACATTAATGCAGCAGCCGCATTGGCGGCGATATTAATAGTTATATTTTCGAATCGATGAACGTAAAGTAAACAAATCGCCGCCGCCGCCGCATCGACGTCGCTTTCCATACTGGCGGCGGCGGCGGTTTCTTGACTGTACGTTCGTCGATTCGAAAATATAACTATTAATATCGCCGCCAATGCAGCGGTAGCCTTAAGGAGGGTTCAAATTTAGGGTTAAATTGATAAAATTTCACTTATTCCATATGTAATTCTGTTAAATATGATAGCATTTAATATATTTGAGCCTAATATATGGCTACAAACGCAGAGGGATTTCCCAAATCTATAAATACATTCATGTTTAGCTAACACTCACCGTTTAGGCGCCCATGCATACAGCTTGACATAGTTTGTGACACCGCCGATAAACGGTGATAGCTACCCGGTGTTAGATGGATAACACCACACGCCGCTAACACTGCTCCATGCATATGGCCCCAGGCTAGGAAGCGACACATATACATTTTTAAGTCATTGGTTTGACTCGACCAGGATTAGAACCCATTAACTCATGGGTTCGGATCTCCCGATCTCCCAAAACAGGAGACGGACGCTCTACTAATTCGGCCATCCCGTCTGCTCCAGCATATTGTAAAACACAATGTAAAAGACGGACAGATCTTAGAGTTCCTGAAAACAACTGGGCTATATCGCCTACTGTAAGTTTCGCTATTTTATGTGAGTTACTGTCAGTTGACACAAGTCGAACCGATTCATAATTGCATCAGAGATGGTTTTTGCAATCATTTGACCTGGATCTAACCATTTCAGAATTTCGTGTAAATGTAATTCAAGGTAGGCACATGAATGTGATTGACAAGACTAACAGAATAGATGCCACTAGCTTTTCGCTATGAATATGGCATTTGTTGCCGATACAACAATAAACCAGCAACAATCAACCAACTCAGTGTATTTGTTGCAATCACTGAATGCATATGGTGGAAGAACATTCAATATATATGTTGTGTACTTTAAAATGTCTATATTATTACTAATGGAGCGGTCATCCTGCTATAGTTCTGTGAGTCCTCACTAGCAAACAAAAAGTTTGTATTATTTAACGACACATCTAGAGCGCATTCATTTTTATCATTGGCTATTAGACGTCAAACATATGATCATTCTGACATTTTTCTTTGGAGGAAACCCGCTGCCACCACATAGGCTACTCTTTCCGATAAGCAGCAAGGGGTCTTTTATATGCACTTTCCCACAGACAGTATAGCATATACCAGTCTTTGATGAACCAGTTGTGGACCACTGGTTGGAATGGAAATAGCCCAAACTGCAAATGTGTCCACTGCGCAGGATCAATAGGATGACCTACACCTTCACAGGTGGACATTCTAACGCCTGAGCTACGCCCCGCTCCCCAAGTCCTCACTAACATAAACTAGCACCCCCTGTCATTGCTGTCACTTTGGCCGGGATAGGTGGCGCCACCTACCGCTCCAGCGGTTTTCAGTGTGCCACATCTTTCACTGCTTTGACTTACATTACAAATGTTAAGCGAGCACTATTAAAGCTGCATAGTCCAATGAAAACATCAAATTTTGAAAACCTAAATAATTTTCTAGATTTGATTCTACATATTAAACTTCGGTAATGTTGCACCTATGAAACATTTGTCAGCTCATTGAAGGGCATACATGGGTCCTTCCTAGAAACCTTTCTTGTTAAACTTTGACATTTGCACAACATGTAATATGGAATAGAATGCCCTTTGCCATTATTTGGATTTTTCGACTATTATTTAGAAGGTTTTCTGCTATTATTTTCAATTGTCTCAAAAGGTGCTAAGCAATATGGGATAAAACTTTGTCCATTGTAACGATCAACACACTATCTGCTTATGCATTTGCTCAGGATAAACTGATTTGTTTTTTACATAGTGTTTCATAATCCCAATAGAATACATATTGATTTGAAGCAAATGTCCTTGTGTTTTCAGTGTAACCATTTCTGTGCTGTTTTGTGTCAATCGTTACAATGGACAAAAGAAATAAGAGTTATGACCTATTGAGACAGGCTCATATATACAGTATATTCATTTCATCATTACATATTCTCTTCACACAGGCACCAGCCCATGTATGTGAGGTGTCAGGAATATGGGAAGATTTACTCCCCTATTAAATAACTGCCTGTCGGGTTGCAAGTTCCTCCATTATCGACTATCGATATCTACGTCATGTGAGAGTGAAGCCGAAAGTACCCCAGTCCATCCATTTCTTTCAAGTTCCACTTCCGCCCAAAAAAAAACACCCACTCTATTGTAGTTGTACCACAGAGTAAATGCCATGTAAGTCATTGTCAGTCGTATTTACCATCGTGAACCATAATCTGTTTTTTTCCACAGACGAGCTGCGGAGGCGGATGATAGACAAAAAGGGTGGCTTCAACCGAATGCCATAATCCATACAGTTAAGTGTTCTATGTAAGTTGAACCAACATTTCTGGAAAGCTATAAACAGTTGTCATGGGGGTGATGAAAATGGGAAATATTGCGCCTAGAGCGGGACTCGAACCCACATCTCTTTGCCACTCCGGGCCAGTGTGCTAACCATTACACCAACCAGGTTCCCGACTATCACCACCGTACCCACGCCTACCTGTCTATGTGGTTACTTGCCTGAGAGGTAAGTGCAGAATACTACAGGCAATGACCAGAACTGGTCATTGACTATGTAGTAGTAGAACTGTTTTGATTGGCAGCATGTCTTGGTGGTGTTATGAGGTAAGGGTTAACTTTGGAGATATGTGAAATGGAAATATGCTAAATTAACTAAATTAATTTTGGTGTGCACACTATAATGTTGGGTATCATATGACTTACCGCAGCTACAAGACCAGACGGCCGAATGAGTTAGAGCGCCCGTCTCCCGTGCTGGTAGATCGTGGGGTCCTGGGTTCGAACCCTGGTCGAGTCAAACTGATGACTTAAACATTGATACTTGTCGCTTCCTAGCCAGGCGCTCGGCATTAATAGGATAGGGCATGGACTGGTGAGCTCAGTGTCAGGATAATGTGACTGAGTGGGATATCAGGTCATGGTTCCAGTGGCCTGGTTTCCCAGTGGGAGAGCACTATAAAGTTGCCATGAATGCGCAGTGTCACAAGTTGGTACCATTCCTGATATGACCTTAGATGTTGCTAGGACGTAAAACAACAACAAACAAACAAACAGCTGCATGGTCTATTAATTATGGTTGCTGTATAATAATAGTCCTTCTACGCAACAATCAGTGATGATAGTGGTCTCCGGCCAAAAACAAGCCTTTCCCTATCCTATTGATGTCAAGTACCAGGCTAGTTAGTAAGTGCCAAATATAAATTGTTACGTCATTTATTTGACTTGGCCAAGATCTAAAGGCAAACACCTGTCACCCAGGAAACAGGTGCTCAACTCATTCAGCCATCCTGTCTAGTTAATTGATTACACATTATGAAACTTATATACATAGTCTATTACTTTCATTCAGCATCTTTGTTAGCAGTCTTTCTCTCATTCAGGTCCATTATACAGGGATGAAAGTGGTCTCCGGAAAAAAAGCGGAAATGCTGATATTCTCCCATAGGTTTAGCATTGTCAGGGAATCGCAGAAAATTCCCCGAAATCGGGCGCCGCTTGAAGCATGTATTAGTAGTGTATGCTGATAGTGCTGTGGCGCTTGGAGCATTTATTAATAGTATACGCTGATAGTGATGCGGAGTCTGCACAACATATTAGTATATGCTGATGGTGCTGCGGGATTGAAAAATCCCGGAAATCCGCGGAATCGCGGAAATCTTTCATCCCTGATTATATTAGTAAATACAAAATTGAGTAAATAAACTCTAAATGAATATGGCCTCTGTTACATTACCAGTGATTAAAACTGGTAAAAGCCCCCCCCCCCACTTCCCCCCTCACCCCCCCATCGTTTGGATGCTTTCAAATATTAACCAAAAGCACCAACAAATTAATAAATTAATATTAAGAATATATCGGTTAAAGTTGCATGGTCCGATGAAATGTATTTCGTTCAAAACCAAAACACTTATCGCAATTTGGTTCTATATATATCCAACTTAGATACTAGTGCATTAGCTAAGGATTGGGGACAGCCGATACAGAATAATTAGTGAATTTATTAGCTCATCTCCTTGGACACCTACTTTGCGACATCCATTATGCAGCAACACTCATGAAGCAATTAGGTCAATCTCGTGGCCTCATCATCTGGCACCAGCATCCGCTTACATGCTTTTCCATTTTTTTTTGTCGCGTTTGCAAACCGAATACCGTGTATATGGAATCTTAGCTTAAGGGCGCTATGACAGATCAATTTTGTGGATGATCAATACTTGCTCACACACCGCTGGGCTGGTGAACATTTGCTTAGTACAGATAGCCTCAGTATTGAATTAGTTCACCTTTCATTTGACCTCCACAAAGACTGGACGGTTCATATGCTCTCAATAACTCTTCCAGACAAGGCGATGAAACGAGCAGAGCTGAGGTCCAGTATCGAACATCGATGCGGTAATATTTGGTGGGGTGGGGGGGGGGGGGCGGTGGGGGGGTGCGGTGAGGGGGCCACGTCCACAGCTATTCCACCTGAATAAACTCCCAAATATATTGTTGTGCGGGGAGTGATGAAAAGTGGAAATATTCTGTCTATAGCGGGAATCAAACCCACATCTCTCCAGTATACTAACCATTACACCACCTAGGCTCCCTGATGTCACTACCCTACCCACCTGTACCTGGCTATGTGGCTCCTTGCCTGAGAGGACAGTGCAGACTACTACACTCGTCCCCCTGGAATTGTAAGTCTTTTAAATCGTCATGTAATGCTTACAATTAATTACCCAGGCAATGCATTCAAATATACATAGACAGGTAGATTCAACATCCATACAGCTTGTAGGTTGTACAGGATCCTGGTCACGGCACAAGTATTGTAAGGGTGCTGAAAATGGGAAATATTGCACCTAGAGCGGGAATCGAACCCACAACTCTTGCATTCCGAGCCATTGTGCTAACCATTACACCACCTAGGACCCCTGATGTCACCACCCTACCCACGCCTACCTCGCTCTGCCCCTCCTTGCCTGACAGGTCTGTGCAGACTACTACAATATTTACCCCAGAGCATATTTGATGGAGAATCCTGGATCAGCTCAAACAGTTGTGGAGATTGCAGATATATGGGGTGTGAATTACGAATTGTTAACCCAGGATTTACGATATATTATCACCTAAAGCCCCTGTCATACCTAGCCGGGTTGAGGAAACGGAAAGAAACCGAACAAAGTCCAATGATATCCAGCAAAGTCCGGTTTGTGTCTGTTGCATATCCGCTGCATATCCATTGATATCAGTTGATATCCGGACTGATCCATTACAAGTTTTGAACATGCACAATATTTGGAACGGATGCCACTGAATTGACGTCTATGGTTCTTGACCGGTTTGAGTTTGTTTTTTCCATTGGCTATCCATTCATGTCCATTTCATGTCCGTTTCATGTCTGTTCGTCTGGCGACCTTTGACCAGAAATTGCAACATTTTGACACTTTAATACATTTTGATACTTCTCACACCCGAACACTACCGGACTAGACAATTCTGTCTATTGCTCAATCCGGTGAGGTGTGACTCAGGCTGACGATAGAGCTGTGACACACACAGGGTACTCAACCAGTTCAAACTAGTATATAGAAAGTATATGTTTATACATATACTGGCTATGGTGACTTTCTATATATGTACTAGTCCATACATGAGTTCAACTACCATACGATGGCAGCAGGGACTGCTCCGTCACAGTTTTACTGCTACCATGACTCGACTGGCATCTACTGCGAGCGGCTAGGGTACTCTCCCCCCCCCCCCCCCCCACCAGTCAAGGTGACGTGGGACCTAGCCAGCCAGGGGCAGACACTTGGCTGTGGACTCTGTCGTGAGAGGAGGTATTGTAATACTTGTGTGGAAGCACACACAGGGGTCTACCACGTGAGGGTCAAGTTGTTAGCGCCCATCCCATGTATTTATTTATATATTATTACATCTAAATACATGATTCTGCATTTTTACAAGATTATATAATAACCCGAGTGATTGATGAAAACTGTGCCTTCGAATAGGTTTCAGCTTGAAGCATTGAAATCAAATGGGCCTCCGATACAAGGCCCACCCACTGAGGCTATTACATTGGCCCAGATATATGTAATTGGGTACACAGCTACTTTTAAATCACTTTACCCAGTTTTCTATTACATACGCACTGAGTTATAGACAATGGAATGACTTCATATAGCACTAGTGCCACTCAATGTAGCAGAGGCCATGCTCAATACTGAATGGGAAGTTGCAGAATTCGATGAAGCCATACACAATTCAAGACCAAACCACTTACTTGGATATGATCCTACATATTGAACTTATGGCCCTCTCACACTACGACGTAACGATGTCAGCGTAGGCACAACGTGAAAATAATTATATTACGTTCTCGGCGTAGTAGGCAAATTGCGGCACAAGTTGGACGTCGATGCAGCGTATTGTGCAAGCGTCAGACTGGCGACACTGCAGCGCATGTGACAAACACTTCAGTCGACGTCGGTCGACTGAGAGCCTAACGTTGCACTAACGTCACGCCAAGGTCGTCAGCGTGATCAGAGCGCATGGCTGACGGGCTCGACGTAACGGGAACGTGGGCCGACATCAGTCAAAGCACCCGACCCACCCGCACCTTGTGTATATACGTTCACACCACGTTCAGAACACTTTCGAATGATGTAACCGACATTACGCGCACGCTAAAGGGTCGTCAACGACGTCAACTACGTTAGGACACGTTCGTGATACATTGGAGCGACGTTTGGCACGCGCCATAGACTCGTTCCGCCGATGTTAGAGGAACGGTTGACTTAACGCTGGCCGCACGTTCCTCCCCGACTGTGCGTCGCTCTGACGTAACGGAATGTAGACCTAATGTCACCGACGCAGCTGTAACGGTCGCCTTACGTCGGCCTAACATCAGCGTAATGTCATCCCGACGTAACGGCTTTACGACGAGCTACGTCAAAAGTTTTGGATATGTTGAAAACCATGACACGCACCGATGTAACACGTCGTAATGCGATGTAGCTCGACATCAGTCTAACGTCATTCTAACGTCATCATAACGTAACCCAACGTACCTCAATGTAATGATGAAACATCACCTACGCCAGGCTTACGTTGGCTCTTACGTCTAGTGTGACAGCCCTTTTAGATACCTGCGTATTTATTTAATATTTGTTGGAGTATACAGAAGGATTATTGCGTCAACTTGTCATTTCTGCAAGTCATTTTGGCATTTTAGTGTGCATTTTGGTGTGCACGCCAAAATTAATTTACATGGCTTCACTTTTAAATGTTTCCGAAGTTAAGCATTTTAATGTATCCAACTTTAATTTACTCCAAAGTAAAGTAAAAAGTGCATTGCAATGATCAACCTAATATGAAGAGTTCAGGCGCAAAAAACGTGTAAACACCAATCCAAAAATGGAGATACACATTGCAATCAAACCCTCAAAAACTATATATTTTTATATTCCTTCTGTTTTGTTCATTGCCCCATAACCATGTAATCATATGAAAAGTGGAATTAGTGAGAATTAAAATTATTTTCGGGTAAAAATCTTTTATTTAAACTACATTTTTGGATTGGCATTTATTTGGTTTTGCACCTTAACTCTTCATATATCTTTTTTGTAAAAGCAATGGATAATGCAAATTTGAACACTTGTGTAATGGAGACTTAGTTGTGTACACTGCTAGATGCCATGATCCGGCATGAGAGAAGGTTGGAGGCTATATTTGAACACTGCCAAGAGCCGCTAGAAGATGGCGTGTGATTGGCTGAGCCCAGTGCCCGCAGGTTATCAGCGTGCAAACACAGGCGCAGGCATTCACTGGATGCGCAGCGGTTACCACCTTGGAGGCAATGTCAAGGTCAAGGTCATGGAACAGGATGCGCTGGTGGATGTGGGCGGGGGAGGAGTAGGTCGGTGCGGGGGAGGGGGAGGGGGCAGAAGGAGGTTGTGCGATCAAAGTATTGTTATTGGTGTCCAAATATTGATTCTACAGGAGGACGAAAGGGTTGGTTGGTTGTTGAAGTTTTATGTCCTTGCAACATCTAAGGTCATATCAGGATGGATACCGACTTTTGACAGTCCGCCCTCGTGGTGACTTTATAGTGCAGCCCCACTGGGAAACCAGGCCACCAGCAACATGACCTGATATCCCCACTCAGTCACATTATCCTGACACTGAGCTAACCAGTCCATACCCTATCCTAATAACGCCTAGCGCCTGGCTAGGAAGCGACAAGTATCAATTTTGAAGTAATTGGTTTGACTCGATCAGGGTTCGAAGAAATAGACAATGCTCAAATAAAAAGGAACATAACAAAAAGATAGTGCCTTCATCACTCAAACAATGCAGCTTCACATGTGGGAAGAATGTCTGGTGATCACTTCGAAAGATTTAAACATATCCTATGAGCAGCATTATGACTAGATAAAGGATTCACCCGGTACTCGCAGTACATGGGTGAAGACCAGCCTAATATAAAAACGGTCAAAAAATCGGGCTAATGAAATGAGTCTTTATGAGAGCCTAATTTCACAATCTGAGAAGCAACATTTATTCTTTGTATATGTCTTCATATTTCCCCACTACCTTTGAGTTGAAAAATATAATAAAACATCTGGTTTAATGAGATTTAAAAGTGAAATCGACGGCGTTCTATGGCTGCCATCTTGTCTTTTTGCATTCTCTCCCATTTCACCAACTCTGTGCCGATATAAATAACCATTTGACACTGGAGCCAGTCATTGTACTTCCTGTTCCATACTAAAGCTATTTTCGCCCATATTTACAGTACGTTGTCCTTCACCCGTACCGGGTGAATCTTTTATTTACGTTACCACTAACTTCACGTGGGATAATTATCAGGGATCAGAGAAAAAGCGGAAATTTGATCTGACTTTGGGTTTTTCTGACTATGCCATGGATAGGAAGTTGAAAATGACCTTAACTACAAAGTCCATTTACAGCCTTGACCGGGTGTGGTGACCGAATCGGCGAGAAAACCGACTGGCTTCCCATTCGGGAAGTCATGGGTTCGAACCCCAGCAGAGTCAAGCCAGTGATGTATAGAATTGTTGCTTGTTTGGGGCACGGCATTAATAGGATAGGCCAAGGGCTGGTTTGCTCAGTATCTGGATACTACGACTGGGCAGGATATTAGACCACAGTGCCAGCGGCCCGGTACGACAGCACTATAAAATCACCATGAGTGCACACTGCCACAAGTTGCTACCTGCCCTGATATGAAATCAGATGTTGCTAGGACATAAAACCCCAACACAAAAACAAAAACAATTGTCAGCCCCCACCCATGTTTATTCGTTGGCCTAGCCGCTATTGTCAAAGCGACATGTGGCAGATGTTGCAAGGACATAAAGCCCCCCCCCCCAAAAAAATGTCCAGCTTCCACCCATGTTATTTGTTGGCCTAGCCGCTATTGGCAATACAACATTTGGTTATAGACATGGGAATTCTGGCAGGTTGCCAACTATCCCAGATGCATGGCTTCTAGGACTGAGAATTATCGCCAATTTCTTATTAGCGCCTTGTAGATGGCGCCAATCATCTCAATGACCTTAGATGTTGCCAGGATGTACAACTCCAACAACCAACCCCCTGAATGCATACCAGTGCAGGTCGGTGCCGGTCTGTGTAGTCTAGGCGGACAGCGTTGTAGATTCAGAGATGAAAGTGGCCTCCAGCAAACATATATGTGCTATGCCATTCGCACTCGCAACAATTGGTCCACAACTGGTTCATCAAAGGCTGCCGTATGTGATGTCTTGTCTGTGGGAAAGTGCATATAAAAGACCCCTTGCTGCTTATCGGAAAGAGTACGTTATGTGGCAGCAGCGGGTTTCATCTAAAGAAATATGTCAGAATGACCAAATGTTTGATGTCCAACAAAAATTTAAAAAGCGGAACCCCACTGTGAGGTTATCTGTAAATAATGTTGCTCTAATAATAGCATGTTATTCCACCAATTATTATTATTATTATTATTATTATTAAAAGAAGAGCAACCGATCGCAAATTTCGACTAATATACGAATATTCTTCTATGGACTTGGCGCTGTCAGGGATTCACAGGAAATCCCGCACTCATAGCGACCGTATAGTGCTTCCTCACTGGGAGACCAATCCGCCAGCACCATGACCTAATATCCCACTCAGTCACATTATCCCGACCCTGAGTCAACCAGTTCTTGCCCTATCCTAATAATACAGAGCGCTTGGCCAGGAAGCGACAACTGTCAATTCTTAAGTCATTGGTTCGACCAGGCTTCGAACCCATGGGCTACCAAAGCGGGAGACGGACGCTCAACTCATTCGGCCATCCCGTCTGCACACACACTACTCCACACACAAACCGTTCCCTGCCGATCCCGACCTACATTCCTCCCCCCATTTGTTAAGGTGTGGGTATTCGGGGGCTGGTGGTTGGACTGAGTGGGTCCCGGTGTTTTATGTCCTAGCAACAGTTGAGGTCAGACCCAGACTGAGTGGGAAGGTATTTGATATTGAATAAAGAAGATCCTAGTCACTTTTGTGTCCAGTGTTAAAACCAGTAAAGTCTTGATGTACTGTACCGGCACCGTCCTGATATGACCTTAGATGTTGCTAGGACGTAAAACAACAACAAACAAACAAACTGTCCCAGCATGCAGCGACCATGCATCAAATACCACCCTAAACTAAAAAAGAATGAAAATTAAAAAAAGAAACTAATATAGAAACTACTAACACCCAAAACCGCAAAGGTTGGCCTGAGAAAGATCAGGTAAAGACTCCTGAGTACGGGACCAGACCAATCCAGTATCACAGTTGTCCAGCATTGAAAACAAGCACCCTCACTGGAGGTTATACGTTATGGGCAGAATAAAAAACTTGTCACAAAAAACAAACAAACAAAAACTCGTCCCACACCCATGAAGCCCCCCGACCCTTCCCTCCCCACCCTCCAACCTGCCGACTCCCGACTCATTAGTAACTCTTACATTATATTCATGTTTGAGAGTCCAGAGTCAGAACGAGGCTCGCCCCACACAGACATGTATGTGGCTATATATAAATCTATACATATATATGAGCCTGTCTCAAAAGGTGATAACTCTTTTTTTTTTCCATTGTGACGATTGACACAAAACAGCACATTAACAGTTACACTGAAAACACAAGGACATTTGCTTCAAATTAATATGCATTCTATTGGGATTATGAAACACCATGTAAAAAACAAATCAGTTTATCCTGAGCAAATGCATTATAAGCAGATAGTATGTTGATCGTTACAATGGACAAAGTTTTGTCCCATATTGCTTAGCACCTTTTGAGACAGTCTCATATATCTATGGTAATGCCCAGCATCTAACCAGTATGGCCTCACTGTAAATTCTATGCTAAATGATAACAAAGACCCTATAATACTAAGATGGTTCACTCGCTATCTCTCCAATGGTAATGTAAATTTCGCAGTGCCACCTTGTGGTGGGTTTGATCAGCCCGGCTGCTGGTTGGTGTTTCACATGTAAACACATACAATTATATTATACATGAGATAGGTAAGTATAAATACACATTAATATGAAATTGCTATGAAAAAATACACATCATCATCAGCATCATCATCAACATCATCATCATGACACATCTTTCACATTCATATATACATTTATACATATAATATAGCACCTGTTTAACCAAGAGAACAGCCAGCTCACTAAGTGGTGGGTTTGATCATTTTGATTACATAGTACAGGCTGAGTGAGCCGTCTTAGTATTATAGGGTCTTCGATGATAAGGAAGTCAAATATTATAATCAACACCAACACTAGACTTGCTTGCGGTGCCAGCCTCATTTCCGCACTGATACGAAGAGTCCTGGATACACCTGCACCCAGGTGCGGTGTTTCTACCACGTCACTGGTCCTGTGGGCTCTGACTGGCAGGCCTGCACCCGACTTGTTATTTATAACATGCCGCTTGTTTTGCGCTGGTGGCGATCATAATAAAACAAATAAAATAACAACTTTATACTAAAAAGAAATTGTAAATAAAATAAACACGCCAAATTAATACCCGGCCGCTGGCAAGACGCTACTCGGATTAAGGACGCCTGCGGAGAATGTCAATCTTTATGTACTACTCACACCTCCGTCCGGTGCCGGTGTAGTAAGTTCAAAACACTACCACAAAACAAACACTACGGTAGTGTTTTCAACCTAGGTTAAAAAATCTATGGTGTCTTTTCAACTTAGTTAAAGGTAGGTTCAAAACACTACCATTGTGGTGTTCTCTGTGGCGGAGTGGTTAGAGTGTCTGACTTTTTTCTAGGTCAGACTCTTAATCTGAAGGTTGGTGGTTCGATTCCCCATGCCCCCACCTCTGCCAATTTGGATTTCCACCGCTGTGGATAACTTACAGCATCATCAAAGTCGAGTTGCTCTCATACCATGTCTATGTGGTGTGGGAGGTTAAAAATCCCTTGGGTCGGTAAAAGTGTAGGCTCAGGCTTTCTATCGACAAACTGTCTAATGGTGAAAATAAGTCTATTCAGGCTTATCCATAATAGGCAGTATAAATCTTCAAGAATGGCCACGCTCAAAACATTATCCATAAGTTCATCATCATCATCATCATGCTGTCGGTCACGATGCGACAAAAACTGCTTTCATTACTTGACTGTCGCTCTCCATTTAGCTCTCTGCTGTGTTAAAAGTTAAAAGTTCAAAACATTCCCTTTAAGTTCAAAACACTACTCTCATGGTTTTGGCAGCCTGGTCTCCCAGTGGGGTAGCACTATAAAGTTGGCATGAGTGTGCACTATCACAAGTCAATACCCGTTCTGAGATGACCATAGATATTACTAGGACGTAAAACAACAACAAACATACAATCAAACACCGCAGCACCATCAGCGTAGTCTAATACGTGGTGCAGTTGCCGCAGCACCATCAGCGTATACTAATACGTGGTGCAGAAGCCGCAGTGCTATCAGCGTATACCACTAGTATGTGTGTGCTGATATGACCTTAGATGTTCCCAGGACATAAAACTTCCAATAACCAAACTAGGTTACATTTTGCGACATTACACTTACACTTTTACAGCCCCCCACTGCCATGTTATGATAGTGTTTTGAACTTGGGTAGTGTTTTCGACGTACATAGGGGTAGTGTTTTGAACTTAACAGTAGTGTTTTGAACTTAAGTTGAAAACACTCCCGTAGTGTTTTGAACTTAGGTTGAAAACACTACCGTAGTGTTTTCGACTTGGTAGTCTTTTGAAAGTCCTACACCAGCAGCCTCGGCGGGGGAGGCGGCGGCGGCGGCGGCGGCGGCTTCGGGGGAGGCGGCGACGGCGGCGGGGGAGGCGGCGGCGGCGGCGGGGTAGGCGGCGAAGGCGGCGGTGGAGGCGGAGGGGGAGGCGGCGGCGACGACGGGGGAGGGGGAAGGCGGCGTCGGCGGCGCCCTAAGGGTGTGGGGAGTAATGCCATGTAGGAGAGGGGTGGGGTGTTGGTATTATATGGTCCGTACACATGGTATTCAAGGCTATTTTAAGGGTGTTTTTTTACTAGGAATTCAAGGCTATTTTAATTTGGATTTCACAACAACCAAAACAATGGCGAATGGGGATTTCAGGCTAATTTAGATCAGTGGGGATAGTTTAATTGAATTCAAGGCCTTTCAATAATAATTACCCAAAATAGGTTAAATTCAAGACTTTTAAAGGCGTTGAAATGGGGCAAATGAAGTATAATACTTTAAAAGACTTGCCAGGCCCCGTACAGACCCTTAGTGAGTGTGTGTGTGTGGGGGGGGGGGGTATCGGGGGTTAATGCGGGGTATTCCCATTGTTCTCAGTTGTACCTATTCATGTGAGGAACATAACACATGCAAACACACACAATCGAGGAAGGGGGAGGGGGTGAGAAAGGAGGAGGAGGGTATTGAAGTAGGGGAAGATTAGGTTAGAGTTTATGGTGTTTTTGTTTTGTTTTTTAATATTTAATACATTTGTTTTATTTTTGTGCGTGCAGGGAACAGCATGCTCACACGTGTAACCCATAATGTTGTTTGCGTTTGGAAACAAACCAATGGAAGAGGTTTTTTTTTTTTAAAGACAAACAAAAGAAAGCCACCAACCCACCCATGTATAAGAAAGAAAGCTCATGCAATGCCATCATTTAAACATGTCCTGCTAGATTATGCATTGCATGAGTGCTGCCTATGAACAAGAGAGCCGACGCCATATCAGTGTACTATTGACAGAATCTTGTTTTCTTGGGAGCAGGAACGACGGTTGTGTGCATGTGTTTGCGTATATTGGTTTGGATGTATGAATTATGTCTGTATTATGTATGTATATAATGTATGCATACACACGGTAAAGCTTGTGTTATTTAACGGTGCCTCTAGAGCACATTGATTTTTGTTATCATCGGCTATTGGACGACAAACATATGCTCATTCTGATATGTTTCTTTGGAGGAAACGCGCTTCTGCAACATAGGCCACTATTTCCCATAAGCAGCAAGGGGTCTTTTATATGCACTTTCCCACAGACAGGAAAGCACCTACCACAGCCTTTGATTAACGAGTTGTGGACCAATGGTTGCTATGTATGCATGAATGCATGTATGTATGTATGTATGTATGTATGTATGTATGTATGTATGTGTGTATGCCGGAATATATATGCATTTGTATGTATGTATGACTGTGTGTATGTATATATTATATGTTGATTCACTTGCAAAAGCTTACTTTTGTAGTAGTCCACACTGACTTCTCAGGCAAGAATCCGCATAGATCGATAGGGTGTGGATAGGGTGATTGCATCACGGAGTCTACAAAGTTTACACGCTAACCCCAGAATGGTAAGAAGTAGGCATTGGAATCCTGCGCTAGGTGCAATATTTCCCATTTTCATCACACTAATGGTGTGTATTGGTGTGTGAGTGCGTATGTATTCGTGTATTTAATTGTGTTGGCCTGATAGTGTACCTGAGAGTGTGTGCCTGGGCAGGTATTGACCTTGAGAGTGTGCCTTGGTAGGTATAGGCCTGAGAGTGTGCCTGGCCAGGTGCTGGCCTGAGAGTGTGTGCCTGGGCAGGTATTGTGACCTGAGAGTGTGCCTGAGAGTGTGCCTGCGAGTGTGCCTGCGAGTGTGCCTGGGCCGGTGTTGACCTGAGAGTTCGCCTGAGAGTGTGCCTGGGGAGGTTTGGGGTTCGTTTGTTGTTGTTTTACGTCCTAGCTACATCTAAGACCATGTCCAGATGGGTACCGACTTGTGACAGTGTGCGCTCATGGTGACTTTATAGTGCTTCCCCACTGGGAGACCAGGCCACCAGCATCATGATCCGATATCCCACTCGGTCACATTATCCTGACACTGAACCAACCAGTCCTTGCCCTATCCTGATAATGCCGAGTGCCTGGCTAGGAAGTGACAAGTATTCATTTTTTTAAGTCCTAGGTTTGACTTGACCAGGATTCGAAGCCACAGACTTATGGGTTCGGATCCCCTGATGTCCCAAAACAGGAGACAGACGCTCAACTCATTCGGTCCACCCGGTCTGGTCTGCTTGGGCAGGTGTGTGAATGCATCTGTGTGTGGGTTTGTGTGTGTTTGCGTACCTGCCTGTATGAAGGAACAAAGCATTGTCATCAGTGTGTGTGGATGCATCTCTGTTTGTTTACCTGCCTGTACGAAGGTAACATAGGGTTGTCATTTGTGGGTGTGGATGTAACTGTGGTGGTTATCTGGTTATATACCTGTTTGCAGGTAGCGGAGGGTTGTCGTTTACTTGTGTGGATGTGTATCTGTTGTGTTTATACGCCTGTTTGGAAGTATCGGAGGGTTGTGGTTTATGTGTGTGGATGTATCTGTGTGTGTTTATATGTCTCTACAACGGTAGCGGAGGGTTGTTATTTGTCTATCTAGATGTATTTGTTGTGTTTATACGCCTGTTTGGAAGTAGCGGAGGGTTGTGGTTTAGGTGAGTGGATGTATATGTGTGTGTTTATGTGTCTGTATAAAGGTAGCGGGGGGGTGGGGGGGGGTTGGTATTTGTCTATCTAGATGTATCTGTTGTGTTTATATGTTTGTTTGGAAGTAGCGGAGGGTAGTGGTTTATGTGAGTGGATGTATCTGTGTGTGTGTTTACGTGTATGTATAAAGGTAGTGGGGATTGTTATTTGTCTTTCTAAATGTATCTGTTGTGTTTATACGCCTGTTTGGAACTAGCGTAGGGTTGTGGTTTATGTGTGTGGATGTATCTGTGTGTGTCTATATGTCTGTACAAAGGTAGCGGGGGGGTTGTTATTTGTCTATCTAGATGTATCTGTTGTGTTTATACGCCTGTTTGAAAGTAGCGAGGGTAGTGCTTTACGTGTGTGGATGTATCTGTGTGTCTCGATGTGTCTGTCTAAAGGTTGCAGAGGGTTGTTATTTGTCCATCTAGATGTATCGGTTGTGTTTATACGCCTGTTTGGAAGTGGCGGAGGGTTGTGGTTTACGTGAGTGGATGTATCTGTGTGTGTTTATGTGTCTGTATTAAGGTAGCGGGGGGTTGTTATTTGTCTATCTAGATGTATCTGTTGTGTTTATACGCCTGTTTGGAAGTATCGGAGGGTTGTGGTTTACGTGTGTGGATGTATCTGTGTGTGTTTATGTGTCTGTATTAAGGTAGCGGGGGTTTGTTATTTGTCCATCTAGATGTATCTGTTGTGTTTATATGCCTGTTTGGAAGTAGCGGAGGGTAGTGGTTTATGTGTGTGGATGTATCTGTGTCTTTACATGTCTGTATAAAGGTAGCGGGGGGTTGTTATTTGTCCATCTAGATGTATCGGTTGTGTTTATACGCCTGTTTGGAAGTAGCGGAGGGTTGTGGTTTATGTGAGTGGATGTATCTGTGTGTGTTTATGTGTTTGGATTAAGGTAGCAGAGGGTTGTTATTTGTCCATCTAGATGTATCGGTTGTGTTTATACGCCTGTTTGGAAGTATCGGAGGGTTGTGGTTTACATGTGTGGATGTATCTGTGTGTGTTTATGTGTCTGTATAAAGGTAGCGGAGTGGTTGTTATGTGTCCATCTAGATGTATCGGTTGTGTTTATACGCCTGTTTGGAAGTAGTGGAGGGTTGTGGTTTACATGTGGGGATGTATCTGTGTGTCTTTACATGTCTGTATAAAGCTAGTGGGGGGTTGTTATTTGTCTATCTAGATGTATCTGTTGTGCTTATACGCCTGTTTGGAAGTAACGGAGGGTTGTGGTTTACGTGTGTGGATGTATCTGTGTGTATGTATATGTCTGTACAAAGGTAGCAGGGGGTTGTTATTTGTCGATCTAGATGTATCTGTTGTGTTTATACGCCTGTTTGGAAGTAGCGGAGGGTTGTGGTTTATGTGTGTGGATGTATCTGTCTGTCTTTACGTGCCTGTATAAAGGTAGTGGGGGGTTGTTATTTGTCTATCTAGATGTATCTGTTGTGTTTATACGCCTGTTTGGAAGTAGCGGAGGGTTGTGGTTTACGTGTGTGGCTGTATATGTGTGTCATTACATGTGTGTCTAAAGGTAGTGGTGGGTTGTTATGTGTGTGTCTGTTGATGTACCTGTGTGTTTACATGCTCGTTATGAAGGCAGCCGAGGATTGCGCAGATCTAAATAAGCGTACAAATACAACCAATCCGCAACACAATTTAAAATAAATAAAACGCACGAAGGGGCAAAGGGCCGTTCAAATATTACGTAACGCTATTTTTGTTAAGATTGAAATAAATAAAACGCATGAAGAGGCAAGGGGCCGTTGAAATATTACAGAGCGCTATTTTTGTCAATATTGAAATAAATAAAACCAAGAAAGAGGCAAGGGGCGGTTCAAATATTAAGTAGTGCTGTTATTTATCAAAATTAGACCCCTCCCCGTTGTAAATCTTCGTAGCGCTAGACCATAAACCATACACGCCACTTAAAACTTCGACCTACACCCCCATTCCCCTTAAGTATTACATACAATGTTAAGGACTTACACCCCCACTCCCACCCCCACCCCTACCCCTAATCATTACATAATATCTGAAAAAAACCTACACCAAGAAGTAGTAGCGTAACAAGAAAAAAAGTCTTCACTCACCTAAAATTACTGCAGGGGTGGATGACCCAGTTTCCGGCCGCCTTCTGTCGCATCTTCTCCTTCATGAGCGCATTTTTATTACCAAACAGCTTCATGGCCAGCTTGTTATCCGACGGCTGGAAGAAGGATATAATCTGGTCCTTCAGGTAGGTTCCCGAGGTCGACGCCTTGCAGTCAGGCTCCTTGAGCGGCGACGACTCCTCCTTAGGGGTGCCATATAAGCTGAGATCGTCCCCTATGAAGTGAATCCGCGCCTCCTTGCGGTAGTTCTTATCCGGGCTCAGGTAATCGCTCATGATGGAGTCCCTGTCCTCCTCCACCGTGATGGTGATGGTCGGGTTGTGCTCCTTGGACCCTGGCGTCGTCGGGTCCGACTCCCGCCGGTTGTTCTTGGACGAGCGTGTGGAACCCATCCTGTCACGCTTCAGCTTCAGGCTCGGGAATTTCTTGACGCTGAAACTCTTGCCGTTCACGAAGTATTCCCTCGCCGGGGACGGCGGGGGAGGAGTGACGGCGTGGCGGTCCGAATGCGCCGGCGCCGACGGCGCCGACGGCGGCAGCGGCGGCTGCTGCGAGCCGTTGTTGCTGCTCCTCCTAATGGCCGTTGTCGTCATCAACTGGCGTCCGATGGCAGCGTCGTTATCGATATCGATATCGTCGTCGTCGTCAGAGGAAGCGTCGGCGTCGGAGGCAGCGGAGCCGCCGGCGGCGGCAGCAGCAGCAGCGGCGGCGGCTGCGACGGCAGCAGCGGCGGCGGCGGCGGCGGTGAGCGAGCGGGTGTCGGTGGGCGGGGATTGGTGTTGCCTGAGCTGCGCTGGCAGCAACGTCTCCAGCCAGATGCCGTCCGTGCTGTCGTACTTGCCGTCGCGGCTCCCGACCACATTGCCGGCGCTCGAGAAGCGCGAGTCGGTCGGCGTGGCGCGCGACGGCGGCGAGGAGCCCCCGGTGCTCGGCGTTACGTACTTGTCGCTGCCGCGCGCGTTGCTGCCCAGGCCATCTTTGCTGTTGTAGGCGGAGGAGGAGCCCTTGTCGATGGAGGCCCAGCTGCAGCTGTAGCTGCTCGCCGCTGTGGCGCCGTCAGTGCGTTCCGCCGGTACTGAGACGGCGCGCTCCAGGGGTGGCCGGGTGATGTGTTGGTAGGCCTTGCCGTGCACGGCGGTCGGCAGGGGGCCTCCTCCTCCTCCTCCTCCTCCTCTCCCTCCTCCTCCTCCTCCTCCGCCGACACCACCGCCGCCGCCGCCACCGCCTCCTCCCCCACCACCCGTCATCGGCGCGCCCCCAACACCGCCGCCGCCGCCGCTGACGATGCCAGAGGTGGAGGTTCCGTTAGTAGTCGAGGCATTCGGCACATGATGCCCATCCTTGCCCTTCTTAACCGGTGGAGAGTGGTTTAATCGCTTTTCGGACATTTTCCTGCATTCCGAGAGATGTTGCGTTGGTAGAAGGAGATGGAGATGGAGAGGACAAAGACAAAAAAGAGAGAACCATTTGAGAATGCGTTGGTACATATATTTATATATCTTTGTATTCATAATAGCCCAAACAACATTCTCTAAAATGTATAGAGTGTTAACATCAAGTAAGATATTAATAAATACAAGGAAGCGTATTCTTCAGTGTTATGTGTGGTCTACTCTAATGTATGGGGCTGAGACATGGACAATCTCTAAGAAAATGTACAAATGTTTAGCAGCGTTTGAGATGTGGACATATCGAAGGATATTAGATGATGAAAATATCATGGACAAAGAAGATCACCAACAAAGAAGTTCTCAGAAAAATTAAAAATAAGAAACGCTTGTTTGCCATTATACAGACAAAGAAACTTACTTATTTTGGCCACATCATTCGTCAGAGTTCAATATACCATACATTGTTGGAAGGGAAGGTGAATGGCAGCAGAGGGAGAGGGAGACCAAGAACATCATGGTTTACAAATATTTCACAGTGGACAGGCTTGAATTATTCACAGTCTATCAGAACAGCACACCATCGGGACAAGTGGAAAACCATTGCATCCAACCCTCGACTAGAGGACGGAACTATTGATTGATTGATTGATGTATACATGTGTACATATATGCATATATGTGTGTATATATGTGTAAAACAGTCCATATATATATATGTATATATATATATATATATATATATATATATATATATATATATATATATATATGGATTGCTTTACAAAGAGTTTCCAACCCGGTTCCCCGCCTCTACCTGTGCACGCGGCCACCCCTCCGCTCACCGAATGGTAGCATCAGGTGGCGGCTGACACCTGAAGACACTGAGGTGAGTGATTAGCGCACATGCCACCAGGTGGCGTGTGCGTACAGAGTGCAGTCAATGCACCACCACTGTTCCACCTATGGGCCACAAAGGGGGGAGCCGGGGGCCACAAACTCAACGGAGCCGAAAAAAACAACCCACATCGGCGTTTAATAATAAATAATCAGAATTCACCAACATTTAGTTAATATTAATTCAAAGTTGCACAGTCCGATGGTTTTGACGTTCTGCCATTTTGTTTTGTAGGTGAATAGAATAAGGTTGATTGTCATAATCTACCTAACTTTAGGGTGAAGTAACTTTATTATAACTGTGACTAGCGCGGAGTTATTTTAAGTGAAAACATGCAAAGTTACTTTGGTGCGCATGTTAAAATGCTGGAGATTATAGACTTCAACAGTGACATGGTCTATTAAATTGATTCTGGATGCCTCTTTGATTTCCATGTTACCAACGTGATATTAACGTATTGCTCAATTTGTATGAAATCAAAACTAAAAGGAAAATAGTTGTCTATCTAGATGTTGTGTATATGTCAGAGTTTTCAACTCTGAAGCCCCTGTCATACATCACCGGATTGAGCAATGGACAGAATTGTCTAGTCCGGGCATCATATGTATCAAAATGTATTAAAATGTGTCAAAATGTTGCGATAACCGTCAAAGGCCACTGGACGAATGGACATGAAACGGACATGAAACGGACATGAAATGGACATGAAGGAATAGCCAACGGACGAAACAAACTCAAACTGGACAAGAACCATAGACGTCAATCCGGCAGCATCCGTTCCAAGTTTTGTACATGTTCAAAACTTGTACGGACACAAACCGGAATATCAACGGACTTTGTTCGGTTTCTTTCCGTTTCCTCCAATCTGGTGATGTGTGACAGGGGCTTGACATATACACAACATGTAAACCTTCATAGTTACATGGGCTCTTCTATTATTTGGAATGTTTTCTGCGGTTATTAGGAAGTTATTACTTTCGGTTCCCAGTTTAAGAGGATGACCCAGATATCTGGGTCTGGTGGGCTGTCGACAGGTAGATCTGGATCTAATCTTGTCTGCTCAGTCGACACTTGCTTACAACTGTTCCGTAATTGCAGTGTTTCGCAACATGACACGCGCACTTAATACCCCAGTCACACTGCTGCTTGCGACCACTTGCAACCACTTTGTTACCACATAAAAAAGGGGCGCTCGTAAAGAGGTTCCAAGTCCTCATAACCCGGTCACAAAATGGTTTCAAAGCGGTCGCAAAGTAGTCCTCAGTGGGCACCGACATCCTTGCGACCATTTTTGTTGCAGCTCTTGCACTAAAAATCTCTTTGCAACCAATATGGTTCCAATGAGTTTGGCGACCATTGCCTTATGGCCCTGTCACACTATGACATAACGCGCCAGCGTAAGGAGAACGTGAAAATAAATTTAACCAGTCGAAAATCTCGGCGTAATATGCAAATACGGGCCCAAGTTGGACATCAGTGCCGCATTGGTGACATGAGCGTTACGTCGGTCTAGCGTCGTGCCAACGAGAGAGGACAAAGGAATTATTAACTGTGTCAACGTGAGGCTAGCGAAACCCCAGCGTGCACGACGTCAGTCTAACATGACTGTTGCGGTGGTTTAGTGTCGAGCGGGCGTGATCATGCCAGTCTTAGCGCGGCCTGCACATTCCTCCTCCCTGTGCGTAATGCAACGTTGATCTAACATAGCCGATGCATCCCTCCCTCACGTCTAACGTCGGTGTAGCGCGAGTGTAACATCATCCAAACATCACTGCATCACGTCGAGCTACGTCAAAAGTTTTGGACATGTCCAAAACCTGAACGTGCGCTGATGTAACTCGACGTAACCTGACGTAACTCGATGTAAATCGACGTCAGTCTAACGTAAGCATGACATAACTCAACATACCTCAACATAATGACCAAAATTCACCTACGTCGGCTTACGTTACCTCCTTACGTCGCAGTGTGACAGGCCTATTAGTCGCAAGGAGGTCGAGGGTGACTGTGGGTTCTTTGATCCAAAGTGATCACAAAGTGGTCACCAGCGGTCATAAGCCGTAGTGTGACTGGGACTTTACTTCAGCTCCCGACATGTTGCTGCTCTCTTATCGACATGCCACACTGGTTAGAACCCTACATCAGATAGGTTCTTTTTCTACCACAGTCCTATTAACACGCATATGTTACCTGTTAGCACTGGCGACTCTATGACAAAGACCCTATAATACTAAGACGGCTCACTCGCTATCTCTCCCATGGTAATGTAAATTTTGCAGTGCCACCTTGTGGTGGGTTTGATCAGCCCGGCTGCTGGTTGGTGTTTCACATGTAAACACATACAATTATATTATACATGAGATAGGTAAGTATGAATACACATCAATATGAAATTGCTATGAACAAATACACATCAGCATCAGCATCATCATCATCATTGCCATCATCACACATCGTTCACATTCATACATTTATACATATAACATAGCACCTGTTTAACCAAGAGAAGAGCCAGCGCACCAAGTGGTGGGTTTGATCATTTTGATTACACAGTACAGGCTGAGTGAGCCATCTTAGTATACTAGTTCAACCTCAGTTAGTGGTTTGGTTACATACAATATGAATATTACTGTAGGTATTAATCCATATTTTAGGTGATAACCAGCCAAGCTAAGTAAGAATCTCCAATTATTTTCGTTTGGAACATCCCTAAATGGGTGGTCGATTATGGGGCGTTTTGTTTTTGTTTTGTTTTTTTACTGGAATTATGAATTTCAAACATCTGAAATACACTAACCATACATGAATTATGCCATTGTACTCGTATTTAAGGCTGGATATCCAACCCTTAGGGATAGCAATACAGGTTAAGTGGATTTAGCTCTAGAAGCTACACTCTCACACTAACTATTTCTGTTTCGGCAACACCGATCATAGTTCTACAAAACTAGGGTATTTCAATATTCCAAAATGTGTGTCACAACTTCAATGACACAAATCTGCCAATCCGAAAATCAGTTCCATAGGCGGATGGTTTTGAGTTTCTGTCATTTGCTTATTCAATTCAATTCAATTCTATATTTCAGACTCAGGATTATGGTAGTTACATAATTTGGTCCATAGTAGGTAGATATAAAAATTAATGTGAATAGGATATAAGTAATAGTATGAATACTACCATACTAACCAATATCAAAATGTTGGTCTACATACAGTAATTTGTACCAATGCCTCCATATGGCAGACGTAAATCTGAGATCACTCTCTTCTATTTTTACAAGTCCCTGTATTATAACATTTTCTGACTTGTCAAGTCTGGTAATAAATTTGAATATTAGATAAATGTATTAGGTTGATTGTTATAATCTATCTTACTTTAGTTTGAAGTAGTAACTTGTATTATAAATGGCTAACTATTGGGATATTTGAAGTGCAAACATTCAAAATTAATACACTATAGGCTTCTGTAGCAACAGATTCTATTAAATTGCCTCAGTGTTCCCTTTTATTTGGAAACACATGTTTATTAAGTGCATAAGTATCAAAGCTAGATATGCAGAATCATATTGAGATACCATATATGTCCCAATAGACGTGCACTGCGCGAGTGCAGACACATGGATGCGCATCTATTCAAAGTTAAAGAATTTCATGGATTTGTTTTTGTCTTGCCTCTGAAATAAAGTGGGATTGTCATATTTTATGTGCATTCAGTCTGAATATGAGCGTAAGTGTTCATGTTTTTGCCGTGCCTCTGAAATAAAGTGGGATTGTCTTATTTTATTGCATTCAGTCTGAATATGATCGTAAATTTGTGCTTGCTTTCAATCTTGAAATGGGGCCTGTGCTTCTATTGGGATATATAAGGTAATTGCTTTGGTTTGGAAATGTGATGTTTTCATCAGACTATGCAGCTTTAAGGGAAATGTGCATATAAAAGCAGTGGGACCAGAGTTGGACTCTGATCGCTGCTCTCCACCACATCTTTGCTTGACTTATCTGTTTAAATAGCCAAAACCTGTGCCTGGAGAGTGATGGAACTAGGACAAGGTCAGAGCAACCTGGCAGAGTTCTACAGAGCAAAGATACTACCAAAGACCCTATAATAGTAAGATGGCTCACTCAGCCTGTACTGTGTAATCAAAATGATCAAACCCACCACTTGGTGCGCTGGCTGTTCTCTTGGTTAAACAGGTGTTATATTATATGTATAAATGTATGAATGTGAAAGATGTGTGATGATGGTGATGCTGATGATGATGTGTATTTGTTCATAGCAATTTCATATTGATGTATATTCACACTTTCCTATCTCATGTATAATATAATTGTATGTGTTTACATGTGAAACACCAACCAGCACCCGGGTGGATCAAACCCACCACAAGGTGGCACTGTGAAATTTACATTACCATTGGAGAGATAGGGAATGAGCCGTCTTAGTATTATAAAAATGAATGTGAATGATGTGTTATGATGGTGATGCTGATGATGATGTGTATTTGTTCATAGCAATTTCATATTGATGTGTATTCATACTTACTTATCTCATGTATAATATAATTGTATGTGTTTACATGTGAAACACCAACCAGCACCCGGGTGGATCAAACCCACCACAAGGTGGCACTGTGAAATTTACATTACCATTGGAGAGATAGGGAGTGAGCCGTCTTAGTATTATAGGGTCTTTGATACTACTTGCCACTACTCCCCAGGGTTCAAACTGGATATGGGGACTGAATACATTAACCTGTTTGTTGGGGTTTTACGCCCTAGCAACATCTAACGTCATCAGAACGGACACCGACTTCTGTCAGGACGGACACCGACTTCTGACAGTACACACACACACACATGATGACTTTATAGTACTGCCTGACTATGGCTGGGAGATCAGGCCGTCGATGTATATTACTAGGATAGGACAACTACTAGCTATCTCAGTGTCAGGATAATGTGATTAAGTGAGAAATGGGGTCATGGTGTCAGTGGCCTGGTGTGGCACTAGGGCAGCACTATAATATTGCCATGAGTGTGCAGTGTCCTCTCCTGATATTACCTTAGATGTTGCCAGGATATAAAACCCCAACAGACAAAACAGACATGATATTTTGAAACCAAAACGCTTACTTAGATTTGAGTTGACGCACTAAGAAATTGTTGCTACATAAGAAGGGAATACAGTATAACCCCATTAAACCAAGCTCGGTTAAACCAAACGATCGGTTAATTCAAACTTTTTTCAGCGGTCCGGCAAAGTACTACCATTTATCATATAACAAAGTTGGTTAAACCAAAGTCGGTTAATCCAAATTATCGGTTAATCCAAACAACATTTTCGGACCTCAGGCACTTCCGGTACAGTTAAACCAAACTTTCATGTGCTTATAAGGTCATCTGAGATCCCACCGACTTTTTTATATGATAAATGGTAGTATTTCGAAGGCACCCTAGAAATTTGTTTGGATTAACCGATCGTTTGGTTTACCCGAGCTTGGTTTAACCTGGTTACACTGTATATACATTTTTTTAAAATCAAAGTGTCCACATACATTGTATATTACATGCGCAATACACTCTTACTGAAAGTCAAAGTCGAAGCCAAAGCTCAGTTAAACCAATGATCGGTTAATCCAAACAAATTTCTAGGGCCCCTTCCAGTTTGGTTTAACGGGGTTATGCTGTACTAGGTCTATTTAATGGAAACTGTTACTACTGAGGCCTATGGGGTTCGAATTTTGCTTCGCAAGCCAAACTTATCTTTGCATGTTTTCACTTCAAATATCTCCAACATTAGCTAGTAAAAAATAAATGTTACTTCAATCTAAAGTAAGGTACGCCGGGCAACTTAGCAACATGCCAGAAATGATAAACTTTCGGACTATGCAGCTTTGGTCGTATAATGGCCGCCTTCCAGCTCTCTCCCCTTTTCTCTCTTGGGCCTACCTCCACCTCGGACCGCTGCTACACCATGCCACAAGGGAAAGGAAGAGGACGCAAGGGCTCCCGGCCAGCCGCCCGCGGCACCCCGGGGCCGGCTTCAACTCCGCGGCAGGACGAGTCCCGCGCCTCCGCCCCGGCGTCGCCCTCGGACCGCACCTCGGGCGCCGAAGCCTCGGCCATACTGGAGACGCTCCAGCATCTCCAACTCCAGCAGCGCCAGACTGCCGCCGACATCCGCCAGAACGCCGCCGACATCCATGCCCGGATCGACGCCCTGGAGGCCGGAGGGGCCCGGCCCGTCCCCGAGGCGCCCTCCACTGCACCCAGACCTCAGGCCGCCTACACTACCGCCCCCGCCCGCGCACCTCGGGCGCGCCTTTCGGCCGGGGCCCGGCCCGGGCCCGGCCCCCGCCACCGCCTCCGGCGCCCCTGCCGGGGGCCGCTCACCCCCAGTATGAGCGCTACCATCACCTCGGGACCCAAGCCCCAGCTGCCCCGTCGCCGGCCTACCACGAGGAGCCGACGCACCACACCCCGGCGTCCGCGGCCGACGCCGTCCGGGACATCCTTGCCTCCGCCGAGGCGCGGCACTCGGTCAGGCGGCAAGGGATCCCGGTCGACTACATCTTTCCTTCGGACCTGGTAGAGAGGGGGCCTGAGAGGAAGTCGGTGAAGAGGGGCGAGGCAACCAAGGACGAGTATAGCCTCGCCCTTCTCACCCTGATTGACCACCCCGACTTCCCGGCCCACTCCTTCCAGGGCCTACACCACCATCACCTCACCGTGCTCAGAGACGTCCTCCTCTACCCCTGGCCAACCGTCCGCCGCTATTCCGAGACGGTGTTCACATGGATAGCGGACGGGAGGCTCCCCCAGGTTGGCACGACCCGGTCGCCCTCGACCTCCTGAGGGTACAGACCCTTACCCTCCCCGCCCTTCAGGCCGCCACGGCAGCAGCGGTCCCCCGAGGTGACGACCCTCCCCGAGGCACACACTTGCCCCGAGCCCAAGTCGACGCCCGCACCGCCTACGACAGGCACACCCACGGGGCCCCCTGCCCGGCCTGGAACCGCGACCCCGCCTCGTGCGATCGGGCCCCCATCGGGGAGGCCCACGGCGAGGCGGGGGACAGGCGCCGTCACGTCTGTGCCTACTGCGCAAACGTGCGGCGCATACTAACTATGCACTGCGAGGCCGGCTGCATGACCAAGCAAGCCCGTGAGCGCCAGACCCCCCCCCACCTCGGCGGATTTTTGATCCGCCGGCCTCCCCCCGGCCGGCCCGGGGGGCCCTTCCCGGCGCCTCACCCTCACCACTGCCGACAGCCCCGCGACCTCCACCGACAACCTCCCAGCGACCACCGATCGCAGCGCCGCCCAGTCACAGCCGGGGATCATCACCTCGGGCCTCACGCCTCGGACCACAGCCCAGCCCAGCCTCACGAGGAACCCTCTGCCGACATCACAGCCGCCGACCCTCACGACACCGCCTTCAACAACCCGCCCGCCCAGACCCCGACCACCACCCCGCCCAGCCCTGAGGACTTCGCTGCCCCCCTCCTCGACCCTCGTCGGACCTCCTCACCGGATCTCGCCAAGGAGCGGGCCTCTTCCTTCTTTGGCCGCCCGCTCCCTGTCGACGCAGGCCCCGGACACTCCCCGCCCACAGAGGGAACCCGACCACAGAGGGCCCCCCTCCCCAGTGTGGCCCAGGGCACCTGGTCCCCCGAGGCGGTCCACGCACACGTGCCCCGCCTCGCCCCCTCGGGCGCGCCGCGAGCCCTCTCCGCCTTTTTGGTGGAGGGCTCCTCGGCACCCCCTCACTGACCACCCTCTGTATACTCTGTCGCTCCTTATGAGCCCCTTTTTTACTTTATTCTCATTGCATTGCTCCTCATGAGCCTGTCTCTTCCTCTGTATACTATGTTGCTCCTTATGAGCCCCTGTTGTACTTTACTCTCATTTGCTTGCTCCTCATGAGCCTTTCCTCCCCTCTGTATGCTCTGTTGAGGCGTCAATAAAAACGCCTTATTTCCACCCCCGCCTTGCTTTCTTCCTTTTCGCGCATCGGTCGTAATGCGAAGCATTACGTTTGATGCGAGGAAAGGGAGAGACCCTCCCCCGCCCGGCTGTCGCGCTCCGCTGACACCTCACCCGACGCCGCCGCGCGCCGCTCCCTCCCCCGCCCCCCCCTGTCGCGCAGCATTCGCGCCTCACCCGACGCCCGCTGCTCACCGCCTCTCGCCCTCCCCCGGGCCGGCAGCTTTCACACCTCACCTGCTGTCGCCCGTCCCCCTCCCCTTATAAGGCCGCCCGGCGGCCTCCCTCAGGCACTCGCCCTCCTGCCGCCTTCCAGCTCTCTCCCCTTTTCTCTCCACCCAACCCCCCCAACTCTTTCTCTTATCTTTTCTCTTTCAGCGGTGGAGGGCTCCTCGGCACCCCTTCAGTGCTATAGGTCATCTGAGATCCACCGACTTTTTTATATGCTATGGTAGTTTCGAGCACCCTAGAAATTGTTGGATTAACCGATCGTTTGTTTACCCGAGCTGTTTAACGTGGTTCACTGTATACATTTAAAAAATCAAGTGCCACATACATGTATTTACATCGCATCACTCTTACTGAAGTCAAAGTCGAAGCCAAGCTCGTAAACCATGATCGTTAATCCAACAATTCTAGGCCCCTTCAGTTGGTTTAACGGGTTAGCTGTACTCGGTCATTTATGGAAACTGTTACTACTGAGGCCTATGGGCTTCGAATTTGCTTCGCAAGCCAAACTTATGCTTGCATGTTTCACTTCAATATCTCCAACATTAGCTAGTAAAATAATGTTACTTCAACAAAGCAGTACGCTGGCACTTAGCAACTTGCGAACTGATTAACTAACGGACTATGCAGCTTTAAATATCATAGTGAAATGCATTGATTAATAACCAATGAGAATGAACACAAATGGTTCTGAAACATGATTTCAAGCTGACAAAGGAGGACCAATCTCATTCATAAATATTGATCCAAATATAGATGCCAGTATTGGTACATGTTATAGGCTTAATAAATTGAGGGCCCAAGGGCTTAATTTAACCCCTTGATGACGAACCGGCACAGAGTAGCGCACGCTGTGCGAGGAACAACTACACTGGTCCCTCCCTACAGATCTATATATGGTCGGATGCGGTAATGGTTTGTGCCACGCCTAAGGACTGCTTGTTAGTGTTGGGGGACCAAACTAGAGTAGGGTCATTCTCAGAAACTGTGTACCACAAATTTGTTTTCAACATTAATGCTTTAACTTTAATTTGGGGTAGTGAGTCAAATAGTTATTGTTGACTGTGTGTATTAAGTATGTTAGCAATACTACATTTATTTAATCTATCCTACAAAATCTATCCAAAATATGATTATATTATTGTGTGCAAAATGGAAAAATATGAAAAATGTGCATATCAACACCATGCATCTACCTAAATGTTTTTTTTTATCAACTTTTGTCTCGTAAGGCCTTCCCTCTCCCTCTCTGAAATCTCCCCCTGGCAAAAAGAGCAAAAGAAATAACAACTACCAAAGTATACCCACCAGCCTATAACACCTGACTAAACCAATAAAACATAATATATACTAGTGACAAAGCTATAGTTGACCCAAAACAATTTAAATGAGTCGTGCAACCATTATTTGCATAATCCAAAATCCATGACTACCTGTATCAGCAAGTCATGCCCATTATATTAATGTCTCCTCACAGGTATGATCATCAAATCACTGATATAGTCTAAAGGTAAATGGCTATTCTCCAGTCTACATGTGCAAAATAAGTAGTTCATATGCACTATAATTGTTAAGGCCGGAAGACCAGTGCCTCGGTGCTGAAAAAAGATGTTATTCAACTGGAATACAAATTTGAAAAATTTGAAAAAAAAGGCACAATCTTGTTATGCTTAACTGTAATCAATAAAATATTGTTTGAATTTGATGTGTGTGTTAAAAAGACATTTTGGATGCGTGTTAAAATGATGTTATGGATGGATGTTACACAGTTAATGTTAACCGCTTTCTAATTTGGTATACTGATGGGAAAGCTGTATTTCCACAAACGAAAACCTAAAAGCTTTAATTCAGAATGCATCCACTTAAAAAGCTTGAAAGCCATTCACACAATAACCAAGCAGTTACCAGAGATGTGAAAATTAACTACAGGCATGATCGGACATATAAGAACTCTCCAAGCAGATGTCTACCCCTTCTACTAGTTCTAGCCCAAACTGTCTCCTCGAGGTATTGATACACGGCTAGACATGTGGACAGTCACTAAGCCTGGTTGTTTGTAGGGGGTTTTCGGCCTGGCAACATCTGAGGTCATATCCGAATAGGTACTAACTTGTGATAGTGCACACGCATGGCGACTTCAGATAGTGCACACTCATGGCGTCTTCATAGTGCTACCCCACTGGGAGACTGGGCCACCATCACCATGAATAATGAGTGTGCAGTTACAGCACCATGGAATGAATAGTCTCCCAGACCAAGTGGTTGAAACACCCACGGTAGAAGAAGCATTTGAGAGAAGGCTGGATGGACACCCACAATTATATGACTTCAGGGCACCATCGACCGACATATGTGTACACAAAAATAGTTCTTTTTTGCCATAACGAGCTGGCATTACAGGCCCAATAGGGTCTAGGTCAGCCCAAAGAGGATCTGTAAGTTAATTTGTGAGTTAATGAGGCTGGCACTCACCTGGTCAATACCTATAAGTAGTGCCTGTGCCTACGATTCAGTGAATATAGTGAATCAGTCACACAGTTCTCTGTGGCGGGTGGCATTCTCTGTGGCGGGTGGCATTCTCTGTGGCGGAGTGGTCAGAGTGTCTGACTTTTTTCTAGGTCAGACTACTAATCTGAGGGTCGGCGGTTCAATTCTCCGTGCCCCCAGCTCTGCCAATTTGGATTTCCACCGCTGTTTATAACTTACAGCGTCATCAAAGGCCGGTTGGTCTCATACCATGTCTATGTGGTGTGGGAGGTTAAAAATCCCATGGGTCGGTAAAAGTGTAGGCTCGGGCTTTCTATCGACCAGCAGTGGAGTGGGGAAGACCAGTCGTCTGTGACTGGGATTTCCCCTGCTTGGGACAACTAATGTACCATAAAAAAAAAAAAGAGACAAATAAGTGTTCACACTTCCTGTCTACCATTCGCTATATCGCTATAATAAACGCCAACGGTCACTCAGTCCGTCAATAAGTCCTTATTGCTTAACCTTGGTTCGGGAATTGTATGCCGTGGCCGAATTGGTACAAGCGCAGGCTTCCCATGCAGAAGGTCCTTAGTTCCAATACCAGTCAAGCCGATGAGTTATAAAATTGATACTTTTCGTTATCTAGCCTGGCGTTTTGCATTACTAGGATAGGGCAAGGACTGGTTAGCTCCCCATCAGGATAATGTGACTAATGGGGAAATTGGGTCATGGTATCGACGGCCTGATCTCCCTGTGGGGAAATACTATAAAGTCGCTATGAGTATGAGTGTGCACTGTCACAAGTCGCTGCCTGTCTTGATATGACCTTAGATGTTGCCAGGAGGGAAAAAGAATCAAATAAACAAAAATAAAAACAACCTTGGTTTGGATGCAGTGGCTTTACGATTCTCTGTAGAAACACAGTACAGGTTTCATAATCATTGGGAAAACCCAGGCTTACATGCTAATGAGCCTCATTTGGTACTACCCATATGATCAGGTTGGAGAGCTTACCTCGTTTGGGCTACGGGGGTTATTGGATGTTCGATTGAATTACGAAGGTAGAATTTTATATAAGATTAATGTGCAGTTTGACAGTTTTGGCTGTGACACACTGAGTTTTAGGATGTTTCCATATATGACTAGAAAGCAAACAAATTACCGACTTTCCCGAATATTTCCAGGACATTTAGTTGGAAACGGATTGAGTAAAGTAACAGTGAATATTAGGAAATAATTCATTAGTTACAACAAATGGCTACAGGCCAGAACTGCCCATGATAATACTGTGTTGGTATAGCCATGAATCCCAAACACCTCCAGTCAACCATGGGTGTGTATATGCTGGTCAGTGACCCACTCACATACTTTCACTTACCACTTGGGGAGGAGGTCCTGTGGGGACTGTTTGTTGTACATCATTTATATATATTTGCTGTATACAATATTTATATATATATATATATATATATATATATATATACATATATGCATAATATATAATTCACTGTGATTATGTATCTGATGCATAATCACCACAAATATGGCTTTTCTTGCTACTTTACTCAATCGGGTCCCAACTAAATGTCCTGGAAATATTCAGGAAATTAGATTGTTGTTGAAGATTTATACTACCTATTATGGATAAGTCTGAATAGACTTGTTTTCACCATTAGACAGTTTGTCGATAGAAAGCCCGAGCCTACACTTTTACCGACCCAAGGGATTTTTAACCTCCGACACCACATAGACATGGGATGAGAGCAACTGGCCTTTGATGATGCTGTAAGTTATACACAGCGGTGGAAATCCAAATTGGCAGAGGTGGGGGCACGGGTAATCGAACCATCAACCTTCAGATTAGGATTCTGACCTAGAAAAAAGTCAGACACTCTAACCACTACAATATTTTGCTTTCTAGTCATGTATTCCAATATGGAAACATCCCAAAACTCAGCGTGTCACAGCCAAAACTGTCAAATTGCACATTAATCTTATATAAAATTCGACCTTGGTTATTAACTCGGTGGTCAAATGACCAGCATAGCTAAAACGAGGTAAGCTCTCCAACCTGATGATTACGATGATCTCACCATGCTGGTACCTTCCTACTGGGGGCACTTTACTAATGAATTGAAACCTTTTTTCTCCCTGGAATTTAATCAGATGAATTATTCTAGACATGAACCACTTCTAATATATAATATTAAAATTAATAACTAATAGCAAAGCTCTTTGCGATGAGACTTCAAATGCGGTAATAATGATACTCTAAAATAATATTGTAATTAATCACCAATAGTAAAGCTCTTTGCAATAAGACTTTAAATGTGGTAATAATTAGATTGTACTACATAAATATTATAATATATTATGTGATGTACAGTGAGTTATGCCAGTATAAATGTTCTGAAGATCTTATATTATATTATATTCTCCGTCTCCTGATCATTTATTAAATACTAGTATTAGTGGCACCACCATTTAGTGTACAAACTCACTAACCGCTGAACTAGACCTATTATATATTAAATCATAATATAATATAAGTATTATCATATTTGAGTAGACTGGGTGCGGTAGCTGAATCGGGATGAGCGATCGCGACTGGAAAGTCAGACCTTCGACTCACGGATGAGTCAGACAAAAGGCTTACCAAAATGATACTTGTCACTACCTAGTCTGATGTTTGTCATTACTAGGATAGGACAAGGACTGGTTAGCTCAGAATCAGGATACTATGATGCAGCAGGAAACCAGGTCATGGTGTGATGATCTGGCCTCCGACTGGGCAGCACTATAAATTTGCCATGAGTGCACACTGTCACAAGTCAGTAATCGTCCTGATATGACATTATATATCACTAGGAGACAAACCCCAAGCAAACTAACACACAAGTCTGTACCATCATGCTATGACCATATACGTTGCTAGGATCTAAAACCCCCACAAACAAACATTCATATTTGAAGTCCTAATGCAAAGAGATTTAATTTGCCTTCGATGATTAATGTTTGATAGTGTTTTCAAAGCCTCTCGGACCCCCGGTTGTAGTAAATCCTGCTGAATCTGGTCGTTGGTTTGTTTGTTACACGGGGCGGGGCGGATCGGATCGACATCAGAATGACCTCCAGGGAACAGTCACAACATTTCCCCGATATTCGAAAGACAGTCTCCCAGTGGGGCAGCAATATGAAGTCGACATCAGTGCGCACTGTCACAAGTCGGTATACCCGCCCTGTTTGTTTGTTGTTGTTTTACGTCCTAGCAACATTTAAGGCCATATCAGGATGGGTACCGACTTGTTACAATGCACACTCATGGCTGCCCCACTGGGAGACTAGGCCGCCAGCACCATGACCTGATATCCCACTCATTCACATTATCCTGACACTGAGCCAACCAGTCCTTGCCTTATCCTAATAATGCCGAGTGCCTGGCTAGGAAGCGACAAGTATCAATGTTAAAGTCATTGGTTTGACTCGACCAGGATCCGAACCCACGACCCCATGGCCTACCAACACGGGACACGGACGCTCTAACTCATTCGGCCATCCCGTCTGGTCACCATATACACATCCTGATATGACCTTAGATGTTGCGAGGACGTAAAGCAACAACAAACAAACATTTTCTAATCCCATACAACCCGAGCTACATTTATCTTATATTTCAAACCGGCTAATCCGGTTCCTTAAATCCGGTGCTATTTTTATTTACGACAGGGTACTACTGTAAATCATGTTTTTTTTTGTGCTAAATCCGCCATCTTTGTTTTCATTCTACGTAGTGTCTAAAAATCTATTCAGATCGGTATTTACAGCTGCACAGTCCGATGAAACCATAACATTTAAAAAACCAAAACACTGACCTAGATTTGATTAGGTATATGGGTCAGGGTCACGAAAAGAGGCCAATTGGGGAAAGTTGTCAGCGTCGATCATTGGATGTCGGCGTCGATCGTCATAATTATAGGTTAGCATTGACAGAGGTGTTGGAAAGTCCTTAAATTTATCCTGAATGTAAAGGTAGAGAAAATACAACAACCTTATTTGTTTCTAGGATAATTTAATATAAAACAAAGAAATGCACTACACTTTAAGAATTGCGATGCCGACATCTTAAATAAACCACCAATTGCCCCATTTTCGTGAGGCTGACTCATATAATGAGCCTGTCCCAAAAGGTGCTAAATCTTTTTTTTTTGTCCATTGTAATGATTGACACAAAACAGCACAGAAACGGTTACACTGAAAACACAAGGACATTTGCTTCAAATCAATATGTATTCTATTGGGATTATCAAACACCATGTAATAAAACAAATCAGTTTATCTTGAGCATAAGCAGATAGTATGTTGATCATTACAATGGACAAAGTTTTGTCCCATATTGCTTTGCACCTTTTGAGACACTATCACTATATCTAACTTAGATACTGGTGCACTTATTAAGTATTCTTTTGTGATATATAGGGAAATAGTAATGTAAATTACACTACCACATCTTACTGCAGAAGACTATGGTGTCAGAGTTTTGGCATCCTTACATGTTTGAAGTTCAAATATGTCAAAAGTTAGCCATTTAAAATAAAAGTTACTTCAAACTAGAGTAAGATACATTATAACGATTAACCTGATATATTTATTTCAGAAAATGACAAAAACTCAAAACCCATCGGAATATGCCACTTTAAATACTCCCTTCAAAAGGGTGTTATTACATTCGTTGATTGAGCAGAAGTAATTTCATTCTCGCACAATTAGTCTTCCTCATTCCACCGCTCCTCGTTCTATCCCAGTGTAGTAGTCCACACATGAGCTCCACTACCATATGGTGGCAGCAAGGACTGCTCCGTTACCATTGCAGTTTACTGCGTTAGGTGGCAGTACGGTAGCCGCCGGGTAGTGCCACGACAGGGCTGCCATCTACTGCGTTCGGCTAGCATAACCTCCCCCCCTGAGGAAGTTGACATGGGACCTGTCAGGGCAGAGGCGGGTCACTTGATCGTGGACGCCACAGTGAGCGAGGGACAATAAAGATGTGTCAGAAGCAAGAGTACTATTTCTCATGCTTGGTTGGGGGGTCTACAGCATGAGGGTCAAGCTCCAGGTGGCTAACAAAGGGGCCCCATCACACCAGTAATGATAAGCACTAGGCTAGGTAGCGAAACTTATTAGGTTTTAAGCCACTGGTTTGATTAAGCCGGACCCGATGGCCAAATGAGTTAGAGCGCCCGTTATTTGAATTGGCTCAACATTATTACTGGATGTCTTATTGCCAGTATTTTGTGTTTACCTGGTCCGGATAATGGCAGAGAATGGAATATTTAAATTAATTAATAAATACATTAGATTATGAAATAATTTAAATAGTTATTGTTTTGTACGTGATTTTATAACTGATCTCATTCATATAAAGTGGCTTGGTCTCCCAGTGGGGCAGCACTATGAAGTTGTCATGAGTGCGCACTGTCACAAGTTAGTACCCATTCTAATATAACCTTAGATGTTGGTAGGATGTAAAATAACAACAAACAAAGAATAATGGAATGTGTCATGAGAATACAAAATCTTGTGTTAAATACTTCGAAAAAATGCAGTTTCTACACTAACCATCTACAATATTGGAATCTGGTATGCATACATCTGCTTGGAGAGTTCTAATAACAACTACTGTATATGTCCCAATAGAAGCACGCTACCCAATAGAAGCACAGCCCCCATTTCAAGATTGAAAGCGCACACAAATTAATGATCAAATTCACACTGAATGCACATAAAATAAGACAATCCCACTTTATTTCAGAGGCACGACAAAAGCATCAAAACTCACGATCATATTCAGACTGAATGCACATAAAATAAAACAATCCCACTTTATTTCAGAGGCACAACAAAAACAAATCCATAAAATTCTTTAACATTGAATAGACGCGAATCCATGTGTCTGCTCTCGCGCAGTATGCATCTATTGGGACATATATATGGTAACCATGCCCAGGGAGTTGAGGCTAGAACCTGAATTCTAAATATCTTTACCTGTCGGAAACTCAACTAAAATAGTGCAAATTCCACCCTGTCTATGTGAATACATACATCGTTAAGATACGTTCAATATTAGTGAGAGAGTCATACAGGTAGCGAACTTCTTATCCGGTTTCCAGAAATCCGGAATTACCAGAAAACCGGTTATTTCTTTTAACTGGCTACTTTGACATTACACTTCATCCATGGGACATCATAGTATTAACTATTATATATTTGAAGAATTTTAAGTGGATTACTAAAGATCAAACATACCCTGTTTTAGAAGTGTATTAATTTGAATCTGTTAAATATAATTTAGTTCTTTAATGTTCATTGTTTATTATATATTCTAAGTACATAATTTGGGAGTCTCCAAAAAAACCTGGGAAACTTAAGAAATCCAGGCCATTTCCTGTCAAAAGCTTGCCGGATATTTGACTCTGTACCTGCATATATATGCATATACACACACACATAAACCACCCTATATATATTTATATAATGTTCTTTCCATATATGTGTATTTACAAATAGACACACATATATGTATGTGTATTTATATAATGGTCTCAATATATGTGCATTTATACATACATATATATATATATATATATATATATATACATATATATGTATGTATAAATACACACACATACTGACACAGACATACAGACATAGGGAGAGAACATTATATGAATAAACACATGCATATATATACATATATGTATATACACACACATATATATATATGAATATATATATTTACATATATATATAGACATGGCTATATTTACATGTGTACCACACATGTAAAGTTGATGACCCCATCATTCCAACCGAGATCACACCCGGTGCCACCCAGAGCACTCCGCTCCTCCGTGGGGCCACCTGGCGGTAAACAGAGGAAGCGCGCACTTACGTGACTCGTGAGGTGGCCGCTGCCGGTGGGCGGCGGGGGCGGCGGCGACGGCGGCTGCACGGGCCGGGCGGGCTGCACGGGCCGGGCGGGCCGGGCGGGCCGGGCGGGCCGGGCGGGCCGGGCGGGCCGGGCGGGCGGCACGCCGGGGATCAATACACACACAGGGAGCAGGGGTCCATTGACGAGCATCACCTGGAGGGGGCGCTTGCTCACCATGGAGGATCAAAGCCACGCATTACTGACTGCTCAAGGCTGGGTTGCCTCACCTGGTGAAGCGACGCTATGGCCACCCCCACCGCCACGGGTAGGGGTGGGCGGTGGTGGTGGTGGTGGTGGTGGTGGTGGGGGGGGGGGGAGACGCAGGTGCAATGGTAGTAGACGCAGGTATGTATTCCCACGGTCAATGTAAGTGTGGCCGGCCGGCAGGGAAACGTCACATGCGCCGGTCACGTGACCCAGGCGAACCGGAAGTGTGTAGCTGGCTGGGTTAAATAGGGTGTGTTTTTTGTGGGGTTTTCTTTTTTTGTATTAGTCTGTTTGGACTTGCTTGTTTCAAGATTTCACGGCACTGGCACTGGCGTGTAAACTATAAGTAAAAGGCGGTGGTAGTTAGTGTTATTCTGATAAAGCGGCTGCTTCGTGGGGTTCTGCGGGGTTCTGCCCTGCGCAGAACCCAGTCTTTAAGTCGGCTGCGCAACTCCACCAGTGATTGGCAGCAGCCGCCGCCGCTGGGGTTCTTGTGGAGAGGTGGATGCGGCTTGATGTTAAGCGGTGTTGCTGATGGTGTTGGCAATGTTGATCAAGTCCAAATCTATATCCATAGTGGAAGTGCACCTGTACTATTTTATAGATCCACAGATGCACAGTGTGTTAATTAGCAATGCCGCCGTACACTTAAATCACTGCATATATATATTTATATGTATATAATATATATCTGCTATATTTATTATATATATATAATATATGTATATGTGGATGTATCTAGATATATGTAGCTATATGTAGATATAAATCCCGAGTCGTGTTGAGTGGTGGTTTTCGGCGACAGGTGGCGCGTCAGCGTTAATACCTGAAACCCGGATCTGGGTCAAATCTGCCCTGAGATGCCGACTGGTGAGAATCACATGTACCACCGCCAGTAATTATTAAAGGTGATAATCGGGGAGTATTACTATACTGGCAGTCTGAGGTAGGGGCAATTAGTGAGGTATGGATCCGAGTGGGGGCGCCACCGATCCCATCCGGGTAGTTGACAGGGAAGGTTAACAAAGAGAAACCCAATTGGCGGAGGATACTAATAATATCACAATCTTTGGATTATTTATATTTGCATATTCCTTATACGCCACATATATCTAGGTGGGTAGTGGCTACACCCAGCTGACTGAAGAAGCACACGCAGCCGGGCATTTGAAAGGGTGGCAGCCGCTTGCGTTAGAAGTCTGTTCCAGTCCTCATCTGTCCTCCTGGGGAACCAACACCTGTCTGGTTTCCGGTGAGTGGGTGGCTTATGACTGTCTCAACCACAACCCTCGAAGGACGCATCTGGAAGAAGAGAAAAACAAGACAGTGTTTAGCTTTCAAGCCGCTGTCTTCAGAGATTGAATGGATACACAGAATTAGTTCTAGTGTAATCACATGCTTAAAGGAGGAGTCAGTCACATGACTAATATATGTCGATGTTGACACTGTGAGTTCTAGTTTGCAACTGTCTTTATTTAGAACGTTCTGTTGTGACATCACCCCGCGCCACACTGGGGGTCTTTGGATAACACAACTGGAACAGACATACATTACATCTCCCTTTCAATGGAACAGAGGAACAAAATTTAATCATACCATGATGCCCAATTACCCCTTCTTTTTTCTTTTTTTTTTAAAAATCTGTTCATATAAAGAGTTCAGGAGCAAAACCATGTAAACGCTAATCCAAAAATGGAAATAAACATTGGAATCTCGATGAAGCACATTGATTTTTATCATCGGCTATTGGACATCAAACAAATGGTCATTCTGACATATTTCTTTGGAGGAAACCTGCTGCCACCACATAGGTTATGCTTTCCGATAAGCAGCAAGGGGTCTTTTATATGCACTTTCAGACAGGCAGGACAGCACATACCACAACCTTTGATGAACCAGTTGTGGACCACTGAATGGAATGGAAAATAGCCTAAACCTCAAATGTGTCCAATGAGCAGGATGGATCGGATGACACACACCTTCACAGGTGGACACTCTACCACCTGAGCTACGTCCCACTCACCCTTTGCCATGAACATGGCCCTTGCTACCAATACAGCGTTAAACTACCACCACGATCATCATAATTACCATGGCAATACAATTTAGAGCAAGAACCTGACAAGTTTGGTCATCAAGAGGCATGCATATTTGAGCCTGTCTCAAAAAGGTGATAACTCTTCTTTTTTCTTTGTCCATTCTAAAGATTGACACAAAACAGCACAGAAACAGTTACACTGAAAACACAAGGACATTTGCTTCAAATCAATATGTATTCTATTGGGATCATGTAAAAAATAAATCAGTTTATCCTGAACAAATGCATAAGTAGATAGTATGTTGATCGTTACAACGTGAGCAGCTAAGGCATGGCGGGGGAGTCGTTCCTTTCCAATCAAGCGAAATGCTAACATTACAACTGCTTCTCATGTAGGTTAGCTTTTTAAGCACCGTCATAAAACTGGTGTAGCTAGGAAATGATTGCATCCTATCTGACAGTTTATTCCTGATCTGGCTACCTTTTAAAGTGGATTCCTTAGTTAGAACAGTTGTGTAATCAGTTAATTAATCAGGAGTGTAATATATTATATAACCAGTTATTCAATCAGGTGTGAACTAAATTGAGTTAATAATGTGTGTAATGATCGGTGGATTCTGTTGTGTGATACTTTGTGTACTCAGATGTGTACTTATTTGTACAAGCAGTTGTATGATCAGTTGTATAATCAGTTGTGCAATCAGTTATGGAGTTATTAGGGTAATCAGTTATGTAATAATGTGTGTAATCATTGATGTATTAAGTTGTGTGCTACATTGTGTAATCACTTTTGTAATAATTGTGCAATAAGTCGTGTAATCAGTTGCTACGTGGTAACATACACAATCAGTTCTGGAATCAGTTCTGGAATCAGTTCTGGAATCAGATGGTAATCAGCTATGTAGCTTTGTGGTGTTCTCTGTGGCGGAGTGGTTAGAGTATCTGACTTTTTTCTAGGTCGGACTCGTAATCTGAAGGTCGGTGGTTCAATTCTCCATGCCCCCACCTCTGCAAATTTGGATTTCCACCGCTGTGTACTTACAGCGTCATCAAAGGCCTGTTGCTGACATAACATGTCTATGTGGTGTGGGAGGTTAAAAATCCCTTGGGTCGGTAAAAGTGAAGGCTGGGGCTTTCTATCGATAAACTGTCTAATGGTGAAAACAAGTCTATTTAGACTTATCCATAACAGGCAGTATAAATCTTCAAGAAAAGAATCTAATGTTGTGTGTAACAGGGGCGTATTAGGTTGTGTGATAAGTTGTGTAATCAGCTGTGTAATCAGTTATGTCAATATTTGTGTAGCATTGCCGTATTAAATTATGTGATGAGTTGTGTAATCACTTGTGTAATTAGGTGTGCACTCAGTTGTGCAATCAGTCATTATTTACTTAAATACGGCCATCTGTTCTTATCAGCGTTTGGCGTTAAACCACCTTTTCCATAATCCCTCATGACCAGCAAGCTTAGTGTCAAATCAGTCATCTCCTAATTATAATTTACAACGCGAACCAAGAGCCCATGATATGGAATTTTTGTTGAACAGAAGTTGATATATATAGTAAGTACAGTAGAGAGGTAGAAGTTAGGATTGGTGTAATTGTTCGGCTCAGGCCCTCAACCCCACGCGTTTGAATGTTTGTTTGTTGAAGGGTTGGGTGGGCGGCTGAGTTGAGGTGGTGAGTTGCTCATCGGGCTGCCGGAGTGGAAGTGATGTGTGGAGGTTCCCCGCAGTCTGAGGATGGGTCCCGTGACGTCAGAGTCTCACGAGAGGGGGATCATGACGTCAGGGTCTCGGGAGCGGCTGGTTCCAGACGAGACCGGTAGGTGGGCCGTGGGGAGGATTCGAACCCAGGTGGCACCACCATAGGGCTCCCTGTTCGCGCGCAAATTACCCATGTTGGCGAACCACCATGAACATTTCCAAGGCTTTAACTTCATGTACTATGAGATGGGTGTTAGTAAGAACTCACACGCGCCCCAACGGTATTTAAAGGGGCAAATCGCAATTTCACTCAAGACACCTTTATTGAATTCTCGTCAGAGTCAGAAACAGACGCTTCTTTAGCCGGCTTCCGCTGGAGGAGTGGGAGGTGGGGGGTTAAAAAAGAACGCCACATAACCTCATTTCTTCACGGTGACAAATGGGTCCAAATTGAGTCAATATTTGAGAGCTTCTCATTACTGCTTGGTGGACGCAGTCTGCAGACTCCAAACTATTGATCTGACTTGTTCCTAAATAAAATGCAAGCAGTGCACACAATATGCCACCATCCGCCAAGGAAAACTGCAAAGATCTTTTAATCAAATGAGGAAGTCAATGAGCTGGGCCGATAATATTTAGTCACTGGAATCAGCGGGGAGGATGCCTTATCCATTCCAACCAGTGGTCCACAACTGGTTCATCAAAGGCTGTGGTCAGTGGTCTCCTGTCTGTGGGAAAGTGCATATAAAAGACCCTTTGCTGCTTATCGGAAAGAGTAGTCTATGTGGTGGCAGCAGGTTTTCTCCAAAGAAATATGTCCGAATGACCATATGTTTGAAGTCCAATAGCGGATGATAAAAATTAATGTGCTCTAGTGCCGTCATTAAATAAAACAAACTTTCCAGGTTTTTTCCACAAGGAACTGCCGAGGTAACGTCACTGTAGATAAAGGGTGATGTGTACTGTGCACTGTGCAGTACAGACTACACTTTTACATGGTTTATGAATGAACACGCTTACCACAACAAGATTAACTTCCAAAATAACTCCTTTTGGTTTTCTGTACATATCGCACAAAAAGTATTTATTTTAGATGATATGAAACTTACATTTTTAGCTAGAGACTGTTCTCTTATCTCCCTTATTTATATGGGCACGCACTTCCATAAAGTTGCATTGTCCGATGGTTTTCAGTTTCTGTAATTTTCTGAAGTAAATAGATTAGATTGATCGTTAGAATCTACCTTACTTTAGTTTGAAGTAACTTGATTGAAAATGACTAACTTCGGAGATATCCGAAGTGTACATATGCCAAAGTAATGGGTTTTTTTTGGGGTTTTTTGGTGACAAGTTTTTTATTCTGCCCATAATGTATAAGCTCCCGTGAGGGTGCTTGTTTTCAATGCTCGATAGCTGTGATACTGGATTGGTCTGGTCCCGCACTCAGGAGTGTTTACCTGATCTTTCTCGGGCAAACCTTCTATTTTAGTTTTTTTTAATTTTCAAAGTGTTTTCCTAACCTGTTGGTGCGCTTGTCAAAACTCCGACCATAGGCTTCAGCAGTAACAGGTTTAAACAAAAATTAAATACCCTTCTATTTCAGGAGCAAATGCTTACTAAGCAAACCACTATCTAAGTTAGAAACTTAGGTTCAAATCTAAACAAGTATTTTGCTTTTGACAAATCGATGCTTTTATCGGACTATCTACGTTTAAACAGGAAACCAGGTTTGCGCTGAAGGTTCTAGAACCTGTCGGTGGCCTTAGCAATGCCTCAACGCTGGGTCACTAGCATATTTATAGACCTACTCTGCAAGTTAAATGCGTGCCTCTGTTCTCGGGAGTAAAGTTATAACCAGAGAGTGAGAGTAAGTGTAAGATATCTATTTTCACCGCGTTCCCGCAATTAAAATTACTTTTGGCAGTGGCTGAATCTGTCGAGCGCAGACTTACGCGTTACATTGTGGAAGATCAGGCATTCCAGTCCCAGCCGAATCAAAACAGTGACTTATAAATTTGATTGATTGATTGGGGTTTGCTTTACGCCCTGTCGGCAGAATAGGCCATATTCACAGCAAGAAATGTTTGTTTTTGTTCAAACCATCGCTTTTATATGTAAAAGCATACAATTGATTTTGTGTCAATAGACACTTATGAATTTGTTAAACTCACACTCATATAGTTTCTTGTCAAGCTAAATCAAATTCTAAATGATAGTATTATCCATACTTGAAATTGATACTTGTCGCTACCTAGCCTGGTGTTTGGCATTAATAGGATAGGACAAGGACTGGTTAGCTCAGTGCCAGGGTCATGCAGCTGAACTGCGTGGGACATTGAGTCATGGTGCTAGTGGTCTGGTCTCCCAATGTGGAGTACTGTAAAGTCGCCATGAGTGCACACTGTCATACGTTGGTACCCGTCCTGATATGACCATAGATGTTGTTAGGATGTAAAACAACAAACAAATGCAATTAACGGATAAGGTAACGACCGGTTTGCTCAGCATAATGATATAATGTGACTGAGTAGGATCGCGGTTCATGGTACCGTCTTCCCAGTCTCCCAAATGGGGCAGCACTATAAACTCACCATGAGTGTTGCACTGTCACAAGTTTATACCCATCCTGATATGACCTTTAATATGATATGACCTTAGATGGTGTTAGGAAATAAAACCCAAACAACCTAATTGAATAGTGTGCATAGCCTTTCTTTATCTGCTGTATGGCCTTAAACTCAAAGTTAAAGTTGCATAGTCCGAGGGTTTTGAGTTTCTGTCATTTTTCTGAGATAAATATATTAAATCTACCTTTCTTTACTTCACGTAAGGTTTATTTGAAATGGCTAACTTTTGATATATTTGAAGTGCAACCATGTGAAAATAATGTTGGCAACAACGTCAAAACTCCATACGCCATATGTTTCTGCATCAGGTTCTATTAAATTGACTCTGTGTGCCCTTCTATGTGGCAACAAATGCTGCAAGCTGCATTGTACGATGAAGCATCAAATTTGGTAAACCAAAACACTCACATAGATTTGATTCTACATATCTAACTTAGATACAAATGCACTTATTAAGCATGTGTTGCCTCATAAAAGAGCATATTGAGTCAATTTACTAGAACCTCTTATCGCTGAAACCTATTGGGTTAGTTTTGGCGTGCTTACCACAATTAATTTGGCATGTTTCCAAGGCAAATATCTCCAAAGGTACCCATTTAAAGTAAAAGCTACTTCAAAGTAAAGTAAGGTAGCAATCAATTTAATATATTTATCTCCTCAAAATGAGAGAAAGTGCACCAGTATCTAAGTTATATATATGTAGAATCAAATCTAGCATATTGCTTTGCTTGTGAACGTTTTATGCTTTCATCGCACTCTGCACCTTTTAAAAAAAAAATTAATTAAATGAATTTTATTCAGCGAATAATATCTTTTGTCAGCACCAGTGCACAAGTCTTCCGGCCATTCATTACAATTTGTTGGTACATAAATGACAATATCAGTTGCAATAATAACCACATGAAAAACCTGTTCGGTAATAGAAGCATAATATAAATTGACTATTCATTGTAATAGTAACTGCATACAATTCCAGTTCAACATATATGTATTATGCACTTGGTGAGCATGCATCAATAAATGTACAAGATGATTCTAGAATTGTCTTTAAACACTTCTTTCTTCCTTTGCTTCCTTTGCTTTCTCTCCTCTTTTTTCAATTCTTTAATAGAGGAACAGCTGTGTCTCCTACACACACTACCAATAACACTCCTGCAGCTGACCTACTGACCTTCAGCAACCTCTTCAGAAGCTCTCGTCATTGCGCTCACAAACTACAATGGAAAGAGCCCAAAGGTATGCAGATTGATCTGCTAAATAATTCCTCTTTGATGGTCTGGCCCATCAATAACGGGCAGCGAAGCTCATTCCACAAAGCCGCGAATTAAAGTAAACTTAGGGACAGAGGAGGTTAAAATTGTAACCAATAAAACAGCGGTTTCACACAGACTGGGATCAGTGGGGCAATATGCGGGCAATGTCTTATAGTGGCGACCTTTCGGGAAATGCACCAGACGGGACAGCCTAATGAGGTGAGCGTCCTTCTCCCGTTTAATCACGGGAAAATCTCTTTAAATACTGCCACGTGGTGAAATTTAGAAGACCTCGTAAGGCGGCCTAACAGTGCCATGGACCTTTTTCTTCCACTTTATATATAGATACAATAAAACCTCTCTAAATAAACCGACCATGGGACCGACTTTAAAAGGTCCATATAGTCAGGTGGTCGGTTTAGGGACCTTTTTCCATCAGCACTTCAACACTTTTGCAGGCAGCTTTCATGAAATTTAAATGGAGAGCGGCAGTCAAGTAATGAAAGCAGACTTTGTCACATCGCGACTGACAGCATGATGATGATGACAATGGTATTGTACGGGCGATCGTTTGGGACCCAAATGAAGCAATCCATATAGTGGAGTGGTTGATCTGTGGACGTGGTCGGTTAGAGAGGTTTTATTGTATATATATAAATGTCCTTCCATTAAAGGTTGGTCTTCTGATTAGGAAGGCGGTGAACTTCAGAGGTTTGAGCACTTGTTTAAACTGCAAACGTGTTTAAAGTGGGCCTGCAGAATCATCACCGAGGATCAGTGTTACTGATTGCTAGGGTGCTAGAGGGGAGATGGGCACGTCTGCGGCAAGGTGTGGGTTATCCACCAGCTGTCGTTAAATTGTGTGCTGGGGCATCATCACCTCATCCCCATTGTGTTCAGTGGGATGTGGGAGGTGCGTGATGATGTGTATAATGGGCGCTTTAGCAGCTAAACTAATATTTCAAAACCCTCAGATTGCAGGACCATCTACTATATGTGCTGTATAAGCCACCTGGCCTATTCAGCTGTCACGATTCAGCTAATATATATATCTCTATATATATCTATATTTATAGATATATAAATGTAGATAGTATAGTTATACAAATCTTCCCTGGGTGCAGATGATGGATAACTGGTGTTTTCCCGAGGTCCTAGCCTCTGATAGTTGTGGGTCAGGGAGAAGGAAGCACATCCGTGTCCAGCAATCTTGTACATACCTTTTAGGATAACAAATTATTTCATTCTATATGGATACTTATTGTGTTTTCGATTCGATTCGGTTCTAGTGAAACATGATAGTTGTGGTAGGGTAGGGTGGGTGGAGTGTGACCTATAACTATCCGAGGCTAGTACCTCGGGAAAACACCAGTTATCCATCATCTGTACCCAGGTAAGATTTGTATAACTATACTATTTTAACTCGATACTACGCCTCTGGCTACTCGTAGCCCAGGGGGAATTTTACGTAATCTCATTTGTTATCCTTTTATCCTTTTATGCTGTAACCATAGTATGTATATGAGTACATAATTTAATGTTGTTTCTCACCTGCTTCTAGTTGGTGAGTAGGCGTGTAGCCACCCCGCTTGATTTTTCCAGTCGTTTGTTGTAATGTTTTGCAAATGATCTAGCGGTCTTCCACCCTGCGTGTGCAAGAATTCTCTTAACTGAGATTCCTAATTCTCTTGCCTTGGATACCATGGGTCCAAGCGTTGAGTGTGAGACATAGCGTCCAGTATTGACTCCTGCTTCTTTAAGCAGTCTGATAGTCCACCTTGCGAGAGTGTCTCTCGAGATCGCTTAAAGCTGATTAGTAGTTGTCTGGAATTTCTGATTCCGAGTGACTTGGATATATAAGCCCTAATGGCTGAAACTACACATCCGTTTATCCTCCGGAAAACTAGGAACACGTACTGTGGTCAGTGGGTCCACTGTACGATTTGATTGAAGTAATGTTTTGTAGTAAATGTCGAAAAACTGCAGGAGCTGCTAACAACACAAACTCCTGCCATGAGCTGATTATGCTAATTCCTGGACCCGGATGTGATTCCTTCTCCATGGGCTACGAGTCGGCAGAGGCATAGTACCGAGGTAAAATATATATATCTATATATTTATATACTTGTATATTGTGTGTATATATATACAAGAATATAATGAATCTATGATAATTATTCATCATATATATATAGATATATAAATATATGTTACATCATTTATTATGTGATGTAAGTAACATACAGATTTGTAGTATTGATGCAATTTGTGTACACTGCGAGTTAACCACAGTCACATAATAACAACACAATCATAATATATTGCATAATCTGAAACAAGCATCTTAAGACGTTGTTATTATCAAGTCATATATATAGTGATATTAAGCTAGTTGTTCATTTCTTTGTTTACTGCTGAAGTAGAATTAATGACACAGCTTAAAAAGCAGTCCTCTCTTCCTATGTACATAAAACTACTTCTATTAAGAGGTGGCTGACTGCAACAGAAGAGCAGTGAACTTCAGAGGTGGAAGCACTTGTTTAAACTGCGGACTTGTTAAAGTTGGTTCGGCCGCAGGCCACAATTGATCAGTATGACTGATTGGCGGGGGTGAGACGGGCATGTCCCAGGCCAGGTGGGATCTGTCTGCCGCCTGCCACTAAATCGTGTCCGGGGGCTTCACCACCTCAGCCCTTGCTGTGTTCAGCACACAGTCCACAGTCCCCTAGCCACACCACCCACCCCCACATCCTGATGTGGGGGGTTGGTGGTGAGAGGTGAGGTGGTGATGGCACGGGCGTGCCTAATCCACACCATTCCTCTTTCGGAGGACGCTTCACAAGCGAATCGCAGAGAGAATCGCCAGCAAGAGAAATTATGTGACATTATTGCCAGTTCTGCTCATTGCTTGAACTAACAGTATAGAACATCCGCTTTGGTCTGAAATTGAAGCCATACAGTATTCGACTGTAAATTCCGCTCGAATGATGGCTATTTCAATATTTGGTGGATTTTGGTGAAATGTGTTGGCAATGTGCTTACGCAACTACCGACAGACTCTGTCCCTTGATAGCACGTTCTCAGCAAATTGGTTCAATTACGGGTAAATGGCAGACGCAGATATCGAGTAATTGGCCGACAGAGATGAGCAGATAAGCGCACACTTAGCGTCTGTCTGTGTGTCCACTTAGCTGGTGTCCGGGTTCTTCGTATGGGCAAATATCAGATCAGGCCGATTAGCTTCAGTAATGAGCTATGAACATGTCCAATGTCAAGTTTGTTGTTTGTTTGTTGTTGTTGTTGTTTTACGTCCTAGCAACATATAAGGTCATGTCAAGGGGTATGTGATATATATATATATATATATATATATATATATATATATATATATATATCGTGCACATCCATAAAACATGCAGGCGCAAGAATACAGTGCAAACCTACGTACTGGTCAACTCTATATAGCGGTCAGCCAATAATTCTGCCCATATTAACTAACTGACTCAGTCCTTACTATTCCCTTATATGTTAAGTTTGTGAGACACTTACTATTATGGTCATCTCACTATTGCCTTGTCGTCATTTATCTCCCCATCGCAGTACGGAAAGCGCTTTGATCTCAATATTGCATCAACTAAGGCTGGTTCACAGCTTCCACTGAACATTGATTTTTATCATCGGCTATTGGATGTCAAACATATATGGTCATTCTGACATATTTTGTTGGAGGAAAGCCACTGCCGGCTGATAGGCTCCTCTTTCCAATCAGCAGCAAGGGGTCTTTTTTGTATATGCACTTTCCCACAGACAGGACAATACATACCACAGCCTTTAATGAACCAGTTGTGGACCACTGGTAGGAACGGAAAATAGCCCAAACCGCAAATGTGAGCAGGCTCGATAGGATGACCGACACCTTCACAGGTGGACACTCTACCGCCTGAGCTACGTCCCGCTCCCCTCGAAGGATTATAGCTATGACCCAGCATGACAGGTCGCAACTACACTAACCCGGTGAAAGGTAGGGGAGTTGAGACTGCCCATGGACACTTTCACTTCAGTCGACATTAGTTATAAATGGGTGGAAATTATTCTACCAAGGAAGTTTGCTCAGCAGAAGGCATAAGGGTATACTGCAAAACCTTTTTAAATCAAGCGACCATGGTGCCGACTTTAAATGGTCCATTTAGGGAGGTGGTCAGTTTAGGGAGTTTATCTATTGTTACAATGGTATTGAATGGGCTGGCTTACTGAAACTGGAAAATTTGACGAAGGCATAACATTTTCGACCCCAAAATACTGACCTAGATTTTATCCTAAATATGAAGAGTTCAGGTGCAAAACCACGTAAATGCCAATCCGAAAATGGAGATAAACATTAGAATCAAACCTTCAAAACGTTAGTTGTTTTATATTCCTACTCTTTTGTTCAGTGCTCCATAACGATACCATCACAAGAAAAGTGAAATCAGTGACAATTATTTTCAGGTAAAAATCTGTTATTTTAATAACATTTTTGGATTGGCGTTTACATTGTTTTGTACCTAAACTCTTCATCAATGTTCAGCGGTACAGTGAGTGAGTGTAACCGTCGCTGAGGCGTGAGTGAATAGGTGGCGCCACATGGAGAGTTGAGGTTGTATCAGCAGATGACCTAATGTATAGACTCAACCAGCAGGTGCCTGAGGAGGCTGAGGAGTAGATGGAACCTGTCAGCCTTATTATACTCGAATATTGGTTTATACAGCAGATATACAACTTAATTTATAAATTATGTGTGTAAAATAAAAGAAAAGATACAAGCATTCTGATGTTATTACCCCTATCCACACATATACAACTGCTTGCTTAAAAGGTTAAGAAAAATGGCCGGCTGCTTTAAATGCAGTCTGCGCATGTCAGAGCCAGAGACTGCATTCTCAGCGTTCGCCGGCTATTAGCTCCCACACCAAATAGTGTGTCCTTGACCAAATCGCACCAGTACTAAATAGCATCGCCTGCCTTTGTCATCCATGCTGTCTCTGAAACCATGTTTAGCTGAGTCAGCAAATGTCACTGGCGCTTCTTAAATACCAATGGCGCCACTGGACGGTGTGCCATTTAAAGCGACCACAAACTGCTATTAAATAAGATCGTTTGGAGAGTCTAATTCCCCTACCTGGGATCAAATTCGATTTGTGAGTTAAGATCACAATACCTAATCTTTCTCAGTCAGTGTTAAGACTGCATAATCATCAACTTAACAATTTAAAAACTTAACAATTTAAAAACTTTAAAAATGATACTTAACTTGATTTGATCCCACATATTTAACTTAAGGCCCTGTCACACTATGATGTAACGACGTTGGCGTAGGGAGAACGTGAAGAACGTTGAACTTCTCGGCATAGTATGCACATTTGGGCACAAGTTGGACGTGGATACAGCGTAGTTGACGAGAGCGTAACGTCGGTAAAGCGTAGTGATACCGTCATTCAACGAGAGAGGACAACTTCATTACGTTCACGGAACGTTATGAATATTATTCCATCGCCAGAACTATGTTACGTGATGGCGAAACGTTGAACGTACGTTGAATGTACGTTCTCCTGACGTTATCTTGACGTTATCCTGATGTTTTCCTGACGTTATCCTGAGGTTCCCATTAGGCCGCGTGGACGTTTCCACTGGGTTTAATGTGGGTCAACGTAGTGGAACGCAGTGGAACGTAGTTGAACGTAGTGAGCAGCGTTTGACTAACGTCCGTTTAACCTCATTGACGTTCGCCGAACGTGTACAGAACATACAGCGAACGTAAACCCTTACGTTTGAGTTACGTCAAAAGCTTTGAACAGGTTCAAAACTTTGACGTGTGCTGATGTCACACAACGTAACATGACATAGCTCAACGTCAGTCTAACGTCATTCTGATGTCATCATAACGTAACCCAATGTACGTCAACGTAATGACGAAACGTGATCACGTCAGACTTACGTTTGCTCGTTACGTCATAGTGTGACAGGGGTATTAGATACTGGCATGCTCATTAAGCATTATGGTTTGTTGCTCAACTGCTTTACTTAAACTTAAAGCTGTATAGTCCGAGGAATCAATTTTCAAAATTAAAACAATTATTAAAAATTAACTGTATATCTAACTTACATAATTATGCATTTATATTAAGCAATTGTTGCCACAAGGAAGGGAATACTGAGTCAATTTAATAGAAACTGTTACTTTTGAAGCCTATGGAGTCAGACTTCTGGTGTGCTTGCCAAAACTAATTTGACATATTTGCACTTCAAATATATCAAAATGTAGTGATTTAAAAATATAAGTTCCTTCAAACTAAGGTATGGTAGATTACAAAAAAATCAATTTAAGATACTTATCTCAGAAAAATGGTAGAAACCCAAAACTATCGGATTATGAAACTCTATTAAACTATATGTTTTATTATATTTTTCAACTCAAAGGTAGCAGGGAAATATGAATATATATATAAAGAACAAGTGTTGCTTCTTAAATTGTGAAATTAGGCTCTCATTTCATTTCCCCGTATTTTCGACCGCTTTTATATAGGGCTGGTATTCACCCGTGTACTGCGAGTACAGGGTGAATCCTTCATCTACATCAGAGTATGAAATTTAAATATCAAGACAAATCCTGTGTGAACTGAGATCATGTTGAATCAAGTTTTGCGGCATGGACAAATTAGTTAAGCACTTGTTCTCGTTTGAGAAGTCATGGGATTCGAATCCTGGCTGAGTCAAATCAATGAATTAACACATGTATGCTTGTTTTCTCTATGTAGCCAGATACTCAGCATTACTAGGACAGCTCAAAGAAGCAGTGGAATAAGGAAGATAATTGTAGGCGATTGGAACTTCCACTACTTAATCAATGAATGAAACAACCAAATTAAAGTACCCTCAGATCAGGAAACACAATTTATCAAATTAAAAAATAAATGTATTGATGGCTTATTTACCCTGTCCATAACATATAAATTCATGATAGAACCTGTTTTCAATGCTGAACAGCTTTAATCAGAGTCACAATCAGGATTAATAATATAGTTAGATAAGATCATGGAACACATGGCCTTGTTAGATAACATGGGCATTATTGTGTAGCTATGGCAGGGTACGTTAAGATGCTTACTGATAAAGGGCCTCCCAGACTGGGATATATATCAGACAGCAATATCCCGCAGTGAGAGAAAAAATTATTTTACTGATGTTGATACCTATTCCAGCCTTACATGTTAGTAAGGCTGGAATATATTGTTGGTATCAGTGAAAATGACTATCATTTTCACTGATACCAACATTTTTATTCTGAATAGACAATCAGTTTGATTTGATGTAAATACGTTTTCATTAATGACGTTTAGAACTGGCTGGAATATAATGGTCCCCCACTGGTATTCATGGCATATCACCATTTTCACTGAGTAGCCAACTGTTAGTAGTTGCATTGCCTGTAGGTATGTAATTGTAAGCATTAAAAGACTTACAATTCCAGGGGGACGGGTGTAGTGGTCTGCACTGACCTCTCAGGCAAGGAGTCACATAGACAGGTAGGCGTGGCTAGTGTGTTGATATCAGGGAGCCTAGGTGGTGTAATGGTTAGCACACTGGCCCGGAATGCAAAGAGATGTGGGTTCGAGTTCGGCTCTAGGCACAATATTTCCCATTTTCATTACACCCACAACATATATTTAATCATATAAATCTACAAACCTACATGAAATGAAAAAAGGTTCAGGTATTACTCATATTCATGTATATGACTAGTATAACAATTTCAGCAGTGACATATTGACATTTTTGTTTTAGACAGTATTTTCTCTATTGTTAATCAGCTATATATGTGGATGAGAAATTCTTTACTAACTTGGTGTCCCAGCATGTTGCATTGCAATATTTTGTTATAGTAGCAGTTATTCCAGCCAGCCTGTGTGGCAGCCGTGAGTTGGTTCAGCGCTAATCCTATAAGGATATATGACTGGTGTGTGCAAGGATGGAGGTGGTGTAGTCAGTGTCAACTCACCTGCCAGATTACTACAGCCAAACCCAATGGCTTTGTGAGTGAACCCAGGTAAGTCACTATGGATATTCTATGGTATATTAATGGCACACTGTAGAGCTACTGTCATTCATTTCCTACTGCCATACACTGCCGACATCACGGAGGATCAATATTTTCAGCCAGCTCCACCTATTACCACAGAACTTATTATGTCTTATCTACCACAACAGTAAGTAATCACACTTTCATTTAGTAAACATATGGATCGTTTCATGGTAAATGGTGGCAAAGTGTGACATGAGGGTAAAAAATGACTATTGTGTATTTTACTATTTATTTCACTGAGTAGCCAATTCTTGTCCATATATATCCTGGTAATGTGAAGGAAAAGATAGTTGAGGTTACCATTTTGTCAAAAAACTAATTGAGTACCCAGCCCCAAGTGTGGACATATTAATCACCAAGTGTGGATTTATTAATCAAATCAATTATTTAATCAAATTTATTGCATGAAACAATTAATGTTTACATTGTGGTCCCCTAAGTTTAGAAATGCACTGTAAAGTAATCTGCATAGGATGATTATATTTTTCTCAATTTGGAGTTGTGGATGTAACACAATAGAATGGGACACCACAAATAATATGGAACTTCAACTTTCAATTTTTGTTCATAAAGCTTTGTAGAAAAACTATATTATTAGCCATGCTACTAGAAAATAGCCTTACACATGCAACAATAGCAACTGTTTTTTTTTTTACTGAAGCTCATGCCTTTAAAACACTATATTTTCGGAATGAAAATGATGGCTTTTTTTTACTATGTCACATTAGGCCTTCATTTCTTTTATATCTATCTCTCCAAAGTGTAAGGATACTAGTTCTATAAAGAAAATACCTCCTCTACTCTTTCCATAATTGTTTTTGTCCATTACATACTGAACATGATATTGACCCCATTTACCATGAAACGACCCATATACCTGATGAAAATTGGCAAGTGGCCACGAAGGCCAATCGCATGAAGATCCTCCATGATGCCATGCTGCCTCGTTGTGTCATAGGCTTTTTCGAGGTAAAAAAAGACAACCACAACGTGCTCCTTCTTTACAATGCGCTCCATGGTTTTACAGATGCAGCTTGTGAGGGCTATGGGACGATAGTTGTGGGGCTCCCTCTGGTCTTTACCAGGTTTGGGAATCGGTATTACTGTCGCCTCCCGCCAAGAGGCAGGGACGACACCCGACTCCCAGATGTTGTTGAAGAGTTGAAGCATCAGTCTCAGTGCATGTTCAGGGAGATGTTTCAAAGATTGATAATGAATTCCATCAGGTCCAACTGCTGTGTCAAGCCAGCTTTCCAAAGAACACCTCAACTCACCCATACTGAATGGGGATTTGTAGTGCTCCTCCCCATCGGCAGAAAAGTCCAAGAGCTTTTGCTCTTGGCGTTACTTGACAGCCCAAAAGCCCGGGAGGCAGTTTGCCAAAGACGAGTTTCCAGCAAAGGTGCGAGCCAATTCTTCACTTATTTCGTTGAGTGATGTGAGAATGGTGCCGTTGTGTTTCAAGTGCTGGACTACAGAAGAATCACCTACCCTTCGTTTGATTCTCCTGATCATTGTCCATACTTTGCCCAACGGCGTGTGCATGGTGATGCTAGAAATAAATTGTCTCCAACACTGCCTCCGCGCTTCTTTGATTGTTCTGCGAGCGCAAGCGCGCAGAATTCTAAAGAGCGCCAGATTTTCAGCAGTCGGTGTCCTGTGGAATTTACGCTAAGCTTTCTTTCATTCCTTAATGGCCCTCCTACAGCCGTCATCTAACCATGGTGGCGTCAAATGCTTGGGAGTTGCCAAGGTCTTTGGAACAGTTTTCTCTGCGATCCATCTCAGCATCTCAGTGAAGGCATTGATGTCACTGACCGGCATCGATGTCGGAGATCATAACTAACAGTAATTAGGCTGTTTTGTGTACTTTTTTATTATTAGGAATTAACTCAACGATCAATATTGGTAATTTGTTCATGCATCCATGAGAGCTTGTCAATATAATTCAAGTGGTGTATCTCATTTTGATACCAACATTTTTATTCTGAATAGACAATCAGTTTGATTTGATGTAAATACGTTTTCATTAATGACGTTTAGAACTGGCTGGAATATAATGGTCCCCCACTGGTATTCATGGCATATCACCATTGTTATTTCCGGCTGCCATGGCCATTATTCCTGGCAACCACTACAATGATTGTCTCCACTCACAAATAACAAACAATATCATTCACTGAACCATGATGAAATTATACACACCAATATTTTATGTAAACCTGTTATTCCCCAAAAAAGCGCAGAAGAATATATCAACTTCCAGGATAATGAAGTCAAAATGCTCACAAACGAAGATGCAGCAAATAAACTAAATATACATTTCGCCACGGTGGGGCAAAAACTGTCAGAAAAATTCACAAAAAAATGGGAAAATAGATCAGGAGCTGTACAGGACGAAATCCCCACCTGCAAAACTGACATAGCAGAGCTAAAAAAGCTAATAAATGACATAGACACAAATAAACCAAGTGGAATAGATGAAATCCCAGCAAAAATACTGAAAGAGGCACTGCAAGCCATCCCAGCCACTATGGTAGACCTATTCAACATCTCCTTTGAACAAGGGTGCTTTGTCTCAGCCTGGTAAATGGATACCATCATCCCCATCCACAAAAATGGAGACAAGCAAAACATGGGAAACTACAGGCCAATATCAATTCTACAAACCCCTGGCAAACTCATTGAAAAAATGTTCCAGAGGGATATAAATGAACACCTGGAAAAAAATAATATACTAAACGAAAGACAAGGGGACTTCAGAAAACTGCACTCCACATCAAAAACAATAGCAAACCTAACAAATGACATACTGGCATAAATGAATCAAAAACAATTAGTTGGAGCAGCCTTCATTGACTTTAGTAAAGCTTTCGACACGGTAGACTATACTATATTACTAGAAAAACTCAAAACAATGGGCATCAAATCCAACACTATGAATTGGATCAAATGCTACCTAAGCTTTTGATTGATTGATTGATTGGTGGTTGCTTTACGCCGTGTCAGCAGCATAGGCCATATTCACGGTGAGAAATGTTTGTTTTTTGTTCAAACCATCGCTTTTACATGTAAAAGAAGACAATCAATTATGTGCCAATAGACACTAATTAAATTAGAAAGCTCACAATCATATATTTGTTGTCAAGGGAAACAAATTCCCATAGGAAAAGAAAAGTTTCATTAATAATTGATAGAATCCATTTAGTAAACTATATAAGGTGGTACAGTCCAGCTGCCCTCAAAAAGGCTCAAATGTTTTCCTGTTTTACCTTAGTAAAAAGGTCATGCATACTGTGTGCAGTGTAGAACCGTTGGCGCAGGGCCAAAAAATCAACGCAACTTAGTCAAATGTGTTTGAGTGTCAGTGGGGACTGACACCCAATAGATTCAGGGGGAGGTTCCCCCTTGAGCAGAAAAGCATGTGTAAGCCATGAGTGGCCAAAACGGCAGCGGCTAAGGACCACTTGGTCCCGCCGACCTCCCGCATGAGTCTGTGGTGGCTTTCCCACAGATGGTTCAATTTCTTTAAGTTTATTAATGTTTTCATCCCACTCATGTTGCCATTTGGATTTTATGTGGGTGCCTATTAGTGGTTTCAGATCAGAGTGAGGGATCAGACACGGTTCAAGATCACAGTTCAGGGCCTTCTTCGCAGCCCGATCAGCTCGTTCGTTTCCTTGTATGCCGGCATGGCCAGGCACCCAGTACAGGTGGATATCATACCCATCCGTTGTCAGTTGGTTCATTTTATAAATGACCGTTGCTAGAATAGGGTGATTCGTTTTCAGTCCAGCAACAACCAGGAGGCAAGAGAACGAATCACTGATTATAACATAGTTAGTGTGGTTGGATACCTCAATACACTCCAAAGCGAGAAGGAGTGCTTGGGCCTCTGCAGTGAAAATCGAGCTCTGATCGGGCAAACTTACACCAAATCTTTTGCTACCTAAGCAACAGACAACAAAAAATTAAAATAAACAATACACTTTCAGACAACCAACCTGTCACATGTGGTGTACACCAAGGGTCAGTGCTATGGCCACTGCTCTTTATAATCTACATAAACAACCTTGAAAAATGGCTGCAAACTGAATGCCTCCAACTATATGCGGCTGATACAGTCATATATATGCAAAGGGCACCACAGAAGGGGAGGTAATAACTAAGCTAAATAAACTCCTACTAAAACTGGACGAATGGTGTGATTCCAATAAAATAACTATCAATGCAAGCAAATCAAAAACAGTACTCTTCTCGCATGAACAAATGCCCGAAAGAAACCTACACTGTAAGCTAGGAAACCAAATATTAGAAAATGTAGACCACTATAAATACCTAGGCCTTGAATTGGACAGCCAACTAAACTACAACCTATGTATAAAAAAAATCATCCAAAAAATAAACCACAAACTATGGCTATTTGCAAAGTTTAGAGACTACATGACACAAGAAATGTCAATAAAAATCTTCAAAGGCATGGTGCTCCCTTATTTTGACTATGGGGGATTTAATCTACATGGGCGTGAAAAAAGAACTACTAAAAAAACTGCAAATACTGCAAAACAGAGCCCTAAAAATCTGCCTAAGAGTAGACAAACTGCACCCCACCTATGACATACACAAAAAAACTAAAGTAAAATTACTAGAAAATAGGAGAATAATTCACCTCAAAACATTAGCATATGACTACAGTCAAGACATTAAACTCCTAACGAAACCACAAAGGAACACTAGAGCAAATAAGGCGCCACTAGTAAGGCAGGTCGCTGGGAGGTTGTCGGTGGAGGTCGCGGGGCTGTTGGCAGTGGTGAGGGCGAGGCGCCGGGAAGGGCCCCCCGGGCCGGCCGGGGGGAGGCCGGCGGATCAAAAATCCGCCGAGGTGGGGGGGTTCTGGCGCTCACGGGACTGCTTCGTTATGCAGCCGGCCTCGCTGTGCATAGTTAGGATGCGCCGCATGTTGGCACAGTAGGCACAGACGTGGCGGCGCCTGTCCCCCTGTTCCAGGCCGGACAGGGGGCCCCGTGGATGTGCTTGTCGTAGGCGGTGCGGGCGTCGGCTTGGGCTCGGAGCAAGTGTGTGCCTCGGGGGGGGTCGTCACCTCGGGGGACCGCTGCTGCCGGGGCGGCCTGAGGGGCGGGGAGGGTGAGGGTCTGCACCCTCAGGAGGTCGAGGGCGACCGGGTCGTGCCACCCCTGGGGGAGCCTCCCGTCCGCTATCCATGAGAACACCGTCTCGGAATAGCGGCGGACGGTTGGCCAGGGGTAGAGGAGGTTGTCCCTGAGCACGGTGAGGTGATGGTGGTGTAGGCCCTGGACGGAGTGGGCTGGGAAGTCGGGGTGGTCAATGAGGGTGAGAAGGGCGAGGCTATACTCGTCTTTCGTTGCCTCGCCCCTCTTCACCGGCTTCCTCTCAGGCCCCCTCTCTACCAGGTCCGAAGGGAAGACGTAGTCGACCGGGATCCCTTGCCGCCTGACCGAGTGCCGCGCCTCGGCGGAGGCAAGGATCTCCCGAACGGCGTCGGCTGCGGACGCCGAGGTGTGCTGCGTCGGCTCCTCGTGGTAGGCCGGCGACGGGGCAGCTGCGGCCTGGGTCCCGAGGTGATGGTAGCGCTCATACTGGGGGTGAGCGACCCCCGGCAAGGCCGCCGGAGGCGGTGGCGGGGGCCGGGGTCCGGCCGAAGGGTGCGCCCGAGGTGCGCGGGCGGGGGCGGCAGTGTAGGCGGCCTGACGTCTGGGTGCAGGGGAGGGCGCCTCGGGGACGGGCCGAGCCCCTCCGGCCTCCAGGGCGTCGATCCGGGCATGGATGTCGGCGGCATTCTGGCGGATGTCGGCGGCAGTCTGGCGCTGCTCGAGCTGGAGATGCTGGAGCGCCTCCAGTATGGCCGAGGGTTCGGCGCCCGAGGTACGGTCCAAGGGTGACGCCGGGGCGGAGGCCCGGGACTCGTCCTGCCGCGGAGTTGAAGCCGGCCCCGGGGTGCCATGGGCGGCTGGCCGGGAGCCCTTGCGTTCTCTTCCTTTCCCTTGTGGCATGGTGTAGCAGCAGTCTGAGATTGAGGTAGGCCCAAGAGAAAAACGGGAAGAGAGCTGGAAGGCGGCAGGAGGGCGAGTGCCTGAGGGAGGCCGGGGGGCGACCTTATAAGGGAAAGGGGGCAGGCGACAGCAGGTGAGGTGTGAATGCTGCCGGCCCGGGGGAGGGCGAGAGGTGGCGAGCAGCGGGCGTCGGGTGAGGCGCGAATGCTGCGCGACACGGGGCCGGGGGGAGGTGGCGGCGCGCGGCGGCGTCGGGCGAGGTGAGAGGGCAGCGCGACAGCGCGGGGCGGGGGAGGGTCTCTTCCTCTCCTCGCATCAAACGTAATGCTACGCATTACGACCAATTCACCTCAAAACATTAGCATATGACTACAGTCAAGACATTAAACTCCTAACGAAACCACAAAGGAACACTAGAGCAAATAAGGCGCCACTAGTAAGGCAGAGCAGAAGCCAAATCAAAGCTCACGAAATGAGCACACTGGAAATGGCTGCCAAGGCATGGTATTCCCAAATGGTAAAGGAACGACAAATTTCTGACCTAAAAACATACTAAAAATATCTTTGCAAAAAAAGGCTAGGAAACCCCCACTAAGCCGCACTGCAAGGGGTCATGTGATATGTCACTGCCCACCAGTGGGATGACCAATGGAAGGTAACCATGCCAAAATTAACCAGATAATACACCTAACAACCACATGCAAGCCTATGATATGTAAATATGAGTAGGCTAGTCGAGTAATAAGAGTAGAAATAATAAAATATATATACCAAGAAAATCAAAAAAAACTAACATAGACTACTAACCATACTAAGCAACCACTTACCTGCTACTGTAATACAGGCAATCAAACACGTTATCAACTACTACTGTGTGATAAGATAACTCCACCACTACAGCTGGCCAGCTTTGAAAACAAGCCCGAGTATTCGACCTTAGATGCTATGGACAGCATAAACGCAATGCATAATTTGTTTGGTGCTGAATTGGCAACAAAAGCCATATTCACAGTGATTATGCATGATATGGGATCCCCAATAGCCCATGTCTACTTTTTGTGCTGGGGGGTCGTTAAACAACAACAACAAAAAAAGAACAACAAAAAAGATATGGGTGGAATATAACTGTTCCTCATTGTCATTCCCAGCCCGATCACAACTGTTATTTCCGGGTCGGTGTTGCGGTTTCCGAGGCACACCAGTTTGCCAGGGACACATCCATTCAAATGCATTGTCAACGGCCGTGAGCAAATCTTCATACAGAAAAAGTCAAATATCTCTCAAATTACACCACCTAGAAACAAATCGCTTGGTACACATATAGAAAACATCTTTACCATAAAGATTATATTAAATTTATATGGGTAGGGTTCTTGATTTCTATTAATTTTGAATAAAACTAATGTTTTGCACTGGGCGTACCATAAAACTCAAGGCATTGTCAATGGTCGTGAGCAATCTTCATACACAAAATACAGAAAAAGTGAAATATCTCTAAAACGACGCCAACTACAAACAAATCGCTTGGTACACATATAGAAAACATGTTTACCAAAAACATTATATTAAATTTATAAGGTTAGTAACGATGCTGTTCGATTTTTATACATGCGCAGAAACGATGTGTCCCTGGCAAACTGGTGTGCCTCGGAAACCGCAACACCGGCAGTGCTGTTATTCCACCTGCATGATGTGTATAATCACACACCACACACACAAAAAAACCAGGCAGGGTGGCCTAATCGGTAGAGTGCAGGCCTAGTAGTAGTACGGAAGGTCTGAATTTCGGTTCTCGGTCGGGTCAAACCAATGACTTTAAAATTAATACCTGTCACTTCCTAGCCTAGCCGGCACTCGGCATTATTAGGATAGGACATGATGTCAGGATAATGTGACTGAGTAGGATATTGGGTCATGGTGCTGGCAGCCTGATTTCCCAGTGGAGTAGCACTATAAATTCGCCATGAGTATGCACTGTCACAAGTCGGTACCCGTTCTGTTATGACATTAGATGTAGCTAGGACATAAAAAAACACCAACCAACCATATACAAAATATGTACAAAATATGTGTTCAGATGAATAAAATATTTCCCCAAATATATATATATATCGATATACAACAAAAATATATCTAGATGATATCAAACCCTCCCGACAGGACCTCCAACAATAGCAGGTGGAAGTATGTCACAGGCCAACACACCAGCATATACCCTTGTGGTCGACTGGAGGTATCCCCATTGTTTGGAATTTAGGGCAAAGCCTTCAGTACACACTAATAACATGGACAGTTCTTGTCTACAATCATGCAACGTTTGAAATTTTCCGTGATATTCATTACTAATTTGCCAAATAGTTCCCAAACTAAATCGGCTTTATGTATTCAGGTAGATATATTTTTTTGCTTTTTAGTAATGTATTCCATTATGGAAACCTCCTAAAACTTAGTGGTCCACAACCAGATTTGTAAACTTGCACATTGATCCTATATAAAATTCGACGTTGGTAATTGAAGCGGGGGTCGAATGAGGTAGCATAGTCAACATAGCTAGAACGGAGTAAGCTCTCCAACCTGTGTAAATGTATTTCTTTTATATTTAAGGCATCAGTTTAATCTTACATATTTGTCAGGGTGATTTCTATTTTGTCCAGGCTATATCGTACACTGTAATTACATTAATGTAATTTTTATTATTTAAGGCATCACTGCTTTTTTGTTCATAATACGTCGGGAAAATATCCAAACCGGTTTTGTGAAGTAAACTCACTAAACTGCAGTAACAAATGGCCCAATGTAGGCCTCATTTTAGTCATCGGAGTCACATCACTGGCACATTGCCTTGTCAGGAAATATCCAGACAGGCATCGTAAACAAGACTCACTAACTAGACCAGACGGGATGGCCGAATGAGTTAGAGCGTCCGTCGCCCGTGTTGGTAGATCGTGGGTTCGAACCCTGGTCGAGTCAAACCAATGACTTAAAAATTGATACTTGTTGCTTCTTAGCCTCGCGCTCGGCATTATTAGGTTAGGGTAAGGACTGGTTTGCTCAGTGTCAGGATAATGTGACTGAGTGGGATATCAGGTCATGGTGATGGTGGCCTGGTCTTCCAGTGGGGCAGCACCGTAAAGTCGCCATGAGTGCGCACTGTCTCAAGTCGGTACCTACCCGTCCTGATATGACCTTAGATGTTGCTAGGACGTAAAACAACAACACACAAACATCAAGTCGGTACCCGTCCTGATATGACCTTAGATGTTGCTAGGACGTAAAACAACAACAAACAAACAAACAAACAGCACTAACTAGCGGCAATAAATGGTGCAGGGTACGTCCCACTTTAGCCTCATGACTTGTCGAGAAACTATCCAAACAGGCCTTGTGAACCACACTCACTAAACTGGATCAACCACTGATCCAATTTAGCCCCCACTTTAGCCATCAGAGGCAGTTCATTAACTTGTCGGGAAAATATCCGAACGATATTTTGCTAGCCTGACTATCAATTACGGTACAGCTGGGCAGACACAATATAATTATGGACTTCATTCCAATAGGTAACGATTCTGAGAATGACCCATATATATATTTAGTTAATTAACACAAAGTCATGCATACATTTGTTGTGGAGCTGATGCCCTTTTCTGCGCATAACCATAGGCAGATTTAATTACGAACTCGCTCATTAGTGTGAAGTTGACACTAATGGTCGCACAGAAAATGTGGATAGTGTGGTAATTTGGGCGATATCGAAATTCATAGGGAATCCGACAGAATGAATAATCGTTAGTAGTGGAACTCAGAAGATGAGTTTGCCAAATCGTGTCGGCTAGTATGTCAGAGAGGGAAAACACATAGTAGTCTAATATATAAATATTGAGATGTGGTTTGCAGTATTGAGGGTAATGTTGATATGCTTTTAGCTTTTATTTTTCTATTTATTATTTCTATGGTGTAAGCAATGTATCTGTGTTATTTTTAAATGGGTAAAGCACCTCATAAGTATTGTACTTCTGCTTTCTCCTTTTTCATGTGAAAAAATTACTGATATAAATATCAACTTGTGTGTACATTGTCATTGAGCAAATAAATATGTTATTATTAGTAGTAGTAGTAGTATTATATAAGCCCTATCAGGAAATGGCACGTTGATATATTATCATAATTATGTGGTCATACAAAGAAATATCTAATTTGTTTAATGGCAACCGAAAATACTACAAAATACAAGAGTTAAATCAGAGTAAGTCGGTATATAAAGGATTCACCTCGTACTTGAAGTACGGGCTGAATCTGATGTCAAACTCTAACTAGTCTTAAATTGGGTAAATTGTATTTTGGCTACTTAGGCTACTACTTGAGTATAAGCGAGTTCAGCATTGGCCGAGCGCATGTGCGAGTCCGACTTCTGGTCGTCGCTGTAGGGATAAACAAAGCCACGTTTTGCACTGCACCTATGGCAGTGAGCAATCTTCTTACAGAAAAAGTGAAATATCTCTAAAATCATACCACCTAGAAACAAATCGCTTGGTACACATATAGAAAACATGTTTACCAAGAATATTATATTAAATTGATAAGGTTAGGGTTCTGGATTTCTATTAATTTTGAATAAAACTACCGTTTCGCACTGCGCGTTCCAGCATTAGGCAGCAAACTCAATGGCCATAAGCAATCTTCTTACAGAAAAAGTGAAATATCTCTAAAAACCACACCACCTAGAAACAAATCGCTTGGTACACATATAGAAAACATGTTTACCAATAAGATTATATTAAATTGATGTGGTTATGGTTCTGGATTTCTACTAATTTTGAATAAACTAAACGTTTTTCCCTGCACGTACTGGCAAACTCAGTGCATTGTCAATGGCCGTGAGCAATGTTCTTACAGAAAAAGTGAAATATCTCCAAAACCACACCACCTAGAGACAAACCGCTTGGAACACATATAGAAAACATATTCAACGAATAGATTATATTAAATTTATATGGTTAGGATTCTGCATTTCTATTAATTTTGAATAAAATACGTTATGCACTGCGCGTTATGCCAGGCTAAGTCATGCACGTGGGTTTGTTTATCCCGATGACTTCCCATCAACCACCGCGCGCCCGAGATGCTGAACTCGCTTATTGACTTCTTTGATTACTTGTCAGCCTGACACCGCAGCATCATTTTGTTTTAATCGTGTGCGCCTCAGATAAACTATACAAAGAAAGTAACTCTAACATGTAGTTTGGCGAAAGACAAAGCTTGCATTACCTGTGTTAATCTTTGGGTTTGGTGATCACTTGATTTGCTTTGGTTGAACTGTTTTAATCCCCGCCTAAACTACAGAACACTCAGCGTAGATTAATGACCGGAAGATGCGTGACGTCAAAGTTTGCGGCTGCAAGCCTGGTCCCCTGACCTTTGTTTTCACGTAAGTCGCCACCTAGCGTCTACGTTGGGTATTGGAACCCGGTGTAGGACGTTCAAAACACTACGCCGTTCAAAACACTACGGTAGTGTTTTGAACTTAGGTTCAAAACACTACTGTTAAGTTAGGGACTGAAGTTTGGATCCTGGTCGAGTCAAACCAATGACTTATAAAATGGGTACCTGTTGCTGCTAGGCGCTTGGCGTTATGAAATCAGGACAGGGACTGGGCGCACAGTGTCAGGATAATGTGACTGTGTGGGACATCGGGTCATGGCGCCGGCGGCCTGATTTCCCAGTGGGGCAGCACTATAAAGTCGCCATGAGTGCGCGCTGTTACAAGTCGGTGCACATCCTTGTATGGCCTAGGGTCTTACGGGGGTGTAAAACTACACCAACCACCCAGCCTCCCCCGGCCCTCTCAGAGGACTGTGGTTGGACTCTTAGGCTGCCTTGTTCTTCCTCCGCCCCCTCCCCCCTGCCCCTCAATTCCTCTGATCACTACACACCGGAACCCAACTCCCGACCACATGGGACTGCTTTCAGCGGTGCCCATTCAGTGCTGCAGATTTGCAGCCTTCAGCGCACCAATGCGACTGAAAACTCCCCAAAACAACAACATACTGTTAAGTTCAAAACACTACCCCTACATACGTTCAAAACACTACCCAAGTTCAAAACACTATCATGACAAGCTGACCCTGCTGCGGCGTTTGAAGCACATATTTTTTTTTTACTAAATGTATTTTATTCAGCGAATAATGTCTTTTGTCAGCGCCAGAGCACTGGTCTTCCGGCCGTTAATTACAATTTGTTGGTACATAAATGACAATATCAGTTGCAATAATAACCACATGAAAAACCTGTTCGATAATAGAAGCATAATATAAATTGACTATTTGTCGTAATAGTAACTGCATGCAATTCCAGTTCAACATATGTATTATGCACTTGGTGAGCATGCATCAATAAATGTACAAGATGACTCTAGAATTGTGTTTAAACAATTCTTTCTTCCTTTGTTTTCTCTCTTCTCTTTTCAAAAAGATATAACATATCTACAATACACATATATATATACTATATTGCAAATATGCAAATCAGTGGATCCAATCACCAATACCAAATGCGGAAACCTGGCCATTTAAAAAAAAAAAAAAGTTGTTATCCCATCACGAGTGTTCCGTTCTGTGTGGCCTAATGATGGGATCGCGGTCTGAGATTGCAGTGGGGACTTACATCAGACAGGTTTTATGTCAATTTAAAGGAAAATTTTAGGTAATAGGTTTTGAAAGAAGGTGTAGTAGGGGTGGGGTAAGGGCGGGAAGGGGATCAGCGTGCAGGGCTGTGTAGTGCATTTGAGAACATTTATATATATATATGTATGTACAAGGGTCAGGGCAAGGAAGGCCTTTAGAATACCTATAACCGTGTCAGGGTCTGACAGGCCGGTTGTATTTTCATAAAGTTTTTAAATTCAAGGAGACTTGTGGACTGTCTTGTCCTCACTGGAAGTTTATTCCACAATGTGCCACCTCTGTAAATCGGTGCTTTTGTCAGTTTGTTTGTTAGTGGCATGCATGTTTTTAGAAGTGTAGCACCGCTCTGTCTGGTTACTCTGTTTGTATGGTCAACATATTGTTCATCATTGGATCTTTTATACATGAGACTGAGGAGATGTGTGTCCCTCCTTTGGCTAAGGTAGCTGACTTGTGCTTTAGCATGCATTTCCTTTACAGACAGCGTTTTCCCTCTGTAGACAGTTCTAAGTGCCCTGTTTTGAATCCTCTGTAATTTGTTTTCTTGTTGTTTTGTCAGCAGTCCATATATTAAATCATTGTAGTCAATTATTGGAAGAATAGTGGCTTTATATAGTAACAGGGCTGTATTCTCGCTCATGTAGTACCTAATTTTTCTGAAAGTTGTCATTTTTATGGCTATCATTTGAGTAAGTCTTGAGAGTTGTCGATTACCATTTAGTGTAGAATCGAGTGTGGTCCCTAAATATTTGTATGATTCTACCTCATTCAATACTGCATCACCCAAATGTAAATTGATAGGTTGTGCTCTGGATTTTTTTACTTTGGTTGCAAAAATTATGTATTCAGATTTCTTTGCATTAATTGTCAGTTTATTTTCCTTACACCAGATGTTAACCTTAGCTAGTACATCCTCAACTACCTCTGCTGCAGATGCAATGTTTGGGCTATGGACTGTGAGGGCCGCATCATCAGCAAACAGTGTGAACATGGCCTCATTTGTTACCAAGGGCAAGTCATTAATGAATATGAGGAAGAGTAGTGGCCCAAGCGTGGAACCCTGGGGTACTCCAGTTGTAATTGATCTCTCCATTGACTTAGTGCCATTTATTTTTGTAACTTGTTGTCTATTTGATAGATAGTTGGCTATAAATGTACAAGATTTACGACCAAGTCCTGCCCTTTCAATTTTCCACAGTAAAATGTCATGGTCTATTGTGTCAAAAGCTTTCTTGAAATCAAGAAAAACAGTTATTGTCAGATCTCCTCTATCCATATTTGTCAGCAGTTCATCTAATAAAGTGGCTAGGGCTATTGTGGTTGATTTATCTTTTCTGAAGCCATTTTGCTGTTTGGCAAGGTAGTTGGTGTCTTCCAAGAAGGTTTTTATTTGATCATGGATTATTTGTTCGATGACTTTGCCAGGGAGGGGCAGTATTGATATTGGTCGCAGTTCATTGCATGATTTAGGATTACTTATCTTTGGTATTGGTGTGACAGTAGCTATTTTCCATTTATCTGGGAATATACCTGTTTCAATGACAAGGTTGTAGAGATGCGTAAATTCATTTATTAGGATGCTAATGGCAGTCTTAATGAAGGCTGAATTTATATTCATCATACCAGATGATTTATATGATGAAAGTTCCTCAATCTTGGTGAGTACTTCTTTTCTTGTTGTTTTCTCAAGATTGTATTCATGTTGATTTGCGACTGGGTGATAATTTTGTGGATACTTGGTTTTTTGTTTGAATTTCTTGGCGAGGTTTGCCCCAATGTCTACAAAATAGTTGTTTATTACTTCAGCTAACTGACCATCAGGTACTCGCTCACCTGTGCTGTCGTCTACTATGCTGTTTATCTGTGGTTTGGCTTCTGGTTGAATTTGACTTAGTTCATACCAGAATTTCTTAGGATTCTGGTTGTGCTTTATGGCTTGATCAATGTAGTACATAGATTTCGCTTTCCTCACCTCTGTTCTGGCTTTACTTGTTAAGCATTTTGCTATAAACTGGTCTCCTGGGTCTTTGGTTAGGTCAGCCTTTTGCTTAAAATAATCTCTGTCCTTTTGTAGTTCTATCAGTTCATTGGTGATGTAAACAGCCGTGTTCTCTCTTATTTTTAGTTCAGTCATCGGACAAAGTGTATCTGCTGCCTGGTTGATCATATCTTCTAAAATATCCCAACATTTGTTGGGATCCTGTTCTTCAAATATTGTAGTGGGGTTATAACTCTGCAAGATTGTCCTAAGTGCATCAGTTGAAAAGTTTCTATATGTCCTTCCGCAGTATGCGGTGGTTTTTAGGTTGTTTCTGGGTTTCTTTTTGATAATATAGACTGGCTTATGGTCACTGACATTGTAGTTAAGGACTCCTGCTTGAGTGCAATACTTGATGTTAGTAAAGGCTAAATCGATTGTGGTTGCAGTAGTTCTAGTTGACCTAGTCGGTTTATCTATCAGCTGTTGGAGCTCATGTTCTGAAGCAAATTGATTTATGATTATGGCTGGTAGCTTTCTCTTAGCACTACAGTCTGCATTGAAGTCGCCTATCAGTAGGGTCTCATACTTGTCTATGTCATCTATTTCACTCATCATAATGCTCAATTCCTCAAAGGCCTGTTTAACACTTCCATCTGGTGGTCTGTACACATTTCCAATTAGGATCTTCTTTGAATAAGGCCTTGTTACAAGCACCCATTGCAGTTCCAGCACAGCATTTGAAATATTTTTATCTGCATATCTATTAGAATCTACTTGTAGAGAATTTCGGCAGTAAATTCCTAGTCCACCTCCAGCTTTGGCTTGCCCATTTAGATGTTTTGCTTTTCGATCATACCTAAGGAAGGTGTAGTTTGTTATTGAAGTTAGTTTTTTTTCTATAAGGCTATTGAGCCATGTTTCTGATACTGTGAAAATATCAAGTCCCGATCCTGGCAGATCAATTCTTAATTGCTCTATTTTATGTGTGAGACTACGTACATTTAGGTGTGCTATTTTGAAACCTGGCAGACCCTTCAGTTCGTTCAGAGGAAGCCTGCCCAGCCACTTGTCCCATGCTCATATCCTCTGCACACTGTCCCCTGGTACCCAGGTCCCCCCCGCATTGTCCCAGTCATTCTATTAACCTTTAAAAGTTATATGAACAACAAAATAATAAAACAATCTATATATATATATATATATATATAATATTATATATATATATTATATATATATATATCAATTCTTTTTTAACACACAAAAAGAACACAAATAAAATCTTCAAAAATGTTTCTGTGAAGATAAATAGCTTATTTAAGCTGAGATGTGCCTAGATGACTTTGGCACCAGTAGTTGCCCTCTTATGATTTTAGAGGGGTTAGCTAGAGTATTCAGTTTGGATATTATCACGTGTCTCTGTAGGTTCTGGGTATTGGTTAGCAAGAAGATTGCAATGGGTAGCAGGGCGTCAACTATATAGCAGTATACGCTGATAGCGCTGCGGAGTGTGCACCACAAACATCAAAATAAGCCTGAGCGTAGCCCAACATAACCCAACGTAACAGCTTTTTTACGACATATGTGATTTTTGACCAACATGTCGGCGTACGGCATCATACGGTACGCATACATTGGGCATATGTCGGGTACGCTCGGGATATGGCGTCATAGATCGTCTTACGTCGGCGTGCGTTAAGGCACTCAACAATTTGTGTGCATGTTCATATGCTAGAAATTAGTCAGACATACGTTCTGCATACGTTACGTAAGTTGTGTGTACGCCCATTTTTATCCCCCGCCGCTGAAAAGTTCGACAAATGCCGACGTGCTGGCACATTTTCTAAAGTTGAGCACACGCTGACGCCATACATCTTATAGGCCTGTCACACTACAACGTAACGAGCCAACGTAAGCCGACGTAGGTGACATGTCCAAAACCTTTGATGTACGACAATGTTGGACAAAGTAATAGGCCTGTCACACTACTACGTAAGGAGGTAACGTAAGCAGACGTAGGTGATGTTTCGTCATTACGTTGAGGTACGGCGGGTTACGTCATGCTTACGTTAGACTGACATCGATTTATGTCGAGTTACATCAGGTTACGTCGAGTTACGTCAGCGCGCGTCCAAGTTTTGGACATGTCAAAACTTTGACAACGTTGGATAATGTTGGACAACGTAATAGGCCTGTCACACTACGACGTAAGGAGGTAACGTAATCCGTCGTAGGTGACGTTTCGTCATTATGTTGAGGTACGGCGGGTTATGTTATGCTTATGTTAGACTGACGTCGATTTACGTTGAGTTACGTCAGGTTACATCGAGTTACGTCAGCGCGCGTGCAAGTTTTGGACATGTTCAAAACCTTCGACAACGTTGGACAATATTGGACAACGTAATAGAACTGTCACACTACGACGTAAGGAGGTAACGTAAGGCGACGTTGGTGACGTTTCGTCATTATGTTGAGGTACTGTGGGTTACGTCATGCTTTCGTTAGACTGACGTCGATTTATGTCAGGTTACATCGAGTTACATCGAGTTATGTCATGGCGCGTCCAAGTTTTGGACATGTTCAAAACTTTCAACATAATGTGACTGAGTGGGATATCAGGTCATGGTTCTGACCGCATGGTCTCTCAGTGGGGCAGCACTATAAAGTCACCATGAGTGCTCACCGTCACAAGTTAGTATGTGTCCTGATATGACCTTAGATGTTGCTAGGATGCAAAACAACAACAAACAAAGACAAACAAACTTCCCCACCCTACTGCCCCACCACATGGCCTATTCGGTAGAATGGGACTCGTGTGCGGAAGGTCGGGAGTCCGGTTCCCGGTTGAGTCAAACCAATGACTTTAAAATTGACAATTGTCGCTTCCTAGCCTGGCGCTCAGCATTAATAGGATAGGGCAAGATTTGCTCAGTGTCAGGCTAATATGACTGAGTGGGATATTGGGTCGGTGGCCTGGTCTCTCAGTTGGGCAACACTATAAAGTCCCATGAGTGTGCACTGACACAAGTCGATACCCGTCCTGATATGACCTTAGATGATGCTAGGACATGAAACAACATCCAGCAACCCTACTGACCCACATTACTACATACTGCTCCACCCTAAGAAAATAGAGTAGTGTTTTGAACTTAAAGGTAGTGTTTTGAATTTAAGGATAGTGTTTTGAGTGTGGCCACAGTAGTGTTTTGAACTTACTGTCAACCAGGTTGAAAACACTACCGTAGTGTTTTGAACCTAGGTTGAAAACACTACCGTAGTGGTGTTTTGAACTTACTACACCGGTGTGGCGCTGTTTCAGCTTGTTCCCGTGCTCAGCCGTGTCCCGTTGCTTCTGCGCATGCGCGGATTTCGCATCAACTCGGGTCACCCAAGCCACTTATTGGCGCATGCGTACATCCTACAAACTCGGGTCGAATAATCGAATACGCTTCTCCGCGCTCAGGTGGACACTTTTTTCTTTTTCTTTAAATAACCGATGAAACTACAGCAAAATATGATTTAAAGTATTTTATGATGGCCTAGTTTACCTATATTTCCATTTACTTAATCTAAGTTATTCTTTTTTTTCACACGGCACGTGTATTTGTCAACTCCACTCGCCGTGTTCTATTTGAAATTCTGACCACTCGGATGACCCGAGTCGCCCGGGTAGTGTTAATTGATTACGGCCATGCTTATTAGATTCTGACGCATGCGCAGAAGCGAGGTACACGTCTGAGCACGGGAACATGCTGAAACCGCCACACCAGTGTTGCAGTTTCCGCGGTACGCCAGATTGCGAGGGACGCATCGCTTCTGCGCATGCATCAAAATCGAACAGCATCGTCACTAACCTTATAAATTTAATATAATGTTTTTGGTAAAGATGTTTTCTATATGTGTACCAAGCGATTTGTTTCTAGGTGGTGTGGTTTTAGAGATATTTCACTTTTGCTGTATTTTCTGTATGCAGATTGCTCACGACCATTGACAATGCCTTGAGTTTGACGGTACACGCAGTGCAAAACATTAGTTTTATTCAAAATTAATAGAAATCAAGAACCCTAACGTTATAAATTTAATATAATCTTTTTGGTAAAGATGTTTTCTATATGTGTACCAAGCGATTTGTTTCTAGGTGGTGTGGTTTTAGAGATATTTCACTTTTTGCCAATATAACCTGTTTGTTGAATATGTTTTCTGTATATGTGCCAAGCGGTTTGTTTCTAGGTGGTGTAATTTGAGAGATAATTGACTTTTTCTGTATGAAGATCACTCACGGCCATTAACAATGCATTTGAATGGATGTGTCCCTCGCAAACTGTACCCGACTATATTGGATAAGTAAGTATAGGCCTACCTAGATACAAGATTCACCCCGTACTGCTGCAGTAGGGGTGCAAACCAACCCTATGTAAAAGGTGGCGAAAATGCGGGTCAAAGAATTGAGAGCCTAATTTCACAATCTAAGAAGCGATATTTATTCTTTACCTTATTGATAGCCCGCTACCTTTGAGTTGAAAAATATAATATAAAAGCTAGTTTAATGCAATTTAAAAGTGAAATCGACGGCGTTCTGCAGCCGCCATCTTGTCTTTTTGCATTCTCTCCCATTTCACCAACTCTGTGCCTACATGGGTAGCTATTTGATACTGGAGCCACAGTTTCTAGGTGATGTTCCATACTAATGCTATTTTCGCCCGTATTTATATAAGGCTGGTCTTCACCCGTGTACTACAAGTTAAGTACCGGGTGAATCTTTTATCTAAGGCCTACCATGCTGATTACGGTGGGGAGTCTAGGGGAGTGTGTGTGTGTCTACATGTGGGGGGGCGGGGGGGGGTCGGATACTAATCGTTTTGTGGAGATACATGGGAGAGGGTTGTTTCCGAGCTATTTGAACCAATGTTTAGTACATATATAATGTTCTTTTAATGATGTATTAATTGATTTTGTGCACATTATTTTAGCTTGGCAGACAGGACCTCTGATAGTGATAGCCATAGATAAAAGACCCATCTGTAAAGTATATTTATCCACTTAATGGAAGCAATTACTGGAGGCATTCGACTGGGCCCTTTCTATCCGCAAGATTTATGGATGGCGCGGATGGAGCCACAACACACATCCGAATCATATGTATAGCAACCCACTTCTGGTCCCAGTCGAATAGGAATTTGTAAAGAAATATTGTTGATATGTAAATATAGAGGCCCCGTCGAATACGTCCATTCACTCCAAACATAGAGGGCTATGGTAGATAAGTATTTGAACAATATATTTGTTGGCTATTTGAGCAGGACCAAAGACACATTCAACTAGGAAAATGACTGAAGATTCACCTGGTGTGTACGGATACGTCTTTGGACCCTTTTCTGACCTCATATGTAGGGGGGAGGGGAGGGGGTGGGATGTGGTGTTTGCAGAATGCGGACTGTTTTACGTAAGTTATTCTGTACCTAAGTGAGTGAAACTACAACGTCAGAGCTTAGAACATTATTCTATTTGCCATCATCGGTTGATGTACTTAATAATAAGTTTGATAAAGTCTCAGTCACACAACAGCTTGTGACCACTTGCAACCACTATGCAACCACTTTGGATCAAAGAACCCGCAGTCACCGGCATCCTCCTTGCGACCCAAGCAATGGTCGACGACTGCCATGTAACCATTTTGGTCAGAAGATTTTCTATGCAGAAGCTACAACTTCCTGGGAACAAATAGTCGCAAGGAGGTCGTGACTACCGAGGAGAACTTTGTTGCCCCTTGCAACCACTTTGCAAGCATTTTGTGACCACTTGTGACCTCTTTGAGACCAACCCTTTGTTGTGGTGGCAAAGTGGTCACAAGCAGTAGTGTGACTGGGGAATAAGACGACTAAGTACATCTGGGGCCAAATGTAAGAGTCCGGGTTAGGGCTCGTAACCCACGCGTCGTGCAGATTTCCCGGGTTAGCGGCCAAAGTGTCAATGTCTGTGCGCGGGTTAGGCTACCGCCTCGAGGGTTAACATCGCCTTCACTAACTCCCACTTGAGCCAGGGATAACGTACAGGTTAGGGACCGATTCGGGCCAAATCTATTCAATGCGACCATATTTAACAGAATTACATACTCAAATCGTGAAATTTCATTAAATTAACCCTAAATTCGAATCGTTATTAAGGCTACTGCAGCATTGGCGGCGATATTAATAGTTATATTTTCGAATCGACGAACGTACAGTAAACAAACCGCCGGCGCCGCCAGTATGGAACGCGACGTCGATGCGGCAGTTGCGGCGATTTGTTTACATTACATTCGTCGATTCGAAAATATAACTATTAATATCGCCGCCAATGCGGCGGTAGCCTTAATAACGCTTCGAAATTAGGGTTAATTTAATGAAATTTCACGATTTGAGTATGTAATTCTGTTAAATATGGTCGCATTTAATATATTTGAGCCTAATATATGGCTACAAAGGCAGAGGGATTTCCCAAATCTATAAATAACTGAAACGTTAGCTAACCCGTGCACGCTTTGGACTAATACATCCCCCGTGACACATATATTAACGCCGACAATAGATACCCCGCCGGCCGCCCTTAACTCCGCAGCCGATAAATTGTGGCTCTTACATTTGGCCCCTGAGTAAATACACAGACGGAAGTGAAATGCGTTGCATCGGGTTCTAACCCGAACCTCAGTGTAAAATTCAACTGTTTGTAAGCTCCAGAGGTAACCGGATTAGTTTATTTACGACGTAATGAGTTTGAATGAATAGAAAATCTCCATTAACAACAGTTCCAGAAAGTGATCATAAAAGATATGGATGAACTGCAATAGAAACTATAATGGAGCTTAATTGGGAAAAATATCTTTAACCTGTAGACAGATAGTAAGAACCAAGTCGGAGCAGGGAGTCAGGTGAAGACAGACAATGGTTCTAGCTGAAATGTAGATAATAGATTCACCCTGTACTTGTAGTACACGGGTGAATACCAACCCTATATAAAATCTGTCAAAAATGTGTGGAAATGAAATAAGAGCCTAAATTCACAATCTAAGAAGAAACACTTATTATTTATATATGTCTTCATATTTCCCTGCTACCTTTGAGTTAAAAAATATAATAAAACATAGTTTAATAGAATTTAAAGGTGAAATCGACGGGTTCTATGGCCGCCATCTTGTCCTTTTGCATTCTCTCCCATTTCACCAACTCTGTGCGGATATAAGTACCCTGTTGATACTGGAGCCAGGCATTCTACGTCCTGTTCCATACAAAAGCTATTTTAGCCAGTATTTAGACTACATTGTCATTCGCCCGTGTACTGCAAGTATGGGGTGAATCTTTTATCTAGCTGAAATGTAAACATTAGACATTAGGCCTAGACTTCTACTTGAAATTAGGCCTCTAGGAACTAGTCCCAATGTCTTTTTAAATTGGAATGCATTAAAGCAGCATGAAATAAGCATAACCTGCTTTTACTGATCCCAAAATGTAGGCCTTTTTGAGATATGAATGCTTACCGACAAATTGACACCGATTAGCCTTTCTCCACAATTACCATCCAGACCTAGGCAATTGCAAACAAACACGCCCCTGCAATAGAACAATAAGAACAGGCGAAATAGGCTTAGAGGGTATATTGTTTTATTGAGAGAGATGAATGTCATGAAACCTGATATCTGAAGCGGTTATCCTAAAGCCCTAACCTAAATGCCTATCAATTCTGACTAGGCTTATGTCTTTCCTGGCTGACGTCACAGAATATCACCAACTCAGGAATTGTCATTTAATGGTTCAATGACTATTAGGCGTATTTAGAAGTAATAGGACCTATCTGACTTATAGGCGGCCTGTACCCGGTACCGAACAAGATGACTGAATTGGTAAGAGCGCTAGCTAGCTAGCTTTCCATGCTGGCTTTCCGTGCAGGAGTTGTCCCGTCCTGATATAACCTGAGATGTTGCTAGGACGTAAAACAACAACAACAAAACAAACCGTGTAGGAGGTGTTCAAAACATGTAACGGATCGGGCCGGATATCAACGGATATCAACGGATATGCAACGGATATGCAAGGGAGACAAACCGGACTTTGCCGGATGTCAACAGACTTTGTTCGGTTTCTTTCCGTTTCCTCAATCCGGCGAGGTGTGACAGGGGCTTAAGATGCTCTCGGAGATACATGAGTCACACCTTGGAATAGTAAAGTGTAAGCAACGAGCCCGAGAAGCCTTATTTTGGCCAGGTATGAAGCAACAAATTGAGGATGCTGTCAATGACTGTGAACTTTGTAATACCTATCAAAGCAAACAGCAGAAGGAAACACTGAGACCAACGAAGACACCTGATCTTCCATGGGTTGAGGTCGCATCTGACATCATGGAATGGGAGAACACTCACTACTTAGTTACAGTGGATTAGTTTTCCAAGTTCATCGAAGTCGACAGTCTAGACGTCCTCAGCAGCAGTATGACGATGTTAATGTTAAATGTTAAAGTCACAGATGGTTAGACATGGGATACCTGACGAGCTTAGAACAGACAATGGTCCACAATTTGATTCATACGAATTCATTGAGTTATGTGCAGATTATGGAATTGAGCAACATACCTCATCCCCAAGATACCCTCAGCCAAACGGAGATCTGAGAGGGCTGTTCAGACTGTCAACAGACTCAGGACAAAAGCACATGCTAAACAACTTGCATTGTTAGCATACAGAACAACACCAATGGGAAGTTGTGGGATGTCACCAGCACACCTCAGCATGTCTCGACGATTACGCAACAATATCCTAATTGCAAGAGAGCTACTGAAGCCCAATTATCTTTACATGAAAACAGTCATCAAGGGCTTAGACAATGAAAAGGAGCGACAACGACACTATTATGATGCAAAAGTCAAATCAGATCTGCTCATATTAAGCTGCGTTTACACGGGCGAGTTGAAACGCCCCAGCTGGAACCAGTTGCCTAGTTCGTTTTAAATGTGTCCGTGTAAACGCGGCACTGCGGCGTTTTAGGGCTGAACCGTTTCGGCTGGAACGTCCCGCTTATACCACCTAATCAGGTGGTGTACAGGAAACGTTTCAGCTGGTTCCCAGGCGGCGATTGTGTACAATAGCAGTGCTCGCCGGCAACAGGGGGAGCAGTAGCTAATCGCTGGTGCCCGGCAGTGTTAGGGCCCGATTACGCCGAAATCTAGTGAATGTGATCATATTTAACAGAATTACAGACTCAAATAATGAAATTTAATTAAATTAACCTTAAATTCCAAGCGATATTAACGTAGCAGCTACATCGGCGTCGAATCGCCGAGTGTAAACAAAACAAATAGCAGTGCTCACCGGCAACAGGGGGAGCAGTAGCTAATCGCTGGTGCCCGGCAGTGTTAGGGCCCGATTACGCCGAAATCTAGTGAATGCGATCATATTTAACAGAATTACAGACTCAAATAATGAAATTTAATTAAATTAACCTAAAATTCCAAGCGATATTAACGTAGCAGCTACATCGGCGTCGAATCGCCGAGTGTAAACAAAACAAATAGCAGTGCTCGCCGGCAACAGGGGGAAAATCCGCGCATGCGCAGAAGCCATGACACTTCTGAAAATACGACACCGTGTAAACTCACCACGAGAACGTTTCAGGTAGAACGCTTTGTCTTGAATCGTTTTACTTTTGGCCGTGTAAACGCAGCTTTAGTTGAAGGACATGCGGTACGAATGGAACCATTTCCAGGAAAGAAGCATTGGGTCCCTACAAAAGTCATTGGCCATCACCATTCACCAAGGTCCTATGTTGTTGAGTACAATGGAAGGAAATACAGACGCAATAGGAATCATCTACATCTTTCCACATATGAAGCATGTGACAGAGGAATAGATACCAAGAGTGTTCCCAGTAGCATCAGTAAACATGATCACATACAGGCACGGAGCAAAGCAGTTATCCCAGCAAATACTACAATGCCAACAGTCACTATGGATGGCCGACCGATCTTGCCAACAGCACCACCAACACCACCATAAAGACCAGAAGAAATCATAAAGTCATCACTAAAGAAGTGTGCAGCTGAGATGGTCACGACGCGCAGTGGGAGGGGGGTCAAACCCACCAAAGAGACTTATCACAATACATGGTCCAATAATATGTAGACAAAGTCAACATGCTATCTCATATATTCATATAGTTATGGCATATTATTTTATTGTCAGTGAAAAGAAAGAGATATGTAATGTATGGTGGCGCCACCTGGTGATTCATGTTAGCACCATAGATAAAACTAGAAGGACAAGCAGACACTTGCAACAACCATGATGCATGAACCAAAACATTACAATTAGGCCTACCTAGCTTTGCCTTTCGGAGTAATAAGGTAGGGCGAAGAGCGGTTGGTTCAGTATCAGGATATTATGACCGAGTGGGATATCGGGTCATGGTACTGGCAGCCAGATCTTCCAGTACAGGGCTGCACTATAAAGTTCCGATGAGCACACACTGTACACATTCTGATATTACCTTCGATGTTGCCAGGATGTAAAACCCGAACAAAAAAATGGACAAAGACAGCCTGTCATTGGCAGATGTAATCTTAATTAACACACGTGAACCTCGTAAGCTCTGACCAGTTTCTTTAAGATCTTACAAAATATTCGTGAATGGACAAACATGAGCATTCAATTAATTGTGATCTTTTATATCCGACAACACACATTGTTCGGCCACACAAAAATCACGTGACCTAATTATAAATAATAAAACAAACGACAAAAAGATAGAAAAGAACAAAGAGAAGCCTCGCCAGTCCTTTAAAAAATAGCTTGAGGCGGATGAATTGATGGTTCCGGGTTTCGCCGGTAGACGGCGACTTCTGTCATTCCTGCAACCCTGGGACACATATCATGATCAGTCCCTAGCGGCAAGTAGCGAAGTTAATCAAAGGGCGCTCCTCCGCCGAGCTACCTTTCCTTTCCCGCCTTTCCCTTTCTTTTATTCCCCAGTCCCAACAATAAACCATTCCTCGAGTAACCCCGCAAATTGACAAGAACCTCCACAAACTTGCATAGCGAGTGAAACGCCGTTGCTGTATAATTATACACGAGCGGAAATTTATATCCAATCAAGTCAGCGCCACACGGGCGTTTGTCTCGAGAAGCGATGACTGTGCATTTTACAGTTTTTCATGCTCGCTTATAGTTTGGTTCAGCTGCCAGGTGTGAAACCTTGAGTGTTCACAGCCAACGTCTGTCAAATCAAGGATTGTATAGACCGGTGACTCGTGAAGGTAATTGCGCAATTTGGGACTGTGACCTAAGCACAAACAAAACGAAAGTGGATAAACCCCGTAGTGAGGCCTATTTGCTATAGGCTTGCGCAATGTTACCAACACATCTCAGTATACCAGACACCGAGGCGTTAATGTTGGTTGTTGGAGTTTTACGTCCTGGCAACAGCTAAGGTCATATCAGGACGGCCGAGGCTTTAAGCTGAAAGCTGCAGAGGCTACTCTTTCCGATAAGCAGCAAGGGGTCTCTTTATATGCACTTTCCCAAAGACAGGACAGCATATACCACAGTATTTGATGAACCAGTTGTGGACCACTGGTTGGAATGGAAAATAGCCCAAACTGCAAATGTGTCCACTGAGCAGGATCAATAGGATGACCCACACCTTCACAGGTGGACACGTTATTGCCTGAGCTACATCCCGCTCCCTGCTTTCATACGATTATGTTTCAATTGGCAGCCATTATCTCATGTCTTACATGCAAGGTGTGGCAAATCAGCAATTTGAGGACCATTTTCCTCACACAAACTGATTCTAAATGTATTTAATTCACTTAGCCACGGCCCGTAAACAAAACGGATTCGGTGTCGAAATTGAAAATAAGTGTATTAAGTGACATTATATTGACATACGTATTTACATATAGTTGCAATTATCATATGTATCAATGTTGTTATATAGATATAAATATATATATATAATTGCAATTACATATATTTGCACTGACCTCTCAGACAAGGAGCCGCATAGACAGGTAGGCATGGGTAGTGCGGTGCCATCAGGGAGCCTAGGTGGTGTAATGGTTAGCAGACTGGCCTGGAATGCAAAAAGATGTGGGTTCGAGTCCCGGTCAGGATCCTGTATAAGCTACACGCTGTATAGTTGTTGAACCTACCCTGTGTATGTGTAAGTGCACTCACTGCTTGTATGTATGTGATTGTGAGCATTAGAATACTTAGAATTCAAGGGGGACAAGTGTAGTGGTTTGCACTGACCTCTCAGGCAAGCAGCCGCATAGACAGGTAAGCGTGGGTAGTGTGGTGACATCAGGGAGCCTAGGTGGTGTAATGGTTAGCACACTGCCCCGGAATGCAAAGAGATGTGGGTTCGAGTCCCGTTCTAGGCACAATATTTCCCATTTTCATCACCCCCACGACATATGTATACATATGTATACATTTGATATGAACTGAGGACACATTTCATAGATAATCGGTTTCCGGATAATTATACTGGTATAATTGCTTATGAAGCACATATATGCCTGACAGTAAATATATAGCCGTATCGTCAAGCATATGACAATCAATTCTAGACACTACCCAACCAATTAAATTAACTACACTGGATTGTCTGAATCAGTACCAGTGCCACTATCTGCCAATACTATGTACACCACCCATACTCCCTTCCCTTACACTATTCCGGACTACTGCTACCAACGGTCAGAGAATAGATTTTCTTAATAAAAACCCAGATGTACATTTCGGGTGTTATTTCTTTTTGTGTGTTGTATTTAATTTATATTTAGTCGATTAATCTATGACTAAAACTGTTCGAAGATGGCGAACATTTAGTGCAAGGCGTCGCAGTGTAGGTAGCTAACCCCCGTCCCTCCCTCCCCCATGCCACCACCTCCCCTCCCTCCACACCCCCCCCCCCCTCCCCCCCTACACAAACACGACCACCACCACCGCTTCCTGCCGAGAAGCCGTTAGGCACGGGAGAAGGAGACTCTGCTATTCTGAACCAACCACAGAAGAGCCCCTGCCCGATCAATCTTAATGCTCGCAGCGCCCCCTCACGGAGCCGTTTAACCATACAGGTGTAGGCCGTTTTGTGGCCGGGTGCCGACGATGCTATATTTAGCTAATACTCTGGGGAAACCCCACCCACTGCCTAACTAATTCAATCATCACTTCACTTCTTCCTCTGGCCTTGGCCAAACTTACTGTGCATACCGGTGGATCTGGAGAGACTGAAGTTTGGATCCTGGTCAAGTCAAACCAATGACTTATAAAATAGGCATCTGTTGCTGCTTGGCGCTTGGCGTTATGAGGTCAGGACAGGGACTGGGTGCACAGTGTCAGGATAATGTGACTGTGTGGGACATCAGGTCATGGTGCTAGCAGTCTAATTTCACAGTGGGGCAGCACTATAAAGTCACCATGAGTGCGTGCTGTCACAATTCGGTGCACGTCCTGGTGTGGCCTAGGATCTTACTGGGATATAAAACTACACCAACCACCCAGCCTCCCCCGGCCATCTCAGAGGACTGTGGTTGGGCTCTTTGGCTGCCTTTTTCCTTATTCCCCCCCCCTTTTCTCTGACGACTACCCATTGGAAGTCAACTCCTGGTCACATGGGATCGCTTTCACCTGTGCCCACACAGTGCTACAGATTTGCAGCCTTCAGCCCACCAATGCGACTGAAATCTCCTCAAAAACATACTCTGGGGAGCACCTTGGCCGCGACAGAGGCTTCTGTCTGGATGTCTGCAATGGAGGTGTGTGTGGGTTGGGGAGGGGTGAGGAGGTGCGGGGGTGAGGGGATGAGGGGGTGAGGGGGTGAGGGGGGGGGGGGGGGGTGAGGGGATGAGTGGGTGAGAGGGGTGTGGGTGAGAGGGGAGGGGGGGGGGGCATGGGTCTAGGCGGGCTTCCTGCGCAAGGGTGCGGATTGGTCGGAGTGATTCTTCTGAAAGAGTACTTAAAATAAGATCCTTGATGCTAGGAGACCCCCCCCCCCCACACACACAGCAGGTGGGGGGGGGCAATACACTGCAGGCCTTATTACACGGGATAAGGGGCTTCTCACTAAACATATATATTATATATATATATATATACACATACATATAGGGATATATCAGGCGGGGATGGCAGAATGATTTGAGCGTCCGTCTCCGGCTTTGATAGTTCGTGGGATTCAAACTCACAGGTTCGATCCCTGGTCGAGTCAAACCCATGACTTAAAAATTGATACTTATTTATTCCTAGTCAGGAGCTCGGCATTATTAGGATAGGGCAAAGTGTGGTTGTCTCAGTGTCAGGTTAATGTGACTGAGTGGGATATCGGGTCATGGTGCTGATGGCCTGGTCTCCCAGTGGGGCAGCATTGTAAAGTCGCCATGAGTGTGCACCGTCGCAAGTCCATACGAGTCCTGATAGGTGTGGCTAGGACGTAAAACTCCAACAACCAACTATATACCTGATTCATTTACCACCGAAATATATATATATATGTATACAGATGAACCTCGATCCAACGGACTAATAGGGGGGACCAGTTGTCCGTTAATGCCGTTTGTCCGTACGGCTTCATCAACGTTAAAGCCATTGCAGCGACGAAATTGCTTTATCTATAGGTGCCATCGTGTTAATGTGGAAAACAGGGGACCAAACACATAAACAACACATCACAAGTTGGTACCCGTCCTAATATGACCTTAGATGTTGCTAGGACATAAACGCTTACTCAAGTTTTAAACGCTTACGGAGTTTTAAACGTTCGGATCAGATATTCACTCTAGCAGATTGTGTCCGTTGGATCCGGAATCCGTTGCATCGGTGTCCATTGGATCGAGGTTCATCTATATATATATATATATATATGGGATTATGGGGGTATACAATACCATTATCCATGACAATCTACGCTCAATGCGCATCACTTGTTGCGTAGAGAGGGAGCCCCTGCTAGAAGTATACACCCACACCCACACACACACACACACACACTCACACGCACCACATGCCCACACCACCTTTGCACAGATGCGGAGAGACCATTCTGTCGTGGCTGAGGTCAGATACTGGATTGATGACATATAATAGTATTCTCCTTTGAAAACAGCAAGCCTAGCATATTTCATGGGTTCAAAGGACGGACCGTTACTCTCGCTGTGCGCATGTCTGTGTCAGTTTCCGAACTCATGGGTTCGTGGGTTCGAACCCTGGTCGAGTCAAACCAATGACTTAAAAATTGATACGAGTCGCTTCCTAGCCAGGCGGTCAGTATTATTAGGATAGGGCAAGGACTCAGTGACAGGATAATGTGACTGAGTGGGATATCAGATCATGGTGCTGGCAGCCTGGTCTCCCGGTCTGGCGGCACTATGGCGTCACCGTGAGGGCGCAATGTCGGAGCTGAGGTTGAGGTTGAGTTCATGTGACATTGACAGTAGCTAAGTCAACTCTCATATATATATTATATACATTTGTGTGTCCATGTGACATTGACAGTAGCTAAGCCCAGACTAGCCCAGGCTCCAGCACCCGATGGCTGAGGGGGGAGTTGATGAGCTGGGTGGGTGGGTGGGTGGGGGGTGATTCTGGGTTATTATACTCATATAATTCTTATACAGAATATATGACCTTTGATGTTGCCAGGGCGTTAACTTCGAACAACCTACCAACCAAATGATATGGAACAAGTGCCATTCTACAGGGCAGAGAACATTCTAGTAGTAAAGCAACGCATGACAGGTTTAAGCTTCTTACCCTGACTGAAATAACAAGTAGTGTCATGGCAGTGTTATACAGGACTAAAACCCACAGTTCTGCTATTCCGGAACAAACAACCGAACTGGTTGACTATCAACGGTTATTAATTAAATCAACCTACATCTGCCTAATAGTAGAAGAAATGGTCCGTGTCACGAATGTCTTACAGCATCGATGCTATTTGCAACGCTGTGGCCGAATCGGTAAGAGCGCTGGCTTTCCAGGGCCAGGGGTTCGAATCCCGGTCGAGTCAAATCAATCACTTACAAAATCAATGCTTGTCACTAATTGGTCTGGCACTTGGCATTACTAGGATAGAGCAAGGACTGGTTAGGTCAGTATCAGGATAATGTGGCTGAGTGGATATTGTGCCATGATGCCCACGGCCTGGTCTCCCACTAGGGCAGCATTATGAAGTTGACATGAGTGTGCACTGTCAGAAATCGATGCCTGTCCTGATATGACCTCAGATGTTAATAGGGCTTAACACCCAAACAACCAAACAAAATGAACAGCTACCGAGGATTGGGCAAAGGCTGTTTTGATCAATGTCAGGTAAAGAAATAAAGTTTGTTTTATTTATCGATGCCTCTAGAGCGCATGGATTTTTATCATCGGCTATTGGACATCAAACATGTGGTCATTCTTTCATATTTCTTTAGAGGAAACCCGTTGCCACCACATAGGCTACTCTTTCCGATAAGCTGCAAGGGGTCTTTTATATGTTGTCCCACAGACAGGACAGCACATACCAGAGCCTTTGATGAACCAGTTGTGGACCACTGGTTGGAACGGAAAATATCCCAAACTGCAAATGTGACCACTGAGAAGGATCGATCGGATGATCCAAATCTTCACAGGTGGACACACCACTGACTGAGCTACATCCCACTCAATTTCAGGTACAAATGATCAGAGCCGTTTTTCCAATGAGGTACCACTAAAATTGCCATGAATCGGCAACCTTCGTGACATAGTCCTAAATGTTGCCAGGGCGTGAAATTCCAATAATCAACAACATAAATGTGGCTCAGATAACTATGGCTCACTATACTCATACCCAGCATTTAATGATAAGTCTGTGAAATGGTCTATGCACTCCCTCCGTTTTAACTGATGTCCACTATTACAAATACATATCCAGGCCTATGAACTTACATAGTCCAGTACTTACAAACTGAAGGGTTGTCAAATATATAGCATTTACCTCATCCCGATCACGGCATCCCTATATTTATTTAAGTTACTGGGGGGTGGGGGGTGGGGGGTGGACACACATACAAATCCAAAGAACAACATTCGGATCCCCATTCGTAGAAGAGGACTGGAAACTACATTTCTTTTATTCTGGGACGAGGGTTCTGAATATTGGATCACCTAGACTCCATAATAGAATACATGCCTACCTACCTACCTGTACATACAACTGCCTTGCTCGGTGAGGTAGCTACACTGTACTATACTAAATTACTAATGGCCCTGTCACACTACGACGTGACTACGTCAGCGTAACCACAACGTGAAAATAATGATATTACGTCGACGTTATGGGCGTAATATGCAAATTGTGGACGTGAGCGTAACGTGAAAGTAATGACGGTGTACGTCGTGACCTTAGCTGTAACGTGACAACGTTAGGGGGGAGGGGTAATTGGCGACGTGACCGGGCGTTAGTGTAACGTGAGCGTAACGTCGCCGTAACGGGTGCGACGTGGATGTAACGTGACCATAACGCCACCGTAACGTGACCGTAACGTGACCGTAACGTGACCGTAACATGAGCGTAACGTGACCGTAACCGTGACCGTAACGTGACCGTAACGTGACCGTAACGTGACTGTAACGTGACCGTAACGTGACCGTAACGTGCAAAACGCTGCTCACACGTTGCTCCAACCCCGGCCGTCGGTCTGACGTGACATAACGTGACTCTAACGTCATTTACGCTGCTATAACGATCGCGAAACGTGTACCTAACGTCATTGTCACGTCATGCCGACGTAACGGCTTCACGTCGAGATACGTCGAAAGTTTTGAACAGGTTCAAAACCTCGACGCGTGCCGACGTAACACGACGTAACATGACGTAGCTCGACGTCACTCTAACGTCATTATGACGTCATCATAACGTAATCCAACATACATCAACGTAATGACGAAATATCACCACGTTAGGCTCACGTTGGCTCATTACGTTGTAGTGTGACAGGGGTATAACCTCCTTTGAGGAGAGTTCTACCATCAATAAATGTCCAGTCAACTGATAGAGACTTGTTTAACAAAAAGGGCATAACAAGTATGGAGTGTATTCTATACAACAACGACTTGTCTGTTTGAAAGGTATACATATTCATATGCATTGTCACCCCGTCCTGATATGACCTTATATGTTGCCAGGATGTAAATCTCCATCCAACATAAGCCCTCTGTATAAATTGTATAAATAGGTTTATCTGACATTGACAGAGTGGCAAAGCTAACTCTCATATACATATATATATATATATATTTATGTACTATGTAATTTATTATGTGGATATAAATAATGGCAGCCCATTAATGTTTCTCTCTAACCACTGGCTGTGAGCCAACTGTCACTCTGCTCACTGCGCAAGTCCATATGACATTCACCGTGCCTTATATGTGTATACATGTGTGTTCATGTGACATTTACAGTACTGAAGAAAACTCTCATATATATGTGTATATGTGTGTGTTCATGTGATATGGCAGTAGCCAAGCCAACTCTCGTATATGGCAGTAGCCAAGCCAACTCACATATATATATATATATATATATATATATATATATACATATGTGTGTGTGTGTGTTAATGTGAGATTGATAGTATATATATGTGATGTATAAGACTTGTGCGAGTATAAAGGTGCAGAAAGGAAGATTCCCTATATTGATCACCCATATGTCCTGTAACACTTTATGGGTGACCCCTTTTCATTGTTGGGACAGGTGGCGCTATCACCCCTAACCCCTACGAGTGCCGCGAATACTTCACTCGCGCACTCGCGCACTGCGAGTGAGCGGTGTGTCCCACGCCACCCAAGGGGGGGGGGGGGCGGGGTCAAGGGGCATGCCGGTACCTATCCCCCTCCTACCCCCCGCCCGAAGGGGGGACCACTACAGAGCTTATTACATGCGATAAAAGGTCGATCACTATCCATATATATGTTTGTGTGTGTTAATTTGACAATAGCAAAGCAAACTGTCAAATATGTTTACATAAATGTGTGTATGTTTTTATGTGACATTCACTGTGGCGAAGCCAACCCATATATATATATATGTTCTCTATAATCTATTATGGGAATATAAAAAAGGACACTATCTATCTTTAGTTCCCTATATTAGAGTATACTGATTATATCCTATCTAACTGGCCCTGCGGGTAATGCAGTACCTATCTGCTAAAATACCTCAGGGTGTTTGACGCCCCTGCCTTGCAAAGTTATAAACCACTGCCTTGTGGTATAGGTTCTTGATAGAATCAACGGCTAAGGGAGCAAACCCTAACAGAAAACCATGCTTCCGTGGCAGCATTATGGGCGTTGATGAAGGGAACTCCCAACATCTCCCGGCCAGCTACTGCAGGGACAAATAGTTTGCACCTGTCTTGACGTGTTCTTGCCGGTGTGAAACCTATATTTGCTCCCCGAGAGAGTGCTGCTAGTAACTTGCAAAAGCCAGCAGCACTTCAACACTTTGCAAGCAGCTTTTATGAAATGCACAACCGCACGGAACAGCGGCGGTTAAGAAATAAAAGCAGTCTTTGTCGCATTGCGACCGACAGCATGATGATGATGAACTGGCCCTGGGTAGTACAGTATTGGCCACACTGGCGCCACCTGTGAGGGGCTCTAAGCACTGTATGCCAGCTGCCTCTGGCCAGTATTGCCTATAGACCCATTTGGACGTGCAAATTTTAATTTCAGGTGGGCATTTAATATATCTCCGCCAGAGAATATAACTTCTTCTCAACCATGTCAGTCTTATCATTGTTATGTTTATTTGGGGCCAACTGTTTATATATATATATATATATATATATCATATATGTCCCAATAGAAGCACCATGCCCCATTTCAAAATTGAAAGCACACACAAATTTACGATCATATTCAGACTGAATGCACATAAACTAAGACAATCCCACTTTATTTCAGAGGTACAATAAAAACAAATCCATGACATTTTAAAACTTTGAATACATGTGCATCCATGTGTCTATACTCGAGCAGTACGCGTCGATTGGGACATATATGGTATGTATATATATATATGTGACTAAGCAGTGGTGGTGCCAGCCTCACGTAGCGGGTTCCGGCCCTCACTAAATAGCACAATCGATCCAATATATAGATAATAAATAGCATACACAAATAAACATAGAATAATATCACAAGCCTGCTCCGCCCCTTTATACTCATATAAATAATGATATATCACATATATACATGTATATATATATATATATATATATACATGCTAATGTGACCTTGACAGTGGTCACGTCAACTCATATATATATATATATATATATACATATATATATATATATATATAAATAGAGGTATATATGTGTACATGTGACATTTGCAGTGGCACAGTATATAACAATTTGCTTCGCCCCATGTACATTCATAATATCAATACATGATGTGCAGACAATATGGCAAAGCCGGTGGACGCAGCACTGTGGCACACTGGAGACAAGCAACATGACGTCAGCAATGGAGAATGGATTGGATGTGTTTGTGTGCTATACTGCGTGTGTGCAGTGGTGTTGGGTGGTGGGGGGGGGGGCTGGGGTGGGCGGGATAAGTGGGTGAAGAGTAACGTTGTAAAATATTCCGATTTAATGCATTGGTGGGGGAATGCAAATGTTCTATTACTGATCGGGTATACATGACCAGGTGCATGTATGTGTATATGTAGGTGCTGGTGGTGCCTGATTGAGATGTAAATAGACATAGTAGTGCTTGCAGGGCTGTGTGTAAGGGGCACTCAGAGCCTACCTCCTCCCCCTCTGCTAGTCAGGATCACCACACTCAGGCTCAAGGCAGGTAGGTGGTGGCCAGGGGAGCCACACAGCTTGGTGGTGGTGGGCAGATCACTGGTAACCATGGGGACCAGGAATGCTGGATCCCTATTGGTAGAGCTAGAAATGTTTGTTTCCCATTGGGGGAATAGGGTGGGATGATACTCTACACTGAATCCATGTACCATATAAATAATAAACTAGAGGGCTTGACTCTCTCTCTTCTTTCACTTTATACTCTTCCTTTCTCTTTGGCTCTATTGATTTCACTATAGCCTGCTTACACAACCACAGATTCGAGCCGTATACTTTACATAATGGTGACCACAATGAGTGGTAAATCTATTAGTTGGAGGAAGGATTCAACTTTACTTTATGGAGACTTAGTCTTTACATCATGATTCTGCCATGGATCTATGAGCCTCTCTGATAAAAAAAGAAAAGAAAAGACATCACCGTCTGTTTCCTTTATCAGGCTGCACCAGACATAAATGGTCTGAGTTAATTCCTGTATAGAAATGTCCGGTACACAGTGCTTCTGAGATTCACGTCTTTTCTATATGTTTTATCCTTCTATGTATGACACACTATTGGGAGCGATACTGAGCGCATCAATATAGTCCCCTCTGGATCTGCGCTATTTGGACATGTAGCTGATGATTCCAGTTTGCATATATGCGATTTGGACAGTAACTAAGCCAACGCTCATATACCATATATGTCCCAATAGAAGCACGCTACCCAATAGAAGCACACACCCCCATTTCAAAATTGAAAGCACACACAAATGTAGAATCATATTCAGACTGAATGTACATAAAATAAGACAATCCCACTCTATTTCACAGGCATGACATAAACAAATCAAAATTTACGACCATATTCAGACTGAATGCACATATAATAAGACAATCCCACTTTATTTCAGAGGCACAACAGATACAAATCCATGAAATTCTTTTGGACTACACCAAAACAAAATATGACAAAGGAAATAAATAGACACGCATCCATGTGTCTGCACTCGTGCACTGCGCGTCTATTGGGACATATACGGTATATATATACATATGTATATGTGTATGTATGTGGATACATATTTATAGATGTATGTATGTGTCCATGTGACATTGACAGTAGCTAAGTCAACTGTCACATAAATATATTTATATTATATACATGTGTCTGTTTATGTGACATTGACAGTAGCTAAGTCAACTTTCATATATAGGTAGTTCTCAGAAGTTGTGTACCAATAGTGTGACATCAGTTCCACAAAATCAAAATGCTGTCCTATATACAAGCTTACTCAATGTGTATGTCCTGTTTGCATCTGAATAATTGAAAATAAACATATTATGACATTTTTAAGTAGGTCAAATGATGCTCACACCCAATAAATAGCAGTATAGCATGGAAACCAATCTGACTCCAAAATCAAATATTTTCCACACAAAGCTTGACATTTTTAGGACATTTCACACTTGCTTTATAAACAGTAGTAATAATACCTTTAAACCTCATTTCTATGATTTTGTCTTATTTGTGATGATTAGAGAGAAAAGGAGAACAATATTAGCATGGTAACGGTCCAAGTGGAATCAACAATTTTACACAAATGTTCAGCTCAAATTTCAATGCTTAGGGGCAATTTCAGGTTTGATCTTTTACTATACCATAACTGGGTCCATGCATAGAGTGTCAAATGATGACAATAGTTCCTGTACTGTATCTGTACTCAGTGTTTGATACAGAGTTTCATAGTACATGCAAGTGGAAACGAAATGTTATGATGTTAATCGCTCCAGAAAAGGTTAACTATTTCATCATTTTTATATTCTTTTTAGAAATAAATGTCTTCAACTTAATGAAGACATTGTATATGACCATTTGAAGTGAAATGTGCTGTTGTTCAGAGGTTTTCATTAAGTTTGTGACACTTTATTTGTAATGCTGTTGACAATGTCACAAATTAGTGATGTAATTTTCTATTCATTTAGCTACATCCATCCCAATAAGATACATAATACACAATATTAAAATTCACTTTTGATCTAAAATATCTATCACATTATTGGGCTAAATGATGAAATCTAATTATTGACACTCCAATAATGGGTTTCTTTGAAATATACATTTCAAATAGACTACCTCAAACGGTACACAGTTTCTGAGAACGACCCATATATATTATATACATGGGTGTGTGTCCATGTGACATTGACAGTAGCTAAGTCAACTCAGTAGCTAAGTGCATCCAATAAAATAAACACAATAAAAATACACCTAAAAAATCAAAATCTTGATGTATTAACACTATCAGAAACATGGGTCACTGAGAGACATCAAGATAACACCCTCAACATAGAAGGATATAGGCTTGTACATAATGACAGACAGCAAATCAACATAACAAACCAAACAATAAATGGTGGAGATGTTGCTATTTACTGCAAAACCTCCAAAAATCTAGACACTGAAGCCCTAAAAACAGCAAACTTGTCAAATGATCACATGAAGCTGCTGTGGGGCCTAATACAAAATGAGAAGCAGGCTAACATAGCACTAGCAAGCCTCTACAGGCCACCATCAGGAGACATAGAAACATTCCTTGAAACTCTAGATAACAGCATAAACACAGTGCAACAATTAACAGATGCAGAAATCTTTGTACTAGGGGACTTCAATATAAACTACAACAGCAACGACAAAAGTAAATTAATGCTACAAACCACTATAAAAATCCCAGGGCTCCAACAGTTCATTACAGAGAACCCAAGACTAAGCAACAATAGCTCAACAATCGATGTAATACTAACCAACTCAAACCATGCCACAAAATGGGGTACTAGAAGCTGGGGTATAAGTGACTATGAGTACAAAATGGGCAGATCCCTAAAAAACTACTCAGAAGAAACACAGAAAAAACACCTACACGAAAACATAAACAATCGCACAGAAAACAGAGATGATGCTGATGTCTACTGCAGCAACATCATCACAGAAATAAAAGAATCATTAGATGAGATGTGTCCCACCCAACCCGCAGTCATACAGCTTTCTGACTCTACATATAAATGGTCAACGAGTGACTCGATGCCTTTTTGTCGGAACGACTGACTCCGGGGCCAGGCTGAACGCAACTTGGACAGCGAAAGTCCACCTGGTGGACTTCTGCACGTAAGAACAGTAGGTAGTGGCAACCACTCAGCCGAGGAAAGCCGTTCTATTTGTAGTATGGCTGAGTCTTTGCTGATAGTATGCGTTACAGGTGTGTGTCCCATAAATAAACTAAAAATACAAAAAGAATCAAGACCCATGGCTAGAAAGTGAACTACTCACACACATTTCAACAAAGCGAAAACTAGGCAACAAAGCTAACCATACAAAAGACCCAGAGGATAAAAGGGCCTATAATACTGCGGGAACACCTCCCTCAAAGCAGTAAAGACAGCAAAAAAGAAGTATATAATAAAACAAGATGATGACTGGGGAAGCAACACAAACAAGTTTTGGAAAAATGTAAACCGTCTATTCCAAAAAAATAACAGAGGAACGCATAGGCTTCCAGGATAGTAAAGGGAATACCCCACAAATAGTGATGCAGCGAATAAACTTAACACACACTTTGCCACGGTGGGCCAAAGACTATCAAAACAATTCACAAGAAACTGGGAAAACAAATCAGAAAAGATCCACATGCAAAACTGACCTAAAAGAATTAACAAAACTAATAAATGACATAGATACAAATAAACCAAGTTGAATAGATGGAATCTCCACCAAAATACTAAAAGAGGCACCCCAAGCCATCCCAAGTACCATGGTGGGCCTAGTCAAAATATCCTTTGAACAGGGGCACTTTATCACAGCATAGAAGATGGCAACAATCACCCCCATCTACAAAAGTGGTGACAGGCAAAACATGGGAAATTACAGACCAATATCAATTCTGCAAACACCAGGCAAGCTAATTGAAAAAATATTTTGCAGGCACATAATGAGCACCTGGAAAAAAACAATATACTAAACAAAAGACAAGGAGGTTTCAGGAAATTACACTTCACATACAAAATAATAGCTAACCTAACAAGTGATGTATTGGCATCAATGAATCAAAAGAAATTAGTTGGAGCAGCTTTCATTGACTTCAGCAAAGCTTTTGACACAGTACACCACAAGATACTACTAAAAAAATTAAACAACATGGGCATTAAATCCAAATCAATAAACTGGATAAAATGCTACCTAAACAACAGACAACAAATAACAAAAGTGAATGGTACACTCTCAGACCAGCAAACTGTCAGCTGTAGTGTACCCCAAGGATAGGTCCTGGGACCACTACTTTTCATACTATACATAAATGACTTAGAAGAATGGCTAGAGACAGAATGTCTCCAACTATATGCGGATGACACTGTCATATATGCAGAATGGAAGCACAGTAGAGGAAGTAACAACCAAGCTAGACAACCTCTTGCTGAAGCTAGACAACTGGTGTGAGTCCAATGAAATTACCATCACCACAAATAAATTTAAAACAGTACTTTTCTCAGATAGAACAGAACCAGAAAGAAACCTACACTGCAAGCTAGGAAACAAAACCTTGGAAAATGTAACTCACTATAAATACCTATACCGAGCTAGACAGCCAGCTAAAGTACAATCTGTGTATAACAAAAAACATCCAAAAAATAAACCACAAACTGTGGCTATTTTCTAAACTAAGAAACTATATGACAGAATATATGTCAATAAAAATCTTCAAAGGTATGGTACTCCCCTACTTTAACTATGGGGATGTAATCTACATGGGTGCTAAAAGAGAGCTACTAAAAAAACTGCAAATACTGCAAAATAGAGCCCTACAAATCTGCCTAAGAGTACACTAACTACACCCCACCCTATGATTTACATAAAAGAACTAAAGTAAAACTACTAGAAAACAGAAGAATAATCCACCTAAAAACATTAGCGTATGGATATAGCCAGGACATTAAGCAACTAACTCAACCACTAAGGAACACCAGAGCAAACAATGTGCCACTACTAAGACAGACCAGAAGCCAAATCAAAGCTCAAAAAAGAAGCACAGCGGAAATGGCTGCCAAAGTATGGAATGCACAAACGGTGAAGGAAAGACAAATTCCTGATCTAAAAACGTATTTGTGCAAAATAAAACCAGGAAACCCCAAATAAGCTGCGCCACAAGGGGGCATGTTATATGTCATGGTCCACCAGCTTGACAGCCCATGACGGGAAACCCGGAAATATAAAAGCCAGATACCACCTACACCAATAATATAATCAAATCAAATCCAAATAAACATAACCCAATCACCTATTATGTACAAGCCTATACCATGTATATATAGTAGGCTAGCATAGAATTAAGTAGAAAAAAAGTGGAAAACTCTTCCCAAGAAAACCCCCAAAACGCTAACATAGATCACTAGCTCATGATATAACTTGTGTCTGTTCATGTGACACCGACAATGGCTAAGTCAACTCTCATATTTGTGATATATAAGCATTATGCGAGTATAAAGGTGCGGAACAGAATACATACCATTATACATTTATTACCACAGGCCATATATTTGCTTCATTCCTTCCATTCTGGGACCGGTTGTGTCACCACCAACCCAGATATATACCAATGTATATACTACAGTATATGCGGATGTAGGAATCGCATGGTGCTGCCCCCTCCCTCCGGTTCCATGAACCCCAGGGAGGGGTTTGGCTATTCCACCAGCCTACCCACCTGTGATATGTATACACCACTGATCCCACCGGCTGCTCACTTGCTTGCTGCCACTAGGCTCATACACACCTGTTCTATTTACTTGACACTTGACACTTGACACTTCTTGGCATTCACACACCTGTGTTTACCTTATACCTGCACCTGTACCAGGACGATCCTACACACAGTCTACTTGCTACCTGTGTTCTTTTATTCTGCGATCTCCATTCTGGACCTGAAATACGCCATGAAAGGACGATCGACCTGCTTGGGTGCCGTGAGCTAACATCATTCATTTTACATATACTTTATGGTCGATTATCAATATTAATTCGACGTGAGTGTGTCGAATCTAAGGACCGATCGCAGGTAGCGCGGCCTTAATATTGGTCTGAAATTAACGACGTCCAGTTTGTCGATAATTTATTTCATGTTATAGTCTTGGCTTTTCATATTTATTGTGTGTCGACTTGCATATTGCTTGAAAAACCAAGATGGCGGACGGCGGGGAAAGCCGCCATGATGGTCGACGACTATGCCGATTATTGGCCTCGACACTAAAGCCGTTACTCTGTCGATTTGATTTTACCTGGATGTGCATTTAACCAAAGCAGCATTGACTCATGACTGTCGAGTACATATTTCGGCCCTGTCTCGACGTGCACAGTTACTTTGAACCTTGTGGTGGTCGATTACATTTCGACAATCTTTTGTTTTATTTATTTTATTGTGTTACTTGAGGAACATTTGACCAATGTAACTTTTTTTATAATATCAACTCCTTTATAATATCATTTTATTCTTATATAAAATACATTCGGATGATTTGAGAGACTCTGGTTGTTTTTTTAAATTTTTGCGACATTTTACATCGCCCAACATCAACCTACTCGGCACAGCTGATACTTATGTACTGTGGACCGTGCGGCCTTACTCACCGGGGCCCGGTTAACGACAGCTGCCTTACGGCAGCTATGCAGACTAGGCACGCCAAACAAGTGTCGGAGAAAGTGAGTGCAATGTCCGACGATGGCGGATCTTCGCCGATGGCGGATGGGACTCAAACGCCAACTCAATACATATCATTATACATTTATTACCACAGGCCATATATTTGCTTCATTCCTTCCATTCTGGGACCGGTTGTGTCACCACCAACCCAGATATATATATATATATGGATAGTGATAAGCCCCTTATCGCCTGTAATATGCTTTGTAGTGCTCCTCCTACCCCCCCCCCCCTTGGGGTGGGGGGTAAGGGGGGGCCCAGCATGCACTGCTCCACCCCCTGTGCGGGGCTTGACACTCCACTCGCTTGTATATGTGCTTTTATGTAACATCTACATCAGTAAGTTAACTGTCATATATTTATATATATCTATAATTATGTGTATTTATGTTCCCTATAAGCATTATACGAGTATAATTATCTGTAAACTGATTACCCATGTACTGTGTCTCTGCGTGGCACCTAAATGACATTGCACAATTAATGACACTGCACAATTAATGACACTCAACAACTCAATCGACTGTGCAGGCCCTCTGCCTCGCCTAGTGCTGCCAGCTGGCCTAGTCAGCTGTCCTGACCCAGCCTCTTGCCTGTACCCCTCTGCCTGTACCCCATAGGTTATGAGGAAAACAAAACAGACAAAGAGAAAGGAAGAGAGTAAAGTGAAAGAGAAGAGAAGAGAGTCCAGCCCTCTGGTTTATTGCTTATATAGTTACATGGGTTCATTGTAGAGTATCACCCCACCTCCTTCCCCTTATAATATTTCTGGATGCCCCGACTATCAGAGCACCAGATATACCACAACCTCTTCTCATGTGTGTTCTGACGACGCTCTGTCAGTTCACACCTGATGCCCCTCTCAAACAAACTCATAAGGAAGAAAGGGAAGACAAGTCACGCAAGATTGACAGTGAAGAAGTTGTGCTTTATTGGCATCAACTCCTGTTCACCTACTAGTGACCTATCACACTGACCCCTTACCTTCTGTCCACACAGAGTCTCATTACCTCTTTAGTATGTCTATGAATCAGTGCCTAAAGCCCATTGAACTGGAGTCCCATGGTTGTTGCACCCAGCTCAGTTTGTATATATGAAAGGTGAAGCATCAGACAGAGTGTCTGGGTTCCTGCCTAAGAGAGAGTGTGTCTCACTCAAGAGTCAGGAGTAGAGTGTCTGCCCAGTGTGTCTGGAGCAGTGTCTAGAATATTCAATATCAACATGAGGCTAATATGGTCGAGTGGGGCAAAGGGGGTCCAGCTGACTGGGCTTCCCACAGCCAGCCAATCAGGCACCCTCCACAGCCTGGGAGGCGACGCCCCCCCCCCCCTAGGGGCAGCGGTCACCCAACCCAGCTGCAGGTGGTGTACATAATGTGTGCAGTATGGCTGGTGTGCTGGCCCATCGGCTCTGTGGTACCAGGTAGTTGCAGACAGTTACAGTAAAAAAATATATTAAAAATGTCCTTTTCCTCCACTTGCACCCTTACTGGTGCATAGAGGGAACATTTCACCAAATAATTAACTGTCTCTTATATAGGAACATCTCTTCACAATCTCAGTCACTATGTATTAACATATATTTCCCATAGCTTAATATGTCACGCAGCGAGTGGGGCACCCATTGCTTTTCTATTACATAACCTTGGTCCCCACTCCATCGCCCGAGGATAATAATGCTCTCAGCAAATATATAATTCTGAACTGAAAATCCGTATATTTTTACACCCCAATGGGAATCGAGCATTCTTGGCCCTACCAATATGGATCCAGCATTCATGGTCTCCATGGATATCAGTGGTCTGCCCACCACCAGTAGCTGCATGGCCCCATGGCCGCCTCCAACCTTGACCTTTTGAGTGTGGTGACCCCTACCGCAGCAGAAGGCTAGGCCCTGAGTGCAATCACACCCAGACCTGCCAGCACCACCGTCTATTTACATCTCACTCAGGCACCACCAACCCATATATATATATGCACCTGTTCACGTAGACCGATCAGTAATAGAACATTTGCATTCCCCCCTTGCTGAGTATCGGAATATTTTATACCTGTCTACAAAATTGTCATTGACAGTAGCTTTAGTGAACTATCAGGTTTGTCAGAACAGGTCCGTCTGTGGTGACCCACCTTGCATCCTCATTGGATTGCAGGAGTTAGAACAAGTCAAAGCAATGTTTACTCAAAACCTTGACCTAATGGGAGCCCATCTGAATTTCAGCAAAACGACGAAAAAAGAAACCTTACTGCGTTAACTAGACTTCTTGTTTAAATTATCTAGGTCAAATCTTGCTAATAGATGAAAGGATCATCAATAATGGCCAGATCCTTATCAAATGTCATACCTATTTAAAAAATGTTATTTTGTTAATTTCATCACGTTTAGAAAATGAAAGTTTGTTTTATTTAACCACGCCTCTAGAGCACATTCATTGTTATCATCGGCTATTCAACGCCAAACATATGGTCATTCTGACATATTTCTTCGGAGGAAACCCGCTGCCACCACATAGGCTATTCTTTCCGATAAGCAGCAAGGGGTCTTTTAAATGCACTTCCCACAGACAGGACAACACAAACCACAGCCATTGATGAACCAGTTGTGGACCCAGCTCATTTAGTCTAACTCTCGGGCTTCAGGGTGTGTCGGTATTGGTTTAGGTTGAATTTATTTTTCAACTTTTTTATTTCAGGTGAATAACATCTTTATTTTCAGTATCAATTTACTGGTGTAGTATATACCTTACACTGGTGTTCCAGCCTGAACAGTCATGGCATATTTTAACAATTTATAGATGAGATGATGAAATAGTATGAACAATATAAACAGCAACATAGAAGTAGAACTGTTAGCCTTTAAGGATATACCTGGGATCATATTTTGTACAAATAGACTGGAGTTGTTTAGCTTCATCGTTTAACATATTGATTTGCTGGCTATGCATGTGAGACAACATTTCCTGTCTTATTGTTGGTGGCATTAAATTAGCTATCTTAGTATCCCATGCCGCTATGACTTGTAATGCATTTGGAAGTATATTGATAATATTTGCATGATACATTTCAATTTGAATCATCTGGGTCTTTGTGGTTGGTATATGCAGGTCAGGTCAAGTCAGGTCAGGTTTGGTTAGGTATTACAGGACGGAGGTTATTTTCTTTGTACGCTGAAGGGGGGGGGGGGCGGGGTAAAACAGTTTATTCATCAAAATATATAATTTTTTCAGCGCCGAGGCACTCGTCTTCCGACCATTTACATTACATTGTAGATCGGTAGCTCGGCGGGTACTTCAGGCATTTTAGTAAATTAAAAAGGAGGTTAGAGCATTAGCGGGATAGCTAGAGTAAGTTCAATATTATGGGCTACTGGAGCGGGTTGTTGCATAAACTGTGCTGTTATTATGGGTTCCGTTATTATGGGTTTTTTCCCCCACCACCCACCCCAATGGGCCCCCCTCCCCGGCCACCACCCTTAACCATCATGAACAACCATCAACACACCGAACATCCTACACAATTATCAACCTGTTTAAACACATTAAACATTATATAAGACAGACAAAATGTCTTGTCAACTATAAACTTACCTTGTTTTATAAGTGAAAGAATTTAACCCTCAAGGATTGTTTGAGTTGCCCCGAGTATACACTTTCTACTCGGTGCTACTCTCCATTTTTGCATGAACTACAGTGACTGGTGTTGTACATTATACAGCAGGTGCCACTCCCTTAATTCTACAGGATCGGTGCTATAACTAATACAGCACTGATCAAACTTAGATTATTCAGACTGTCAATTCCAATAGCAAGTTGCCAGAAGACCAGCGATCCAGCACTGACAAATGTCATATTCAGATGAATAAATACTTTACCAAAAAAAAGGGGGTGATTTGGTAGGTCTTGGGTTGAAAGAAGAAAAAGGGAGAAAAGGGACGGTGACGAATGATTGGAACTGGTTTCTCAACTCATTTGCATAAGCCTTGAATTGCTATGGTTAGATTCTACCATCATTACAGTATCTTATATAGATATGAGACATATGTCGTGTCATCAAACCCTGGCCGAGTCAAATCAAAGACATTGGTCGCAATGCGAAGCATTGCTTTTGATGCGAGGAGAGGAAGAGACCCTCCCCCGCCCCGCGCCGTCGCGCTGCTTTCTCACCTCGGCAGACGGCGCGGCGCGCCCCCACCTCCCCCGCCCCCCCCCTGTTGCGCAGCACTCGCGCCTCACCCGACGCCCGCTGCTCGCCACCTCTCGCCCTCTCCCAGGCCGGCAGCATTCACACCTCACCTGCTGTCGCCCCTCCCCCTTCCCTTATAAGGTCGCCCGCCCCTCCCCGAGGCGACCTCCCCTGCGCCCAGACGCCAGGCCGCCGACACTGCCCGTCCACCTCGGGCGCGCGCTCCGGCCGGGGCCCGGCCCCCGCCGCCACCTCCGGCGCCCCTGCCGGGGGCCCCCCACCCCCAGTATCAGCGCTACCATCACCTCGGGACCCAGGCCACAGCTCCCCCGTCGCCGGCCTACCACGAGGAGCCTACCCACCACACCCCGGCGTCCGCGGCCGACGCCGTCCGGGAAATACTTGCCTCCGCCGAGGCGCGGCACTCGGTCAGGCGGCGAGGGATCCCGGTCGACTATATCTTCCCATCGGACCTGGTAGCGAGGCCTGAGAGGAAGTCGATCAAGAGGGGGGAGGCAACCAAGGACGAATATAGCCTCGCCCTCCTCACCCTGATCGACCACCCCGACTTCCCGGCCCACTCCTTCCAGGGCCTACACCACCATCACCTCACCGTGCTCAGGGACGTCCTCCTCTACCCCTGGCCCACCGTCCGCCGCTACTCCGAGACGGTGTTCACATGGATAGCGGACGGGAGGCTCCCCCAGGGGTGGCACGACCCGGTCGCCCTCGACCTCCTGAGGGTCCAGACCCTCACTATCCCCGCCCCTCAGGCCGCCCCAGCAGAAGCGGTCCCCCGAGGTGACGACCCTCCCCGAGGCACACACCTGCCCCGAGCCCACGTCGACGCCCGCACCACCTACGATAGGCACACCCACGGGACCCCCTGTCCGGCCTGGAACCGCGACCCCGCCTCGTGCGATCGGGCCCCTGTCGGAGAGGCCCACGGCGAGGCGGGGGACAGGCGCCGTCACATATGCGCCTACTGCGCAAACATGAGGCGCATTCTGACTATGCACTGCGAGGCCGGATGCGTGACCAAACAAGCCCGTGAGCGCCAGACCCCCCCCCGCCTCGGCGGATTTTTGATCCGCCGGCCTCCCCCCGGCCGGCCCGGGGGGCCCTTCCCGGCGCCTCACCCTCACCACTGCCGACAGCCCCGCGACCTCCACCGACAACCTCCCAGCGACCACCGATCGCAGCGCCGCCCAGTCCCAGCCGGGGAGCATCACCTCGGGCATCACACCTCGGACCACATCCCAGCCCAGCCTCAGGAGGAACCCTCTGCCGCCGATCCTCACGACACCGCCTTCAACAACACCGCCGCCCAGACCCCGACCACCACCCCATCCAGCCCCGAGGACTTCGCTGCCCCCCCTGCTCGACCCTCGTCGGACCTCCTCACCGGATCCCGCCAAGGAGCGGGCCTCCCCCTTTTTGGCCGCCCGCTCCCTGTCGACGCAGGCCCCGGACACTCCCCGCCCCGAGAGGGAGCCTGACCCCCGACACGGCCCACCTCTCGGCCGGCCCGCCCCACCTGCTCCGCCTCGGGCGCGCCGCGAGCCCTCTCCGCCCAGACCTCCATCTCCGGACCCCCGCCTCGGGCGCCCCGGCCCCCCGCCTCGGGCACGCCTCGAGCCCTCTCCTACTTTTGGTGGAGGGCTCCTCGGCACCCCCTCACTGCACTGACACTTATGAACTCAACCTTACTTTATTACCCTGCTCCTCATGAGCCTTTCTACTTTCTTCCATATTGCTTATTTACTTACACTGTTGAGCCTTACTTTCTTCCATTATTGCTTATTTAATTACACTGTTGCTCCTTATGAGCCTGCTTCCTCTGTATGCTCTGAGGCGTAAATAAACGCCTTATTTCCACCCCCGCCTTGCCTTCTTCCTTTTCGCGCATCGGTCGCAATGCGAAGCATTGCTTTTGATGCGAGGAGAGGAAGAGACCCTCCCCCGCCCCGCGCCGTCGCGCTGCTTTCTCACCTCGGCAGACGGCGCGGCGCGCCCCCACCTCCCCCGGCCCCCCCCTGTCGCGCAGCACTCGCGCCTCACCCGACGCCCGCTGCTCGCCACCTCTCGCCCTCCCCCGGGCCGGCAGCATTCACACCTCACCCGCTGTCGCCCCTCCCCCTTCCCTTATAAGGTCGCCCGCCGGCCTCCCTCAGGCACTCGCCCTCCTGCCGTCTCCCAGCTCTCTGCCTTTTCAAAGACATTATACTTGTCACTTACTACCTTGCCTCGTGTTTGACTTTACTACAATAACTTGAGTTATCGTTGGTTGGCTCAGTGTCATGCTGATGCATCTGAGTGGGATGCCAGTTTTGCAGTTTTAAAGTGCACCCGGTTCAAAACGGGGCTTTTCACATTGCGCATGCGCATGCATTTCTGCCTGATTGAGATTGTGCCAAGGTTTATTAACTTGTTAATTGTTTGTTAACTTGTTAGTGCAGAAGATAATATATACTATCAAGCATAAAATAATCACTATAATTATTACTGAGGGAATCCTTGCTTGTCTCACCCTAGAATTCCAGAGAGCTCCCCCGCAGACAGAAGCAAGCCAGAAATTCAGATGAGTTTTCAGGCTCGCCATTTTCCTTTGACGCATGCGCATTGCGAAAAGCCCCATTTTAAACTGGATCCTTTTTAAACTGCAACACCGGGGTATGATGCGGGCAGCACGGTGCACCAGAGGGGCAACGTTATAAAGTCTCCTGAGTTGGCACTTTCACCAGTCAGTGCCCGTCATGCTATGACCTGAAATGTTGCTAGCCCTGAAAACCCAAGTAAATCAAGCAACCAGGCGCTTTGAAATGACATATCTTGTATAGTGCAGCTAGTTATAGAGTCCCGATTTCTGCTCTTGGATCAGGTGGGAGACGCCATCTTGAAAGGTATTGAATGTCGTGAGATCATGAGAGAAATGACGAGTCTTATGCTGGAACATCAGGCACATGCATTTATCAAATGCTTCTCAATGTGCACATATCAAAGAATTGTAATACATAATTTGTTTGGTACATTAGTCATTTAAGCAGGGGACATTTCAATCATGGACGATTGGTCTTCCTCATTCCATGCTCCTTGCCCTATCCTATTAATGCCAAGCGCCTGGCTAGGAAGCGACAAGTATCAATTTCCAAGTCATCGATTTGACTCGGCCAGGTTTCAAACTCACAATCTACCAACACTGATGACGGACGCCCTAACTCATTCGGCTATCCCGTCTGGTCAATAATACAAGACTATTTTCCCATTTAAAAAATCAGGCAAGATGGCCAAACTTGAACACCTGTTTCCTAAATGACAGGTCGTGGGTTCGATCTATGGTAGAGTCAAACTGATGGCCTAAGCATTGATATGCGGTACTACTTACTACCTAGTCTGAAGCTCAGCAGTACTAGGACATGACAAGGAGCAGTACAATGATGAAGGCCAATTGTCTGCAGTTGCAATTTTCCTAGTTCAATCAACGAATAAAACCAACAACAAAAACAAAAAAATAGACATTAAAGCACATTATGGAAGCTGAACCGGATCAGTACGTGCCATACAACGCAAATGTCAAGGTCATTCGGTGGGAGGTACGTAGGTGCCTGTCTGCTATTCTACGGCCAGGAATCCGGTTTATTACCGGTCACGCTGAACCGGAAGTGGGAACCCGGAACTAGGTTACCTCAATTTGCTACAACAAACAGCAATCATACGAGTAGTTAGGGTGCCCGGTGGGGAGTTAGGGTTGGGGTGATTGGGTGCTGAAAGTGTGTGGTTCGTGAACCACTGTCAGCCACTGTCATGTCAGCCACTGTCAGCTACTGTCAGTCACTGTCATGTCAGCCACTGTCAGTCTCTAACAGCCACTGTCAAACCACTGTCATGTCAGCCACTGTCAGCCATAGTCAGCCACAGCCAGCCACTGTCAGCCACTGTCAGTCACTGAAGCCACTGTCAACCACTGTCAGCCACTGTCAGCCACTGTCAGCCACTGTCAGCCACTGTCAGCCACTGTCGGCCACTGTCGGCCACTGTCGGCCACTGTCAGCCACTGTCAGCCACTGTCAGCCACTGTCAGCCACTGTCAGCCACTGTCAGCCACTGTCAGCCACTGTCAGCCACTGTCAGCCACTGTCAGCCACTGTCAGCCACTGTCAGCCACTGTCAGCCAGGCATGTCAGCCAATGTCAGTCACTGTCAACCACTGTCAGTTCAGACAGTGTCAGCTACCGACAGCCACTGTCAATCACTGTCATGTCAGCCACTGTCAGCCAATGCCAGCCACTTTCGTGGCAGCCACTGTCAGCCACTGATAACCACTGATATCCACTGATAGCCACTGTCAGCCACTGCCAACCACTGTCATATCATCCACTGTCAGCCACTGACAGAAACTGTCAGCCACTGTCATGTCAGCCGCTGTCACCAGCTGTCAGTCACTGTCACCAACCGTCAGTCACTGTCATCCACTGTCAGCCACTGTCACCCACTGTCACCCACTGTCAGTTGCTGGCATCATCTAAGGTCATATCAGGACAGGTACCGACTTGTGACAGTGCGCAATCATGGCGACCTTATGGTGCTGCCCAACTGGGCAATCAGTCCGCGAGCACCATGACCCGATGTCCCTCCCACTCAGTGACATTATCCTGACACTAAGCTAACTAATATGCTATTAATGCAGAGTGCCAAGCTAGGAAGCGACAGGTATCAATTTTGTGTAAGTCATTGGGTTCACTCGACTGGGAATCGAACTCCCAATCTCCCGCACGGGAGACCTGCGCTCTACCGATTCGGCCACCACGTCCAGTCTCACCCACTGTCACTCACTGTCACCCATTGTCACGCAGTCACCCATTGTCACCCACTGTCACTCACTGTCACACATTTTCACTCACTGTCACTTACTGTCATCCACTGTCACGCAGTCACCCACTGTCACCCACTGTCACTCACTGTAAACCTTGCCCAGGCGGTCGGCATATTTTCACACTTCAAGCCCCAAACTTGGGCTATATTTTGAAAATACATACACAGTGATACATACTTTCAATCGTTAGGGGAGGGGGTTAGGGGGGGGGGTACAAAGCCGAAAAGTAGCCCTAAGCCTGGTACACACCTCTGGTATATGATTCACGCACTAAAACTGACTGCCTGACGGGACCCGTCACAACCCGACCCGTCCCGTTTCCTGACTAAAACTGCCCGATTCATTTTTTGAATCTTATAAAACCTGGTACACACCTCCCATATAAAACCTAAAACTGAGTTTTGAGTCGCGAATCGGAAGGCTCTTTTGTGATAGGGGGTCACACACCTAAAGACTGAAACTGACTAAAACTCAAACTTAGTCGCGAAACAGGCAGTTTTAGGTTTTATACAGGAGGTGTGTACCAGGCATTATCCTGTTCAGATGTGATTTGTTTATGCAGATTAAGGCTAATTTAAAACCCACTTTGCATGTGAATAAGAACGAGAGCGCTTACTCAGTCCACCTAGTGAAATTGTAAAATTAACATATATAAACATGAAATGTGAAGGAGCTGTTGAGAGGAAATTACAGAATCGTGACGGAGTCATAGTCGTGAAGTGGGGCCGGCGTCCCACTTAACTTCTCGGGAAATTGGCAATTAGTAATTATCGAGGGCACAATATTTGTGGTAAATCTCTTTTGGCGATCTCTAGTTACGTGTCCACATCAGTACAATAATATAGCATGCATTTTGAAATGGAATATCCGAGTGGAGGTATGCTTTACTAACACAACAATAGGATAGTTTTAAATAGGAATTGTGGTCTTCAGTGAGGCATGTATCATGTATCGGTCTTTATTGAACAGTAAATCATGAACATGTCAAGTATATTATAACAGTTATCAGTGAGTGCTAGTGGGAACGCCAACAGGATCCCTCTCGAGTGTTAATTGTTTGTTGCTTTATGGTGAAATGGGCGGGACTCAAGCCTCTCAACCCTACCAGTCTGTTCTTAAGGAGAGGTGTGGGTGGGTGGGTGAAGAAAGCGATGAGAATCTTGATGACTGAGAGCTGCTGGAGGAGTGTCGCTGTGGAGGCAGTTTTGAAAGTTTTGAAAGTTTGAAATAAAGTCACGTGATTGTGTTTTTGGTGTGAAGGCGGGGTCGGGTGGTGTGCGCGTTGAGTAAAATGCTGGCAATCAACACAAGGTGTCTTCACCGGGGAGGGGTGGGCGCTAGCTTTTTTGATGCGTGGTTTGTAGTGTTCTGGCAGGTGGCGCCACAGTGCTCAATGTTAATTCTATGGAGGGGGTGTTTGTTGTTTTACGTCCTAGCAACATCTAAGATCATATCAAGATGGGTACCGACTTGTGACAGTGTGCACTCGTGATGACTTTATAGTCCTGCCCCACTGGGAGAACAGGCCACCAGCACCATGACCTGATATCCCACTCAGTCACATTATCCTGACACTGAGCCAACCAGTCCTTGCCCTATCCTAATTATGCCGAGTGCCTGGCTAGGAAGCAACAAATTAGTATCAGTTTTTATGTCTCTAGTTTGCCTCGACCAGGGTTCGAACCCGCGATCCCACGATCTACCAACACGGGAGTCGGACGCTCTAACTCATTTGGCCATCCCGTCTGGTTCCTTCAGCCGTGAACAATGTAGCATGCATTTTGAAATGGAATATACCAGTGGAGGTGTGATTGACTAACCTAAAAATAGGATAGTTTTAATAAAAAAGGAAAGTTTGTTTTATTTAACGACACCTCTAGAGCGCATTGATTTTTATCATTGGCTATTGGACGTCAAACATATGGACATTCTGACATATTTCTTTGGAGGAAACCGGCTGCCGCCACATAGTCTACTCTTACTGATAAGCAGGAAAGGGTCTTTTATATGAACTTTCCCACATACAGGACAACTCATACCACATCCTTTGATATACCAGTTGTGGACCACTAGTTGGAATGGAAAATAGCCCAAACTGAAAATGGGTCCACTGAGCAGGATAGATCGGATGACCCACACCTTCACAGGTGGCCACTGTACTGCCTGAGCTACGTCCCGATCTCGATAGTCTTAATAGGAATTGTGCACGAGGCATATCAATGGAGAGATGGTTAACAATGCCATGCTTGTTTGGGGGGGGGGGGGGGGGGGGGGGGTGGGGAGGGCGAAGAAGATAAGCAGATACAGAAAAGGAAGAAGAGAAAGGAGAATAAAGGATTAAACATAAACAGAAAAAGCACCGGGCAGTGCTGAGCAGGCAGTTGCAGCATTTCTATGCCGTTATTTTAATTCAGTTTAATTAAAGAATATAAAAGAGGATATGTCCATAAGAAAAGAATGTGATTCCCCATCATACAGACAGATGTGTGGGGGGGGGGGATGTTTGGCTTTCCCCCAGGCGATTCTTTCGCAATGGCTCCGAATTGGCCAGGGTACATTTCACTAAGCAACCCCTCCCCCCTCCCCACCACCAAAAAAAAGAAATTGGTCAGACCGCCATTTTAGAATACAGTAAAACCTCTCTAAATCGACCGACCTTGAGACCGACTGTAAGTGGTCCATTTAGGGAGGTGGTCGGGTTATGGAGTTAAAATATGGTTACAATGGTATTGTTGGGACCGAATTAAAGCGATCGATATAGGGGAGTGGTCAATCTGTGGAGGTGGTCGGTTAGAGAGGTTTTACTGTATATCCTTAATTATTATGAGCTACAACCATTCGGACAAATACACCTCCATGTAGATTTACAGCTATGTCATTTGATCGCACATAATATTAAACGTTATGCCCCGCTATTAGATAATGTTTTGAAGATATATATCCACGTAAATTAAAGACAAATGCAGCAGCGGCAAAGACAGCTTCATCTGTTTACTCAATGAAGGATATAACAATTAACAAAAATAGGAAACAACAAAAAACAAACAAAGAAAAACACCTTTTGAGACATATATATCATGAGCCTGTCTCAAAAGGTGCTACCTCTTCGTTTTTTTGTCCATATTAACGATTGACACAAAACAGCACAGAAACGGTTACACTGAAAACACAAGGACATTTGCTTCAAATCAATATGTATTCTATTGGGATTATGAAACACGATGTAAAAAACAAATCAGTTTATCCTAAGCAAATGCATAAAATAGTATGTTGATCGTTACAATGGACAAAGTGTTGTCCCATATTACTTAGCACCTTTTGAGACAGTCTCAGATGTAAAGCAATTCACACATCAATTATCGACGTTGGTAATTCGGGGGAAACTCGAGGCACATGCGGTCATTAGGATTAGTGCCACTGATCCCAAGCCAGATGCTTGCAGTGTTAGTGAAAATAGATGATTTCCACCACCAACCACGCCCTCTGACGGCTGCGGATGAAATAAGTTTGTGGGGGAGCAGTTCACTGTGCTCTGAGGAAAGGGATCTTATAGAGGATTCCTAGCACCAACCCGCCCTCGGGCGGCAATGGGTGTAATAATGTTGAGTAGCTCATTGGTTCTGAAGAAAAGGTATAACATATGATATCCACCATCAACTCCGTCCTCTGACCCCAGTGGAAGAAATAGTATTGTGGAGAGCAGGTCAATGTCCTGTGAGGAAAAGGTATTATATAGAGGATTCCCACCACCAACCCGCCCTCTGACGGCACTGAAAGATGTCATGCTCCAGCTCAGTGCACATCAAGGCCTAAGGTAATGGTGTAATAGGGGATTTCCACCGCCAACCCGCCATCTGAGGGCACTGAACGAAGTAATTTTGTGAGGAGCAGCTCATGACGCTGCATGCTGTGAGGAAAAGGTATAATAGGCAATTTTCACTGCCAAAACGTCCTCTGATAGTATAGGAACAAATAATGGGGGTAGTAAGTAGCTCACTGTGCATCGTGCTCGGAGGAAAAGGTCTAATAGTAATAATTGATTTTCACTGCCAACCAATCCTCTGATAGCAGTGTGACAATCACTGTTGTGGCTCATTGCTCATTGCTCAGCGTGTTCTGTGGAAAAGGTCTTTTAATAGGGGATTTCCACCACGAACCTACTCTATGATAGCAGTGGCAAAGACTAACATTGAAACCCCCTTCCGGCCCCAACCTCCTCCCCTCCCCCTCCCCTGTCCCTCACCATCCCCTCCCCCTCCCCTCCCAGCCCCCTCCCCACTCTCCTCTCCCCGCATCCCTCCCCTCCTCCCCCCCCCCACCCTCCCCCCCCCCCCCCTCTCCCCCTCCCCCCCCCCCTCCCCCCGCCCTCCCCCCCCCCTCCCCCTCCCCCCCCCTCCTCCCCCCCCTCCCCCCCCCTCCCCCCCCCCCCCCCTCCCCTCCCCCCCCCTCCCCCCCCTCCCCCCCCCCCCCCTCCCACCCCCCCCCTCCCCTCCCCACCCCCCCCCCCCCCCCCCTCCCCCCTCCCCCCTCCCCCCCCCCCCCCTCCCCTCCCCCCCCCCCCACCCCCCCCCCTCCCCCCCCCCCTCCCCCTCCCCCCCCCCCCCTCCCCCCCCCCCCCTCCCCCCCCCCTCCCTCCCCCCCCCTCTCCCCCTCCCCTCCCCCCCCTCCCCCCCCTCTCCCCACCCCCCCCCTCCCCTCCCCCCTCCCCCCTCCCCCCCCCCCCCCCCCCTCTACCTCCCCCCCCCCCTCCCCCTCCCCATCCCCCCTCTCCCCCTCCCTCTCCCCCTTCCCCTCCCACTCTCCTCTCCTCACACCCTTACCTTCCCCTCCCTCTCCCCCCTTCCCCTCCCCACTCTCCTCTCCCCACGCCCATACCTTCTCCTCCTTCCTCCTCCCTCTCCCCTTCCCCTCCCACTCTCCTCTCACCACACCCTTACCTTCCCCATCCTCCCTCTTCCCCTCCCTCTCCCCCTTCCCCTACCCCATCCCATACCCTTACCTTCTCCCTCCTCCCTTTCCACCCTCCTATCCTCCCCCCTTCCCCTCCCCTCTCTCCTCTCCTCACACCCATACTTCCCCTCCTCCCTCTCCCCCTCCCCCTTCCCTCCCCACTCTCCTCTTCCCACACCCTTACCTTCGCCTCCTCCCTTTCCCTCCTCCCCATCCCCCTTCCCCTCCCTGACTCTCCTCTCCCCGCACCCCATACGTTTCCCTCTCACCCCCTCCCTCCACCCCTCCCCTCTCCACCACCCCTTGCCCGGCCTCGGCTCGGTGTGCGCCGGGCTGGCACTTAGAGCTGCTCGGTGCCCTGCTCGGGCCGCGCCTCTGTTGGCAGAGAGCTGCTCTCTCCATCACCCCGGATGGCAGCTTCATGGCGCACATAGCTATTGCAGTGGGAACGCGTGAGGTTGCGCACTGACCGCCTCTCTACAGCCGGCATGGTAACAGCGCCATCACTCACCAGGTGGCAGCACAGTCGATGTGCACTTCGGGAAGTGTGTGTATATGTGTGTGTGTGCGGGGGGATGGAGTTGGGGTGGTGGGGAGGGGTACTGCATACATTGTTATTGGGGGGGGGGAGGGGAGAGAGGAGGGGGGAGTGGATGGAGTCAGGTCTGGTTTACTGCATGGATTTACTGCATACACTATTTCAGTTTGTTCAAAAAGGTTTAAATTTATTCAAAAGAGTTTCTTTTCTTAACTGCGAGATGCATCTATGTGAACTTCACTAACTTTCTCTTTGTCCCATTATTAGTTGGTTTCTTGTGACAGTGCGCACTCATATCGACTTTCTAGTCCTGCCCCACTGGGAGACCAGGCCACCAGTACCATGAACTGATATTCGACTCAGTCACATTATCCTGAGTCTGAGTAAGCATCGTTATTGGAAATGGCCATAAGACACTACTGTGTGCCGATGTGTATGAACTACCAACATAAATTAAAGGACTAACATTTGAAGATATTTTACGTCCAGGCATCATAGCAGGTCATATCAGGACGGCACCCTAGGATTAGTAGGCACGGTTAGCCTCCTGTGTGTGGGGATGTCACGTTTTTTTTCTAAATGCGCCGGTTTATCTACACAATAGATCAACCGACATAATAACAGAAAAACCATATGTTTGTGAATTTGTATGGACGCATCCCGCAATTAAGAAAAACCCCTTTTTCAAATGAATTAAGACCTTTTTGAACACAAAAACACGGAGTATGATAGACCCCACCCATATCCACCCACTCACAGACCAGACGGGATGGTCGAATGAGTTGAGCGTCCGTCTCCTGTTTTGGTAGATCATGGTGTAATGGTTAACACACTGGCCTGGAATGTAAAGAGATGTGGGTTCCAGTCCTGCTCTAGGGGCAATATTTCCTATTTTCATCACCCCCACGATGCTGGTTGTCGTGACCAGGATCCTGTACAAACTATGCACTGTATTGTTGTTGAACCTATCCAGTGTATTTATGTGTTAGTGCATTGCCTGTATGTATGTAATTGTAAGCATTAAATGATCATTTAAAAGACTTACAATTCCAGGGGGACGAATGTAGTAGTCTTCACTGACCATTCAGGCAAGTAATCACATAGATAGGTAGGCATGGGTAGTGTGGTAATATCAGTGAGCCTAGGTGGTGTAATGGTTGGCACACTGGCCCTGGAATGCAAAGAGATGTGGGTTCGAGTCCCGCTCTAGGCGCAATATTTCCCATTTTCATCACCCTCACAACACTTGTGATACGGCTGACCAGCTGGGGATAAGCAGACCTGCTGGTTGCGTGATCATGAAATGTGCCACCAGGTGGCGCCCACAGGACGTCCTTTGCTCGCGCCATTTGGTGTGTGTGGGGTGATCGGGTGACCGGAAGTGATGGCAGGTGACAGGAAGTGCCCGGCAGTGTCGGTGCAATTGCCTGCTGAAAAAAAGCCTCCCGGGGGATCTGTGACTGAGACTCTCTACCATCTGCTGTCACACCTACACATCTTTGAATCTGCTGTCAGTAGTCTGGCAATCAACTTACTGACAGACAGCCAGTCAGCTCACAAATTGTCAGTTAACTAAATATATGAAGACTTCAGGCGGACAACCACATAAATGCCGATTCAAAAATGGAGATAAACATCGGAATCAAACCCTCAACAACTTAATTTGTTTGTATCCGTATTCTTTTGTTCATTGCTCCATAAGTATGTAATCATATGAAAGTGGAATTGGTGAGAATTACAATTATTTTCAGGTCAAAATCTTTTTATTTAAACAACATTTTTAGATTGGCATTTACATGGTTTTGCGCATGAACTTGTAGAACCAGTAAATTATGTGAATTAGCCAGAAAATTAAGTGGTGCGCACAGCATTTGTTATTCTCGCAGCACTGATCGTCTGGCTTGTGGCACACTCCCAAGAGGCCAGAGTGTCTATTTTAGATTTCTCCCGGATACCATCAAGGTCATAGAATGTATTTTTTTTAGAGAAACACAAATATCGACTCGCTATCGTTGTTTTATTTTGGTGATTGGTGTATTAATGACTTGTTTTCATTGCTAGACAGTTGTTGTGTAGCTAACTACTGCATGCATTCTTTAACTCTTCGTAAGCATTCTCCCACATCCGCCAAACCTCTGTGAGTTTGTTCGTTCTACAATCGGAAAGTTGTTTGGCTACCAATAGTTACTTTCTCTGACTGTCTTCACCTTGCTGTGTTAGTAGTCATTCGTTTTTGATTTTAAGTTTAAAGCTTACCTCCTGTCTGTATCATACCCAGCATGTATATCCTCTAAGCATTTGCTTGAATTATCAGTGTATCGTTAGCGATTTCTTTTGCAGAATACAGTGACCAAAAAAAAGGGGGACAAAGAAAAAGAAGTAAAGGGATTCAATATCCGGGATTGAGGGCAGCTGGCATTATAGAGGTGGTGCTCTCTAACATGTGTACTGAACATCAGCTCACAGGAGAGCGCCAAGTCAGTTATAGCGGACATTCACCGAACTAGCCGGGCAATGCATTATTATCAGGATATAGTTTTAAACTGCTTTGTGATTGGGAATTTGTACTTTATTACATATTTAATTAACTTCATCGGACGTAAGCCTCAAAGGATTGCATCATACATGACAAATCAATCGCTATTCTGGACTTGTAAGAGGCCAGAAAAATGCCAAGTATTGGCTTTTTTTTTTGTGAATTAATTGTTTTCCTATAAATCTATTGTCAGTGCCATAGCACTGGTCTTCCGGCCATAAGTGTTACAGCTATCTCGGTATTTACAGAATTTAAAAACACCCATGGTTTATATAGTATCTTGAAATGTGAAGTAGATTCTGAAATTAAAGTATACACAATGCAGTAAGTAATGAGTATGAGGTACATTAAATCATTTTACATTTACATAAAAGGTCTTAATTGTTGGTTTAGGATTTCCAATTCAGGTAGTTACTAGTACCTTTACTTACTCTTAATTCAGTGTGATCAGATACTCTTTTACTCATTGTGTTTTGTATGCAGTAGGATTTGGATGTTAGTTGGCAGGGCATAGCTAGGTGTACGCGCGTATGCCAAAACGTCCACATCGTTTTGTCAACAACAACAACAATTAAAAAATAATATAGAGAGAGAGAGGAGGCATGTAGTAGTCCGGAGTGTCGAAAACTCAAGTCTAAAATGTGTAAAATCCACCAGCTTAAGCTTAAGCGGCCCCGTAAACCCCCTGCCGAAAATAGGAGTACACATCGTTAAAGGTCTAGCTACGCACCTTGTTGGGCTATGTTTGTGTTAGTAAGTCAAGATATCTTGACTATTGGTTTGTTCTGTAATATAGAAATATATGTATGCATTGGAGTGAGGAATGAGGAATCCGAGTGTTGGTGGGAAGGGACTATTGGGAGGGGTGGACCAGCAGGCAGGACTATCTTTCTCAGAGGACATACAGTGCACAGGGTGTACAGAATCCTGGCCAGGTTGACCAGTATTGTCTGGGGTGTTTTCAAAAATTTCACATTGTGCCCAACACAGGACATGAACCCACATGTATTGCCATTCTCGGGGTCAGTGTCCTAACAATTAGGCTATCAAGGCTCCCTGATGCAATCATTCACCCTATCAAAGGCCTACCTAGCTACCGCATATGGAGGTCGCTGGTGCCCTTAATTCATATAATTGTGGGTTTCCTCTCCAATGTCTATCCAGCCTTCTCTTAAATGCTTCTACCATTTGTGCTTCAACCACTTGGTCTGGGAGACTGTTCCATAAATCTGTCACTTAAAAAAAAAAAGTGTTTCCTGACCTCATGTATGGACCTCTCCTTGAAGATATCATACCATTGCCATCCGGTGTTACTGTTTATGGTGAGGTTGAACAAACCTGTTGTGACAAGGCTGTTATAGACTCCAGTAATAATCTTATAAGTCTCTATCATATCTCTCCTGTGATGATGATATGACAATTTTGGTAGCTTAAGTCTCCTCAGGCGATCTTCATATGACATCAATCCCAATCCTGGGATCATCCTTGTTGTACGACGTTGTACATTTTCCAGAGCTACAATGTGCTTAACCAGCTGAGGAGCTCAAACTTGATTTGCAAACTCCAGGTGTGGTCTTACCAAAGACTTGTATAATGTGACGAGAGTCCTCTCATGCTTATATTGAACTGTATGGTGCATCATTGCCTGATATTTGCCTGAGGTGTGAGAGGTCAGTGCAGACTGCAACAAAATAGGTCTGCTACAACCAACCAACTAAAAAAGTCAACCAATATACAGTGGAGTGATTATTGACTGCAAATTCAACTTTGAACACCACATCGCTGCAAAAGTCAACAAGGCAAACTCAATTTTGGGAGTGATACACCATACATTTCAATATAAGCATGAGAGGACTCTGGTCACATGATGCGGGTCTCTGGTAAGACCAAACCTGGAGTTGGTGAATCAAGATTGGGCTCCTCATCTGGTTAAGCACATTGTAGCTCTGGAAAATGTACAAAGTCACACGACAAGGATGCTCCCAGGATTGGAGTGATGTCCTATGAAGATCGCCTGAGGAGACTTAAGCTACCAACATTGTCATATCATCTTCTCAGGTGATATATGATGCAGACTTATGAGATTATTACTGGAGTCTAGGACATTGATGTCACAACAGGTTTGTTCAACCTCAGAATAAACAGTAACACCAGATGCCAGTGGTATAATATCTTCAAGGAAAGGCCCAGACTTGAGGTCAGGAAACACTCTTTTTTTTTGTTTCAAGTGACAGATATATGGAACAGTCTCCCAGACCAAGTGGTTGAAGCACCAACGGTAGAAGCATTTGAGAGAAGGCTGGATAGACACCCACAATTATATGAATTCAGGGCACCGTCGACCTCCATATGCGTGCACAAAAAAGTTTGTTTTTCCTATAACGAGCAGAAGAGGATCTGTAAGTTAAAGTTGCATGGTCCGAAGAAAACATCACATTTTCAAAACCGAAGCAATTATCTAGATTTGAATTTACATATCTAACTTAGCTGCTGGTGCACTGAGTGAGCATTTGTAGCCACAGAGAAGGGAATACTGATGAAACAATTTAATAGAATCTGTTACTACAGAAACCTACGGTGTCAGAGCTTTGGCATGCATGCCAAAATTAATTGTGCACGTTTGCATTTCAAATATCTCAAAAGTTAGCCATTTCAAAATCAAAGTTATTTCAAACTGAAGTAAGGTCGATTATAATGATCAACCTGATATATTTATCTCAGAAATTGACAGAAACTCAAAACCATCGGACTATGCAGCTTTAACCTGTAAGCTGCTCTGTTGGTTATTTAATAGAAATGCCCTCACCCCCACTTCCCATGCTGACTGCTAATTCGTCTTAGTTGGTCTGGCACATGCACTGGTTAGTCTCGCAGGCCTAATCCAGGAGTGTTATTTAGGGATCTGGCCCCAGGTTGTGATCAGGGTCTCACCTCCTCCTCTTCCCAGCACCTGCCGGTGCTGAGTCTGCAATTCGCCAACTATAAAACATGACAGAAGTTCGCATTATTAACAAATCACACTACACCCTTTTCCCCAGACGAACCGCGCCAACATCTCTCACCGTAAACTATGCATTGGTTGGTTGCTTGTTGGAGTATTACGTCCTGGCAACATCTAAGGTCATATCAGGACGGCTACCAACTTGTGACAGGACACACTCATGGTGACTTTATAGTGCTGCCCCACTGGGAGACCAGGCCACCCGCAACTGATATCACACTCAGTCACATTATCCTGTCACTGAGCCAACTACTCCTTGCCCTGTCCTAAAAATGCTGAGTGCCTGGCTAGGAAGCGACACGTACACATTTTTAAGTCCTTGGTTTGACCTGACCAGGATTTAAACTGGTGGGTTTGAATCCCTCGATCTACCAAAACGGGAGACAGACGCTCAAGTAATTCGGCCATCCCGTCTGGTTTAGGCATTGGTGGCTGCTTTCTGCGTGTCTCTGTTTACTTGTCAAGATGTTTGGTTTTAATGTAAATATCCGTGGTTTTATTTACTCGTTCCAGACGTGATGGCCGAATGAGTTGAGCGTCTCTCTCCCATGTTGGTAGATCGTGGGATTCGAACCCACGGGTTCGAACCCTGGTCGAGTCAAACCATTTGATGCTTGTCCCTTCCTGGCCAGACGCTCTGCATTATTAGGATAGGGCAAGGACTGGTTGGCTCAGTGTTAGGATATTGTGACTGAGTGGGATATCAAGTCATGGTGCTGGTGGCCTGGTGTCCCAGTGGCGCAGCACTATACAGTCACTGTAAGTGCGTGCGCACTGTTACAAGTCGGTACCCGTCCTGATATGCCCTGAGAGGTTGCCAGGATATAAAACTCCAACCAAGCCAACCACCTTTTTCCACAGGTGATGGTTCATATGAGAAGTGACCGTGACTTTTATTTGGTCAGAATTGATAGGTGAGTTATTTGTGAAACATGCTGAAAAACTTTGATAAAACAGGGTTGGGGAAAGGCCGCCCCTGGGTGCAGCCTGGGAAAAGCAACGGGAAGATGTAGGGGCGGTGTGTTTGGAACTGGGTGTGGGAATGGGGGTGGGGGTGGGGTGTGGTGGGGGTGGGGTGAAGGAAAGTGTTGGGAAGTGGGGGTGAGGGCATTTCTTTGTGGGGGGAGGTGTTGGGGAATGGGGTTGGAAGTGTGAGGAACCTGGGTAGGAGTTGGATTGAAAATGAGTGAACAGTGGGGGGGGGGGGGGGACGGGGAGTGGAGTGCAGGGAGCGGGGAGCGGGGAGCAGAGGAGGGGAGTGGGGAGCAGGTGGCGGAGCTAAGGAGCGAGGAACGGGGAGGGGAGGGCGGGGATCGGGGATAAGGGGGATGGGTCTATGGCTGAGGAGCCGAGATAGGAAGCAGGGAGTGGGGAGCAGGAAGAGTGGAGCAGGGAGCGGGGAACAGGGAGCGGGGAGTGGATGGCAGGGAGTGGGGGAATAGGGGCTGGGGTCTACGGCTGAGGAGCCGAGACAGAAAGCAGGGAGTTGGGGAGCTGGGAGAGGGGAGCAGGGAGCGGGAACAGGGAGCGGGGAGTGGAGGGGCGGGGAGTGCGGATGAGGGGGCTGGGGTCTACGGCTGAGGAGCCGAGATGGGGAGCAGAGAGTGGGGAGTGGGGAGTGGGGAGTGGGGAGTGGGGAGTGGGGAGCAGGGAGCGGGGAGCGGGGAGTGGAGGGCAGGGAGTGGGGAATAGGGGCTGGGGTCTACGGTTGAGGAGCCCAGTCAGGGAGCGGGGAGTGGGGAGCAGGGAGCGGGGAGCAGGGAGCGGGGAGCAGGGAGCAGGGAGCGGGGAGCGGGGAGTGGGGAGCGGGGAGCGGGGAGCGAGGAGCTGGGAGTGGAGGGGCGGGGAAGTGGGAAGAGGGGAGTGGGGTCTACAACTGAGCAGCCGAGACGGAGAGCGGGGGGAGCGGGGAGCGGGGAGAGGGGAAAGGGGAAAGGGGAGAGGGGAGAAAGGAGTGGGGAGCGGAGAGCAGGGAGCGGGGCATTGGAGGGCAGAGATCGGGGATGAGGGGGGGCTGGGGTCTATGGCTGAGAGAGCCGAGACGGGGAGTGGGGAGATGGGAGCGGGGAGCAGGGAGCAGGGAGAAAGGAGCGGGGAGTGGAGGGCGGGGAGCAGGGATGAGGGGGCTGGGGTCTACGCCTGAGGAACTGAGACAGGGAGCAGGAGCTGGGAGCTGGGAGCTGGGAGCTAGGAGCTGGGAGCAGGGAGTGGCGGGCGGGGAGCGGGGATGAGGTGGCTGGGGTCTAGGGCTAAGGAGCCGAGACCGGGAGCGGGGAGTGGGGGTCGGGGAGTGGGGAGTGGGGGGTGGGGAGCGGGGAGTGGGGAGCGGGGAGTGGGGGAGTGGGAGTGGGAGTGGGGAGGGTGGAGCATGGAGTGGGGAGTGGGGAGTGGGGTGGAGAGCAGGGTGTGGGGCATGGGGCTTGGGAAGTGAGAAGTGGGGGGTGGGAAGTGGGGCATGGGTGTGAGGAGCGGAGGGTGGAAAGTGGGCCGCTAGTGAGTGATGTCGTGGTCGTGGGCGGAGAAGAGAAATGGGTTATTCTCCACAACTGGGCACCACATATTTGGTCTCCAGGTAAATATGCTGATAATTAAGTCTTTCTTTTATTTATAGCAAGTCAAATAATTATTTTAGCATTTCTCTATTAGGTACGTTAGCAGTTCTATATGTATTGAGTCTATCCCACAAAAGATATCAAAATTATACTTGTATGATTTTGTGCTCAAGTGAAAATGTGAAAATAGACACATTGACACAATGCATTTAGCCAAACTTTAAAAACATTTCTTTTCAACTTTTTTCTTGTAACACATGAAATTGTTTGCTTAACTTTAATCAATCTTGTTTCGCTTTGTTGTGTATCTTAAGATGATGTTCAGGGCGGGTCCTTGATTTCCGTGTTACGCAAGTGATATTAAATTAACGTATCACTCAAATTGTATAATATATATATAACAAATTGAAAACAAAATTTCAACTCTGACATATGCAAAACATGCCAGCCTTTGTAGAAACATTGGTTCTGCTATTATTTGGAATGTTATTTGCTGTTATTTGGAAGGTTTTCACTTTTACGTTCCATGTCACTTTACAGTATAACCTCTCTAAATCGATCGACCATGGGACTGACCTTAAGTGGTCCATTTAGTGAGGTGGCAGATTTAGAGAGTTAGAATATGGTTACAATGGTATTGTTGGGACCCAAATAAAGCGATCGATATAGGGGATTGGTCGATCTGTGGAGAAGGACCATTAGAGAGGTTTTCCTGTACTTCAAAATTAAATTGGTGTGCTTACACTTCAAATATTTCCAAACTTAACCGTTTAAAATAAAAGTTACTTCAAGTTCAATTAAAGTAAGAAATAATAACTAGCGTAATTTATTTATCTAAAAATGATGGCAGACACTAAAAACCATCGGACGATGTAACTTTGAGCAGGTGAGCTTTAAGAACATAATACATTTGTTTAAGGGTGGTCGCATTTCTTACCTCCTGTTGCGACCTATTTCATAAAATGGGGCCCGTCATACAAAACAGCCACCCACCATATGACTCGAGTCAGGATAAGTGGATATGTAGTAATACATGTCCACAGTACCTTATCCGCAATCCTTGGGGGCCAGTTTTGTTTGTTTGTTGTTTTACGTCATAGCAACATCTAAGGTCATATCAGGATGGGTCCTGACTTGTGACAGTGCACACTCATGGCGACGTAATAGTGCTGCTGCACTGGGAGACCAGTACCACCAGCACCATGACCTAATATCCCATTCAGTCACATTATCCTGACATTGAGCCAACCAGTCCTTGTGCTATCCTAATAATGCTAAGCGCCTGGCTAGGAAGCGACAAGCATACATTTTTAAGTCATTGCTTTGACCCAACCAGGGTTCAAATTCACAAACCCATGGGTTCAGATCCACTGATCTCCCTGTTGGAGACGGATGCTCAACTCATTGGGGCGAATTGTATTTCGGAATTCAGAATTGTTCAGATGTCAGAATAAAGGTATTCATGAAACATGAATACTGCAGATTAAGCTAAGCACATGAATATTCACACTAAGTGGGATACATAGATACTACAGATAATATTACAGTTTATAATGTTATGCACGCGTGCATATATTATGATAAATATAATTATCCTGCTATAGTTGCTAACTGTCAGATCCAAGCCTCCTGTAACCATATTCTGTAATTGTATTATTTGGCTACTGGAGATCAGTGTGCGGCCTGGATCGCTGGAGAACTGCTTCAAACAGTTGTAAAATATTCCGATAAAACGCATTGGTGGGGGAATGCAAATGGTCTATTGGTGTAAAAGGTATATAGGGCCAGGTGCATGAATATGTTTATGTAGTTGCTGGTGATACTTTACTCATGGTCAATAGTCATTGTGTGTTAGTCAGATAGTGTGTAAGGGGCACTTGGAGCTCTACTCACTACCCCCTCCCCCCTCTGTTAGTCATGGATCACCACACACTCAGCTCAGGGTGGGTGGTGGCCAGGGAGCCACGCCGCATGGTGGTGGTGGCCAGAGCACTGTAGTCACGGGAACCCAGGAATGCTTGATGTTCATTGGTAGAGCTGTAGATGCTTGATTCTCATTGGAGAATACGGTCAGGTGGTGTGCCATACCAGATCCATGTACCACTATAAATAATAAACCTGAGGGCTTGGCTCTCTCTCTACTTTCACTCTTTATACTCTTCCTTTCTCTTCTTGCCTGTATTGATTTCACCATAGCCTGCCTACACAAACACAGATTCCAGCCGTGGACTTTACACAGTGTTACCCCCCTCCTTCACACCAGGTGGCACGGCAGCTCCCCTCCATCTTCCCACTTCACCGCCATTTTGTTTTTGCATAATGGGATAATAACAGTCCAGATATACTCTAGTGTGACAGTTGGCATAACATCAACATATACAACTCTAAATAAACCACAACCATTCACATCAATATTTCTCCGGAGAAATGCATGATTAGTCAGACTAGGCGGGATAAAGAAAGCTTATACTATAGATAATTATTATTGGGGGTCAATTAATTGTATTCCCATATATCTTTTGTCAGTGGCATAGCACTGGTCTTCCGACCGTAAGTGTTACAGGTATATTTTCTTGAAGATTTATACAGCCTATCATGGATAAGTCTGAACAGACTTGTTTTCACCATTATACAGTTTGTTGATAGAAAGCCCGAGCCTACACTTTCACCGATCCAAGGGAGTCTTAACCTCCCACACCACACAGACATGGTACGAGAGCAACTGGCCTTTTGATGATGCTGTAAGTTATGCACAGTGGTGGAAATCCAAATTGGCAGAGGTTATAGCATGGGGAATCGAACCACCAACCTTCAGATTAGGAGTCCAACCTAGACAAAAGTCAGACATTCCAACCACTCGACAACAGAGAACATTTAGACCAGGATAAAACCAATCACAAATATTACAGTTTCTAAAATGTGCTGCTTTCATTATATATTGCCAAAGCTGAGCTGTTTAAAATGGCGCCGGAACCAACTCATTTGTCGACACACCAGACACTCACTGCAACCAATAGCGGGAGCGGTGAGTGACCACGTGATTAATAGAGCAAGCAATAAGAGTGGCACTTGCCATCAATTTGAGGTAATGGATTGCGCATGGGCGAGCCCCAGTGAAGGGCGGGGTGATTGTTGGTTGTTGGAATTTTACATCTTGGCAACAATTAAGGTCATATTAGGACGGCTATCAACTTGTGACAGTACGCACTCATGGTGACTTTATAGTGCTGCCCCACTGGGAAATCAGGCCACTGGATCGATTACCCGATATCCTACTCAATCACATTATCATGACACTGAGCTAACCAGTCCTTGCTCTATCCTATTAACGCTGAGCGCCAGGCTAGGAAGTGACAAGTATCAATTTGATAAGTCATTGGTTTGACTCGACCAGGAACCAAACTCCCGACCTTCCGCATAAGAGGCCCGCGCTCTACCGATTCGGCGACCGCGCCCGGTGAGTTGTGGCGGGATGATGATTGTGAATTGGGGAGGGGGTGTGTGAAGGGGGGCGCAAGGAGTGGTTCTACCGTGGGGGTGGTGGGAAGCCCATGTGGGGGATGTGGGTGGGTTGAGGTGGGGTGGTGGTTGTGGGGTGGTGGTGGTGGGGGGGAGGGGTGGATGTGTTGGGTGCGTGATACACTACTTAGCCGAAAGGATTTATTTAAGGAATGGAACCATTTGAGGACGCTGCCTACAAAGCGTGAGATGATGGAGTATGAGCATGTGTAAGTGTGCAAGCATGTGTAGTGCGCATGTGTAAGAGTACATGCATAGAGACCCTAACCTCTAGCCACCTGATGTTTCCTGTCTTCATATCTATGCACCAGATGGGATGGCCAAATGAGTTGAGCATCCGTCTCCTGTTTTCGGAGATTGGGGGATCCGAACGCGTGGATTCATGGGTTTGAACCCTGGTTGAGTCAAACTGATGGCTTAAAATGTATCCTTGTCGCTTCCTAGCCAGGCACTCGGTATTATTAGGATAGGGCAAGGACCGGTTGGCTCAGTCTCAGGATAATGTGACTCAGTGAGATATCGGGTTATGGAACTGGCAGCCCGGTCTCCCAGTGGCACAGCACTATAAGGTTCCCATGAGTGTGCGCTGTCACAAGTCAGTACCCATCCTGACCTTAGATGTTGCTAGGACATACCATAACAACAACAAAATCATATTTATCCAGTTCACTTATTACTCGGGCAATACTTGCCCCGGAAGTCTATGGATGAATCTCATATTGAGAAAGCGAAGTAATAATATAGAACGGACCATATGTTTGTATCATAGTGTAGTATAGTAGTCCATACATGAGCTCCAACACCATGCGGTGGCTGCAGGAACTACACCGTCTACTGTCACAGTTCTTCTGTGTCAGGTCGTGGCACATACTGTCCCAGGCTGGAGGCTCCCACTACTGTGAGAGTTACCTGCGACCTGGCTGGTCAGGGGGTGGGTCACGTGGTCTTGTGATGCCACATTGGGTGGACGAGAAGAATAAGCGGTGGAAGCGTTCCTGTCTTCTTCATTATTACATAAGTGCGATACAGCTAGAGAGACCAGGGAGGAACCGGCTGTACGCGTCCTATTACAATAGTCTCATATAAAGACCTTGTTGCCAATGAGGCGGTCAGTGCCAAGATCCAACCAATAGCTGAAATGATGATCTCTGGATAATTGCAAAGAGACGCAAACTGCAGTGGTATGGCCATATTTCCTGTTCATCAGGTCTGGCTAAAAACTATCTTGCAATGCACAGTGAACGAGGGAAGAAAACAAGACTTTGTTTAATGATGCTTCAGCACACAAAGTAGACATCCGTTATTGGAGGGAGAAGACATGACAGACAAAGGAAGCGGTGGGAAGACAATATCAGTGAGGCCTGGAGTTGACGCAAATTCCAGAGTGCAGTGGAGAAATTGGTTGCGAAGTCATCTATGGTGCCCCAATGAACCTCGGGGTGGGTTAAGTGATTGATGATGATGAGCATAGTTAATTCTGCTGAGCAAAATTACTAATATTTCTAGCTTATCTAACTACAGTAAAACCTCTCTAACCAACCACCTCCGTAGATCGACCACTCCCCTATATCGATCGCTTTATTTGGGTCCCAAACGATCGCCCATACAATACCATTGTAAACTCCCTAAACCGACCGCCTCCCTAAATGGACCATTTAACGTCGTTCCCATGTTCAGTCGATTTAGAGAGGTTTGACTGTATTCATAACTTATATATCTAAAATACTAACAGTGAGAAATTAATAACCTACCCCATCACAGTTCCTCCCCGGACTGAGCTACTCCCCACTCCACCCCCACCCCCATCTACCCCTGGAACCTCCAGCTGTTCAGACTGGACGCGGTGGTCGAATCGGTAGAGCACAGGCTTCCCGTGCGGAAGGTAAGGTATTCAAATCCTGGCCGAGTCAAATCAATGACTTACAAAATTAAAACTTGTCACTACCTAGCCTGGCGCTTGGCATTATTAGGATGGGACATTTACTGGTTAACTCGGTATCAGGATAATGTGACCAAGCGGGAAATTGGGTCATGGTAAAGGTGACCTGTTCTCCAAGTGGGTCATCACAATACAATCACCATGAGTTCGCACTGTTGCAAGTTGGTACCAGCCCTGATATCACCTTAGATGTTGCCAGGATGCAAAACCCCAACAACCAGACATCCAACTGGTCACATGGTGGGAGGAGTTGCTCCCAAATGAATCCCCATCCAAGACCTTGGGTGCCCCTTCAGTAGATTCCGATAAATTCTGGAATTTCGAATAGTCATGAAAGGATTTCGCCATATATATATATATATATATATATATATATATATATATATATATGTAGTAGTCTGCACTGACCTCTCAGGCAAGGAGCCGCATAGACAGGTAAGCATGGGTAGTGTGGTGACATCATGGAGCCTATGTGGTGTAATGGTTAGCACACTGGCCCGGAATGCAAAGAGATGTGGGTTCAAGTGCCGCTCTAGGAGCAATATTTCCCATTTTCATCACCCCCATGACATATACATATGTGATGCATCATTCTCGATGCATAAGACTAATGCAAGTATTAAGGCACAAAACGGAATGTTCCCTATATGATCACCCATATGTCATGTACTACTTTAAGGGTGACCCCGTTTTCACAGTTGGGCCAGGTGGCGCCACCACCACAAACCCGACCAGTGGTGCAAATACTGTCACTCGCGCACTGGAATTATATGCAGTTAATCTGTTCAAGGAATGATCTGTTTACTCTTTCAAAGGGAGGTCTTGATTGTTCTACACGGCGTACTATGGGTACGCCTTTCCGCGTTATCAATATATGAAGAGCTCAAGCATAAAACCCACGTAAACACCAATCCAAAATAATTGTAATTCTCACTAATTCCACTTTCCATATGATCACATGCTTATGGAGCAATGAACAACAGAGTAGAAATATAAAAAGATTAAGTTTTTGAGGGTTTGATTCCAATGTTTATCCCCATTTTTGGATTAGCATTTACATGGTTTTGCTCCTGAACTCTTCATATGTACACATTTTTTAAAGAAAGGGAAAAAAAAAGGAAAAGGGTAATTGGGCATCATGGTGTGATTAAATGTTGTGCCTCTGTTCCATGGAAAGGAAGATGTAACATATGTGTGTTCCAGTTGTGTTGTCGGAAGACCCCCAGTGTGTCGCAGGTGATGTCATGACAGAACGTTCTAAATAAAGACAGTTGCAAACTAGAATTCACAGTGTCGACATCGACATATATTAGTCATGGTTTTGCGCCTGAACACTTCATATATCTTGCCAAGTGATCCATTCGTGTTTATAGTATAAATACACAAACACAAAGAAGTCATATTGACACTGTAGCCAGTGGAATATCAGTTCTTATCGATCTGTTGAGGTAGCCAGACATTGCAATGGATATAGCCACACAGGATGTGTTACTATCACAACAGTCTGTGGCTGACCTCACAGACAATGGGATGCACACACAGGCATGTGCAGGCGGAGTGATAGCACCATCGAAACTTCTGGTTGAGCCACTTACCTAGTAATATCAGAAATGTGGGTTTGAGTCTCCATTTAGCACAACGTTCCTCCCATTCGCAACACCACCGCGACACTGCCATCATTAAGGCATTTAATATCTGATGTATGAGCGTTATCCGAGTATAAAGGCGCGGAAGGGAATTATTATCATTGTCGATTATTGCCACTGTACATGCAACTATGTAGGTTGCCTTCCTGCACCCTAATCATGTGACAGGTGGCGCCGCCACCGGACCAAATCCTCCCCAACTGACGCGCCACTGTCACTCATGCCAGCCATCTTTGACTGGTTCCTAATGACCCGCCGTTAGTTTTATTCAAGAGTAAATTTCGGGTGTAAATAGGTCAAGAGTTGCACGAGCCTGGTGGATGCTCGAGGAACCAAGGAATTTGACTGCTCACATGCAGTCCGTCAGTTCTCTACGCGGCTCAACCCACACAAGCGTCGGGCTCAGACTGCTGTTGGTAGTGGCGAATGCATTATATTCATAATAATATTTGTGTATCTAGATATACCACACATAAGGATATATGCGTATGTGACGCCACAGTCACACCTACCCGGATGAGCCCCGGATTTTGAGCTGGACCACCCCGGACCAGTTTCCCGGACTGTCCCGGACAGCCCCGGATAAAATCGCTATTTTCGTCGTTTTTTGCCTCGCGGTCACACTTACCCAGCCGATGCGATCCGGCGGTGGTCTGGGGTGGTCCGGATAGTCCAGGGGTGAACCGGGGCCTGTCCGGGCTGTCCGGGTGTGGTCCGGCGGTGGTCCGGGGCTGTTTCGCTACTACTACTACTACTACTACTACTACCATGCCGGATCCAGCCTGGATGCCCCGGACCACCCTGGATGTTTTAAACATTTTAAAACATCCGGGGCGGACCGCGGACCAGCCACGGCTCATGCCGGATCACGCCGGATCACGCCGGATCACACAGCATCATGTTGATCACCACGTACGAGCCACAGACGAGCCACGGATCACCCCGGATCGCCTCAGCCCACCCCGGATGACGGTCCGGGGCTCGTCCGGCCTCTGATCCGGGTAGGTGTGACTGGGGCTTGACTTACCATTGTTCCCACGCATTGAATTACTGATTAGGTGGCTGCTGCTGGTGGCGCCCCCACCCGGCCTCCACACTCGCTACTGTCTCCATGGGACTAGTTCAGTCACAGCGAAAAATCCTCCGGTGCGAGTGAGGTTTCACGCACTTGTTGGGGACGACGGGGGTGGCGACGGTGGCGCCACCATTCCCAACTGGTGTGGAGGAGGCGGAGGCGGAACAACAATAATCTGTACAATAATAGAGTATATAACAATAATAATTCCCTTCCGCACATTTATACTCGCATAATGCGTTATACATCACGTATGTTCTGTGGATTATTTAATTAGGCGCCTGACCCTGTACACTGCTGGCATTCCCTAGATATCAAGTAGATTCCCCAGAGACTGCCAACCCATGCTATTTTAGCAACCCTAAATGACCCAGTTTATTTGTTTAATCCAGAAATAAACTCTCCCACCCAAAATCTTGTTTACACTTATTCGCTGCGTCATTTTATTCATGTTTTGTCAGAGCAGACGACATTAGAAAACCCAGTGGTGAGGGGAGTCCTTCACCCCGTCAGCTGGCCTTGATGGTGGTTGGGTGATACTGAGACGTGGGCTCCAGCGTAATGGGTGATGTAGGGGGGAGAGGGGTGTGTGTGTGTGGGGGGGGGGGGATTCCGCCTGGAACAGCTCACCCTGTCCCGTGACCAGCTGAGGGATGTCAGGTTGAGGGAGCAGCTCAGTGAAGAGGGCAGGTGGGAAGGTGAAAGTCAACTTCTCTTCATCTATCCGTGTGCGCCCCCCCCCCTTTCCCCAGCCACCAGGCCTCCCCCCCCCCACCACACCCCATCTACTTACTCCAACAGGATTACCAGCATTGCCCGCACAGCCAACTGCACCTAACCACTGACCACAATATCAAAAGTTTGTTTTATCTAACAACGCTTCTAGAGCACATTGATTTTTATCATTGGCTATTGAACGACAAACATATGGTCATTCTGACATGTTTCTTTGGAGGAAACCCACTGCCGCCACATAGGCTACTCTTTCTGATAAGCAGCAAGCGGTCTTTTATGTGCACTTTCCCATGGACAGGACAGCACATACCACAGCGGGACGAAGCTCAGGCAGTGGAGGGTCTACCTGGGAATGTTTCGGTCATCCGATCGATCCTGCTCAATGGACACACTAGTAGTTTGGGCTTTTTTTCCGTTCCAACCAGTGGTCCACAAATGGTTCATCAAAGGCTGCGGACATTGGCGACATTGGCGACGTTGGCGACGTTGGTGACGTTGGCGACGTTGGTGACGTTGGCAACGTTGGCGACATTGGTGACATTGGCGACATTGGTGACGCTGGCGACATTGGCTAGAACACTATCTAGCACATTCAGCGAAGTCATGACGCCTTTAATTGTCAGTTGGTGTATGCCTATCACTAAAGAAGACTGCACATGAAAGTGCCGACTTTGCATGATGTAATCAGGCGTTGGGATTTTTCCTCAGAGGACTTGCTGCAGGGTATGGGGTGCAAACCGCGTCATAACTCAATTAGGCGGGTCCCAATTCCAATGTTGTATGTCCCAATTAAATTACAGCACACTATTTGTAACACTTAGTTAAACACAAGATATTCCATGTGAATATCAATCGATCATAATATACTTCGAGTTGTCATGGTTCGATAGATATGAGTCACTGCAATATTTTCTGAGGTGTTGCAATAAGTTGATCTTTATAATCAACCTTATTTTAGTTCGAAGTAACTTTTAGTTTAAATTGCTAACTGTGGAGCTGTTTGAAGTGCAAGAATCGAACATTAATTTTGGCAAGTACAACAACATTCGGACACCATAGGCTTTAGCCGTAACAAGTTTGAATAAATTGGCTTAGTAGCCCCTTTTATACTGCAATAAATGTTAAATATATTGGATCTAATCTAGGCGAGTGCTTTTGTTTTGTCTATATTTATCTGTTTATATGTCGATGCTTTTGTAGTCGTATGCACTGACCTATCAGGCAAGGAACCACATATACAGGTAGGCGTGGGTGATATAATGATATGAGGGAGCCTAGGTGGTGTAATGGTTAGCACACTGGCCTGGAGTGCAAAGAGATGTGGGTTCAAGTCCCGCTGTTAGCGCAATATTTCCTATTTTCATCACCCCCATGACACTGTCATCAGAATCTGCATTTTGGAAGAATTAATTGCATTCATTTAATATGTTTCTAATGTAAATCATTATTATTCAAATTATAATCATAATATTTATTGATGTTATTTATACACGTTTTTTATTCAACTGCAATCACCAATCAACTACTACTAATCATTAACCTTCTTTGTGACTTGACAGCCAATGATATGATGGTGCAGGGTCGGCCTGGTTTCCCAGTGGGGCAGCACTAGAAAGTCGCCGTTAGTGCGCACTGTCCTAAGTCAGTACCCGCCCTGAAATGACCTTAGATGTTGCCAGGAGTTAAAGCTCCAACAACCAACCAAGCCAACCTGGTGGAGATAACAGTAACAGTAACAGAAGCAAGGGAAGAATCAAACAGTTCTTAGCTTTAGCAGTGGGAACAATTAGAAGGATGGCACGAGGTGAGTTTGATGTTGTTTTACATCCTACCAACATCTAAGGTACTGACTTCTGACAGTGGACACTCATGGTGAGATTATAGTGCTGCCCCACTTGGAGACCAGGCCACCAGTTCCATGACCTTACATCCCACTGAGTCACATTATCCTGACCCAGAGCCAACCAGTTCTTGCCCTATCCTAATAATGCCGAGCGCCTGGCTAGGAAGCGATAAATATCAATTTTTAAGTCATTTGTTTGACTTCACAAGGGTTCGAACCAACGAACCCATGGATTTGGATCCCCCGATCTCCCAAAGCAGAAGACGGATGCTCAGCTCATTCGGCCACCCGGTCTGGTGGCGGTGAGTGGAAGCGGGCGGTGGTGGTGTGTGAATGATGTAGAAGTAAGTGGGCAAAATAAGAGGCAGTGACTGTGTGTGCAGGTGTATGCTGGTGTGGTTTTGGTAGGTGTGTGACAGTGGTTGAGGTGGATGTGTGACTGTGGTTCTGATAGATGTGTGACAGTGGTTGAGGTGGATGTGTGACTGTGGTTGTTGTAGATGTGTGACAGTGGTTATGGTAGATGTGTGATAGTGGTTGTGGTATAAGTGTGACAGTGGTTGTGGTGGACTTATGACGGTATTTGTGGTAGATGTGTGATAGTGCTTGTGGTGGATGTGTGACAGTGGTTGTGGTGGACTTGTGACGGTATTTGTGGTAGATGTGTGATAGTGCTTGTGGTGGATGTGTGACAGTGGTTGTGGTAGACGTGTGACACTGGGGATGGTGGATCTGTGACTGTGGTTATGGTAGATATTTGGCAATTATTGTGGTAGATATGTGACAGTAGTTGTAGTAGATATGCAACATTGGTTGCAGTGGATGTGTGACAGTAGTTATGCTAGATGTGTGACAGTGGTTGTGGTAGCTGTGTGACAGTGCATATGTTAGATGTGTGACAGTTAATGTGGTAGATGGCTGACAGTGGTTGTGGTAGATGTGTGAAAATGGTTGTGGTAGCTGTGTGACAGTAGTTGTGCTAGATGTGTGACAATAGTTGTGGTAGATGTGTGACAGTGACAGTGGTTTATGTAACTGTGTGGCAGTAGTTGTGATAGATGTGTGACAATGGTTGTAGTAGATGTGTGACAGTGACAGTGGTTTAGTTAACTGTGTGACAGTAGTTGTGCTAGATGTGTGACAATAGTTGTGGTAGATGTGTGACAGTGACATTGGTTTAGGTAACTGTGTGACAGTAGTTGTGCTAGATGTGTGACAATAGTTGTGGTAGATGTGTGACAGTGACAGTGATTTAGGTAGCTGTGTGACAGTTGTTGTGCTAGATGTGTGACAGTGGTTGTGGTAGGTATGTGACAGTGGTTTAGGTAGCTGTGTGACAGTAGTTGTGCTAGATGTGTGACAGTGGTTGTGGTAGGTATGTGACAGTGGTTTAGGTAGCTGTGTGACAGTAGTTGTGCTAGATCTGTGACGGTGGTTGTGGTAGGTATGTGACAGTGGTTTAGGTAGCTGTGTGACAGTAGTTGTGCTAGATGTGTGACAGTGGTTGTGGTAGGTATGTGACAGTGGTTTAGGTAGCGGTGTGACAGTAGTTGTGCTAGATCTCTGACGGTGGTTGTGGTAGCTCTGTGATAGTGAATCACTGAATGTGGTAGATGTGTAACACTGCTGGTGGGAGACCTGTGTTGGTGTGTGTGGGGGTGGTGGAGGTGGGTGAGGGTAAATTGAGTGAGTATGGCAGTTGTGTGGTGTGTGGGTGTGGGTGTTGAAGGTGGGTGTGGGTGCATGTGCTGTGTGGTGTGTAGGTATGTGAGGGTGGGCGTGAGTGGGGTGAGTGTAGGTGCTATGTGTGTGTGTGAATGTGTGTGGTGTGTGTTGTGTGGTGTGTAGGTATGTGAGGGTGGGTGTGAGTGGGGTCCGTGTGGGTACTATGTGTGTGGTGCATGCGTGCGTGAGTGTGGGTGTTGTGTGGTATGTAGGTATGTGACGGTGGGCGTGAGTGTGGTGAGTGTGGGTAATGTGTGTGTGAATGTGTGTGTTGTGTGGTGTGTAGGTATGTGAGGGTGGGTGTGAGTGATTTGTGTGTTTGCTTTTTTGTTTGTTTGTTGTTGTTTTACATCCTAGTAACAGCTAAGGTCATATCAGGACGAGTACCGACTTGTGACAGTTCACAACTCATGGCAACTTTATAGTGTCACCCCACTGGGAAAACATGCTGCCAGCACCATGACTTGATATCCCACTCAGTCACATTATCCTGAGACCAAGCGAATCACTCCTTTCCCTATCCTAGTAATGCCGATCGCCAAGCTAGGAGGCGACAAGTCCCAATTTGATAAGTCATCTTGTACATTTATTGATGCATGCTCACCAAGTGCATAATACATATGTTGAACTGGAATTGCATGCAGTTACTATTACGACAAATAGTCAATTTATATTATGCTTCTATTATCGAACAGGTTTTTCATGTGGTTATTATTGCAACTAATATTGTCATTTATGTACCAACAAATTGTAATTAACGGCCGGAAGACCAGTGCTCTGGCGCTGACAAAAGACATTATTCGCTGAATAAAATACATTTAGTAAAAAAAATTGGTTTGACTCGACCAGGGTTCGAACCCACAAACTCATGGGTTCGGATGCCCCGATCTCCCAAAACAGGGGACGGACGCTCAACTCATTCGGCCACTCCATCTGGTGTGGGTGTGAGTGGGGTGAATGTGAGTGCTGTCTGTGAGTGTGTGTGTGTGTTGGGGGGGGGGGGGGGTGCTGGGAGGGGCTGTTGCAGGAAGCCATCTACCGACACGAGTAGTGCTTGTAATGCGGGTCAGCCCGACCCACCCCCCCTGGAGCTGGGTACCCGGGCCCCTCTTTAAGTTATCCCGGTCACTCACAGGAAGTGGGAAACAAATAGCACCGCGCATGCGTCTAAAGCCCCGTTAACCGGGCACGTCGTCTGCGTCCTCCGTCTCACCCCTCCGCGGTCCATCACCCGCGACCGGCCCGACACCTCAGTCCTCCCGGCAGGAGGAAGCTCACTTCTACCGATCCCCAAAGCATCCTTAAAGGCATCCGGGCCCTCCCATATTGGTTACGCCGATTTCAACAACATGTAAACATATACGGATTTTCGGTTCGGAATTATATATTGGCAGAGAACATTACTATTCTCGGGCGACGGAGTGCGGACCAAGGTTATGTAACAGAGAAGCAATGGGTGCCCCACTCGCTGTGTGACATATGAGACTATGTGGAAAATATGATAACACATAGTGCCCGAGATTATGACGAGATGTTCCTATGTAAGAGGCAGTTAGTGTTTGGTGAAATGTTCCCTCCATGCACCAGTAAGAGTGCAAGTGGAGGAGAAGGACATTTTTAATATATATTTATTGTAGCTATCTGCAACTACCTGTTTCCACAGGACTGATGGGCAAGCAGACCCAGCCATACTGCATACATTATGGACACCACCTGCAGCTGGGGTTGAGTGACAGCCGCCCCTATTAGGGCGTTGCCCCCCAGGCTGTAGAGGGTGTCTGATTGGCTGGCTGTGGGAGGCCCATTCACCTGCACCCCTTGGACCACCTGACACACAGACCTCACTCTGATATATATGATGCTACAGGCACTACTATTCACTCATTCAAACTATATGACACAAGATATGTCAATACAAATCTTCAAAGGCATGGTACTCCCCTACTTTGACTATGGGGATGTAATCTACATGGGTGCTAAAAAAGAGATACTTAAAAAATTGCAGATACTACAAAATAGGTCCATGAAAATCTGCCTGAAAGTAGACAAACTACACCCCACTTATGACCTACACAAAAGAACTAAAGTAAAGCTTCTAGAAAACAGAAGGATAATCCACCTAAAAACATTAGCATATGGATATAGCCAAGACATTAAGCGTCTAACCCAACCACTAAGGGACACCAGAGCAAGCATGGCACCACTACTAAGGCAGACCAGAAGCCAGATCAAAGCCCATGAAAGGAGCACACTGGAAATGGCCGCCAAGGCATGGAATGCGCAAACGGTGAAAGAAAGACAAATCCCTGACCTAAAAACGTACAAAAAATATCTGTGCAAAATAAAAACTGGGAACCCCAACTGAACTGCACCACAAGGGGCAGGTGAGATGTCATGGCTCACCAACTGGACAGCCCAGGGTGGGATAACCGGAAATATAAAAGCCAGATAACATATCCAACAACAATATAAATCAAATCAAATTCAAACAAACATAACTCAACCACCTATTACATACAGGCCTATGGACATGTAAATAAAATAGGCTAGTATAGAATTAAGTAGAAAAAAGTGGAAAACTCTTCCCAAGAAAACCCCAAAACACTAACATAGAACCCTAAGAAAACAACTAACATAGTAATAAGAATAGAAGAAAAACTCAATGCCAAGAGGGCCAAAACAAAACTAACATAGGCTACTAAAAGTACCAACAGATCTATCTGCTACTGAAATGCAGACAATCAAATAACTTATCAGCAGCTACTGCTTGGTAAGACAACACCAACACTACAGCTGGCCAGCATTGAAAACAAGCCTGGTTACCCAGGCTTACATGCTATGGACAGAATAAATACAGCCTCAATAAAAGAACTTAAAAAAAAACAACAACAAAAAACAACAACAAAACTCTTCACTCTTGAGAGAGACTCTGGAAGGAGACACACTCTGCTCTTGTCCAGGGACCCAGACATTCTGTCTGAGGCTCCACTTTCTATATACAAACTAGCAGCAGCTATTCAAAAGGCACTGAGTTGTGTGCAACAACCATGGGACTCCGGTTCAATGGGCTGTAGGCACTGATTCCTATACATACTAACAAGAGTAATGAGGATCTGTATGGACAGCAGGTAAGGAGTGAAGGTGATTGGTCACTAGTAGGTGAACAGGAGTTGATGCCAATAAAGCACAACTTCTTCACTGTCAATCTTGCGTGACTTGTCCTCCGTTTCTTTCTTATGAGTTTCTTGGAGAGGAACATCAGGTGTGAACTGACATACAGTTGTAAGAACTCACCTGGAAAGAGTAAGTGGTAGGTTGGGGCTCAGACCGCCGAGTTCCCAATATATTACAAACAGATGGTGTATGCCATGGTCCAGTAGGTCCTAGCTTTCCCACAAGTGGTGCATGGTGCACAAGTGGTGCATGGTTCGATTCTCGGTCGAGTCAAATCAATGAATTATAAAATCGATACTTGTCGCTTCCTACTAGCCAGGCGCTCGGCATTAATTGGACAGGGCAATGACTGGTTAGCTCAGTGTCAGGAACTGAGTGGGATATAGGGTCATGGTGCCAGCAGCCGATTTCCCAGTGGGGCGGCACTACAAAGTCGCCATGGGTGAGCACTGTCACAAGTCAGTACCCTTCCTGATATGATCTTAGATGTTGCCAGGACATAAAACTCTAACAACCAACCAACCAACCTGGTGCCGCATCATTACTAGAATAGGGAGCGGTACATTGGGGAAGACTACTCATTTCCTGTTGAAATTTCCGCCGCTTAAAGTTTCAGTCCAGGGAACAATTCTGGAAACCAAAAAGGCTCATCCTAGATCAACTTTGATACTGGTGCACTTATTCATTATGTATTGTGGCATATATAAGAACCCTACTAAGTCAATATAATAGAACAACCAACAAAACCACTACTACCCACCCCCCCACCCGGCCACATGCCCACCACCTCCCCTCCCCCACACACACTCCCCTCCACTCTGACCAGCGTCAGTCGAGGCCGGATTGATAGTGGGGGACGACGGCTGAACAAATAAGGAGAAGGTCAGGTGGCGGCAGAGCGGCGGGCGGACGAGTCAACAACATCGATTGTCTAGAGGCCAGCAAGTGTTAAGAGAGTCCCTAGGACATGTGTGATCATTACCACCCACTGCCTTTAACACTCATCCTACCCCCTGGGACATGACGGTCGCCAGGACATTTCAATGTTGTCCTGGTTGCCCTTGGATATATATATGTGTGTTCGAGATAGTAGTGTTCGTGCCAGCTCGGTGGCTGCTCGCTGTGGGTTTGCCTCACTGCGTGTAAACCCAAGTCGCCCAGGTCCCTGCCATCAGCGGTTTGGGTGCTACTGGCACTCACTTAATAATATTAATATAATGTATTTATATAGCACATATATATATATATATATTGGGGCCTCATTGATTAGTTCCTATCTCGCGCCCAGTGATGCCCTTCTATGTTTGTGTGTGTTGCTGTTGTTTAGCACCCTAGCAACATCTAGGGTCATATTAGGATGGTACAGACTTGTGACAGTGTGCACTCATGGAGATGTTCATAGTGCTGCCCCACTAGGAGACCAGGCTGCCAGCACCATGACCGTATATCCCGCACAGTTACATTATCCTGATTCTGTGCTAACCAGTCCTTGTCCTATCCTATTAATGCCGAGCGCCAGGCTAGGTGGCCACAAGTATTAATTGTATAAGCCACTGGTTTGACTAAGCTCGGATTCAAACACCTGACCTTCAGCACAGAAAGCCTGCGTTCTACCGATTGCGCTACCATGTTCTGTGATGGATCGGTTTCTACGCCCCATCAGGGAATAAATTTTGTGCGAAGTGGCCGTTCCGAACTCACTAGTTTACACACTCCTCAGGTGTGTCCTGACAACTGTATGACAGTCCCCACTTACATTGTTACTCTAAACAGCTCATTAAGAAAGAACGGGAGACAAGTCGCGAAAGATTGACAGTGAAGAGGTTGTGCTTCAGTGGCATCAACTCCTGTTCACCTACTAGCAACATATCACCCTGACTCCTTACCAACTGCACACACACACCCACATACTCAGGCTTGAGTCTACCCAAAATCAGTGCCTACAGCCCATTGAACCTGAGTCCAATGGGTGTTACACACAGCTCAGTGTCTTTTGAGTATATATGCTATTAGTTGAAGTGTAGAGAGTGGAGTGGCCTCAAAGAGTGCCCAGTATGGGGTGTGTGTGGCAGGTATAAGGAATGCAAAGTGACTGGCCTCACACAGCGAGCCAATCAGACAGCCTCTACAGCCTTGGCATGCGACACCCTAATAGAGGGAAGCTCTCACTCAACGCCAGCTGCAGGTGGTGTCCATAATGTATGCAGGATGGCTGGGTGTGCTTGTCCATCAGTCCCATGGTAAGTAGTAGTTGTCAACAGTTACAATAACATATATATATATATATCAATGCTTCTCTCCTCCGATTGCACTTTTTCTGGTGCATGAAGGGAACATTTCCATAATTATTAACTGTCTCTTAAGTATGAACATCACATCACAATCTCAGTCGCTATGTGTTATTACATTTCCACATAGGTGCATATGTCACAAGGTGAGTGGGGCACCCATTGCTTATCTATTACATAACCATGGTCCCCAACTCCTTCGCCCGAGAATAATCATGTTTTCTGCCAATATATAAATCCGAACCGAAAATCTGCATATTTCTACAAGGGCATTGAATCAAAAGGACAACATGTAGTAGTTGCTTCAAGACTTCAGAAAGTTTGTTTTATTTCATGACACATCGAGAGTACATTGAATTTCATCATCAGCTATTGGACGTCAAACATATGGTCATTCTGACATATTTCTTTGGAGGAAAACCTCCTGCCACATAAACTACTCTTTCCGATAAGCAGCAAGGGGTGTTTTATATGCACTTACCCACAGACAGGACAGCACATACCACAGCCTTTGATGAACCAGTTGTGGACCACTAGTTTGAATGGGAAATAACCCAATCTGCAAATGTGTCCACTGAGCAGGATCGATTGGATGACACACACCTTCACAAGTGGACATTCTACTGCATGAGCTACGTCCCGCTCCCCAAGTCTTCAGAGTCATTCCCAGTTTATGCCGGCTAGGTCTAATTAGAAGTCGCCTTCCACTGCCTAACTGGGTCACACATAACCTCGGGTGAGGGGTGGCCACTAGCCAATGATTAGAATGGTCTACCATAGGGCTCGTCTCTGCTAACATGCCACCACTTGATGGTTCTTCTGACCAGCTCAAGCTCAGCATACACTAGAGTACACTTGCCAAAAAAAGCTAACCACATCCATTAATCACCGAATTACGGCTTGCAAAACTGTAATTGGAAAAATGCATATTGTATTTCACAAGTTGCAACCACTCATAGATATGTTCTAAATTAGTTCATCTGGATGAAAAACAAATAAAAAAACAAAGTCTATTTGAAAATAACCAGAAGTAAAACAATAATCAGTCAATTAATTATACCTGCCATTAATTTCTAATTGACTTTTGATTCGGAAAATGTTACTTTGTGTTGTGTGTATGTGTGGGTGTGTGGGTGGGGGGTGGTGATTCGAGGCAGTATATTTTGTTAGGAGATTGTCTTGATCAGAATTCGGATGACAATATTAAAAAAAACGAAAAGAAACACAGTCAACATTTCACCAATCAAATACAGAAAGATTCGTAGTCACGTATTCGAGTATACACCCCACACACAGCAAACACACATACACATGCATACCTAAACATACGCACACACAGGCACAAACACCCAGACATATACATACCTAGACACACACACAGCACACACATACACACACATACCTAAACATACACACACAGACACACACACCCAGACACATACATACCTAGACACACACACCCAGACACACACACCCAGACACACACACCTGGACACACACAAAGACATACCTAGACACACACCTATGCACACACACAGACACACACAACCAGACATACATACCTAGACACACACACTCAGACACAGACATACCTAGACACAAACACCCAGACACACACACACACCCAGACACCCACACACACACATACATGCCTAGACACACACATACACCTAGACACCCACACCCACCTCCTCCAGAACCAGAACTGTCTGTTGGCAAATGCCCAGATTGTAGCCTCGAAGTCAGGGCCTCCTCCTCGCAGGTTTGTCTCAATCAATACGTTGTTGCCTTCCATTGCTGTATTCACAGACCGGCTTCTGAGCAGCTCATTCAGAAGCTCGGTCTCCACGCAGCCCTTTGTAGATGGGTGGGTTGGGCGGGTCGGGGGGGGGGGGGAGTGGGGGAAAGAGGGGTGAGGGGAGCCTTGCGAAAACTTCTGGGAGCAGCTCAGGCGGAAGTCTCACGTTGCGCGCTAGGAGCGGGGTGCATTGTGGGTGAGCGGGAATGAGGTGGGGGGGTGGGGGTGAGGGGTGGGGAGGGCTGCTCGGAATTGGCTGGGTTTCTTCCCCACTGAGTGGCGGCTTGTCCAGTGAGTGGAGGGAGAGGGGGATACGTATGGGTGTGGGTATGTATGTTGGGAGGGGGGGGCGGGCAGGGGTCTGTATGGGAAGGAGTTGATTGACAGCTAATTAGCATACCGACATTGATGGTTTGGGTCAAGGTCAACGAGGGCTGTAATTGGATATTCAGACAGTTGTGATACTTGTGGGACTCGTCAAACTCACCATGCGCAGGTAAAGAGCTCTTCACTGTTGTAGGACTGTATGCATGCTGCATAAGAATTATACAAGTATAATAACACAGAATTCCATACTCGCTCCTCACATCCACCCACCACTAATCGGGTGGTGGAGCCTTGGGCTACTCATCTACTGCTCCAACATACTCAACCTCAGCTCTGACCGTGGCACCACGGCTCGCCTCTGCTCGTTAGCCTGATTCACTTACCGCCGAAAATGACCTTAGATTTCTTCATGTCTTCCTCTTATTCATTATGTAGGTCAACTATTATATGTAACATATAATAGTTGACCTACATAATATAAATGTATACATAAAAGGATGTATAAGGATTATGTAAATATAAATAATCAGGTTTTCTTGTATATTTCCTCCGATCAGGTTGGCATATACATTACCCCCCCCCCCGCCCCAGCTTAGCTTCATCCTAGAGACTGGTGGCGCCACCACTCGTTCCTTTTTCTGACGCCCCCACTGCCTGCTCCAATGGCCATGTAAAACTAAGCATATAATTGACTATGACATAATCAGCTAACGATCATAACACAGCAATAGTGAAGGCAGTCAGGGAAAGTAATGATAGGTAACCAAAGTAATGATAGGTAACCAAAGTAATGATAGGTAACCAAAGTAATGATAGGTAACCAAAGTAATGATAGGTAACCAAAGTAATGATAGGTAACCAAAGAAGTAACCAATTGTAGAACTAACAAGGTCACAAAGGTCAGGGAATAGGGAGAAGTAAAATACTTACAAACAAAGCAAGAATGTATACAGTAGATATCTACACAATAATTGAATGAGGATATTAGTATTACTGTCTAGCAGCGAAAACAAGTAATTAAGCTAAGATTCCTTATACGCGGCATGTGGCATGTGGCATGTGGCATGCGGCATGCGGCATGCGGCATGCAGCATGCTGCATGTGAATGTGTTAGATATATACCAACCCCCAACATTTGTTGGGTTTTTTCCTCCAAATTTGTGAAGGAACAGTATTGTTTTCTACGGCAAACGCAGCAGTATTCGCATTCGCATGCCGCACCGATCGGTCAATGGGTGCATCCATTTGCCGCATTCGCATTTGCATTCGCACATTCGGACGTATGGAAGCACCACTATTCATTTACATGCTTTTCGATTTTTATTCGCATTCGCATTCGCATGCCGCATACCGCATATAAGGAATCTTTAGTTAGTCTTAACTGTTCTCGCAAACAAAGAAGAGAAAAACAAGTAGCTTATCCTTAGATTGATATATAAAATGGCCTGGTTAGAGGACAACAATGAGAGATGAGAGGAAAAGTTGTATATAGGCTTTAACAATGAGCCCCTCAAAGTAACTGTAAACAAGTTTGTTTTATTTAAACGACACATCTACTATTGGACATCAAACATATGGTCATTCTGACATATTTCTTTGGAGGAAACCGGCTGCCACCACATAGGCTACTCTTTCCGATAAGCAGCAAGGGGTCTTTTATATGTACTTTAGCACAGACAATCGCAATCGTGCTATCCACAAGCGCAATCGTGCTATCCACCCTACTATACGGAGCCGAGGCCTGGACAGCGTACAGAGAGCAGGTGAAAAAGCTGCATGCCTTCATGATGCGACATCTGCGTTCAATCATGAGGCTAACCTGGAAGGACAAAGTGACGAATAAGGAAATACTCGAACGGATGGGGCTGCCCTCTATGGAAGATCTTCTGATCAAAAAGAATCTCCGGTGGACTGGACACCTCATGAGGATGTCATCAGACAGGCTACCAAAGCAGATCCTCTATTCTCAACTGTCTTTTGGCTACAGAAAGAGAGGGCGCCCCCGTCTCCGGTTCAAAGATACCATCAAGAGAAACCTGAAGCTGAGAGACATTAAGACCGACTGATGGACGCAACTCTCACAGCAGAGAGCTAAATGGAGAGCGGCAGTCAAGTAATGAAAGCAGTCTTTGTCGCATCGCGACCGACAGCATGATGATGATGAGCACAGACAGGACAGCAAATACCACAGCCTTTGAGGAACCAGTTGTTAAAAGTAACTGTAATAATGATCAATTCACTTATCGTATATAACCAGCAAAAATAAACTTGAAAAGCGCAAGGCACTAGGGTGAGGGAGGTATGATGTATTCTCCCTTACGGATTATTTTTCTTTTTTATCTAGCGGCTCTTAAAATGTAATTTCCAGGCATTTCAGGAAGGTTGCATATTGGATTTCTTTTGGTGGGGGAAAAAGTTCTATCCCTTGCTCCCGCGCTACGGACCTATTAATACAATACTTAGATACATTAATTGTAAATCACCTAACCACATTGACCTGTCCTGCTCTTCACAATTGATGCCAATTTATTATTTTAATAAATTACCGTACTATAGTTCCTTGTCGTGTTGTCAAATTAATAGGATATGGCAAGGACTGGTTGGCTCAATTTCAGGATGTGACTGAGTGGGATATCGGGTCACCATGAGTGTGCACTGCCACAAATCGGTACTCGTCCTGATATAACCTTAGGTTTTGCCAGGAAGTAAAACTCTAACAACGAACCAACTTTTTACTATGCATGGTTAACTTTGGATATAGTTGAAGTAAAAACATGAAAAATAAAAATCCATCACTGTCCATGCACCTGTCAAAATTTGAAGGTTTTTGACTACGCCATATAAGCAATGTTATGGGGCTGTCACACTACGACGCTTCTCACCGGCGACCCGTCGACGTGTCGTGATTTTGGGCGAAAATTAGGGAAACGTCAGGAGGCGTTACGCATGCGTTAGGCATGAGTCGGTACACGTCGGTACATTATTCTGGACGTTGACGGTCGGCGGACAACGTCGGCGCGCGTTATTGGTCGCCCAAGGTTTTAAGCATGTAAAAAAAAAACAGCGATTGACAACGCTCATCAACGTGCGAATCCCAATATTATGGCGACGTCAGAAGGACGTCGACAGCTCTGGAATAACGTTATGGGAATGCTAGGCAGACGCTGCGCATGCGGGCAGTTCGTCTCCACACGTTACGCCAAATGGTTGCTTTGTTGTTTTGCGTCCTACCAACATCTAAGGTCATATGAGCACGTCGCGCCAAACTTTTCTTTTTTTGTTCCTCACGCTACTCACACGCTGCTCCACCGTCCAATTTCCCCATATTTCTCCTAAATCTTTAACGTTTCTCGACGCTTTAATTTTATTTCCAACGCTGACGGGTCGCCGGTGAGAAGCGTCGTAGTGTGACAGCCCCATAAGCCCACCCTTTGCTTCCGATTTGACGTCACAGAATTACTACTGACACCCATGGGGTACTCAGAGTCAAATGGTGTTGGTCCAACAAATTGCGATCTACTTGTATCCAGCTCAAATAGCCAATTCTATGTTTGTTCTTTAATTAAAGTTGCATAGTCCGATGGTTTTGAGTTTCTGACATTTTTCTGAGATAAGTATATTAAATTGATCATTATAATCTACCTTGCTTTAATTTGAAGTAACTTTTAATTGAAATGGCTACGTTTTGAGATATTTGAAATTCAAACATGTGAAAATAATTTTGGCAAGCACGCCAAAACTCTGATACCATAGGCTTCTGCAGCAACAGGTTCTATTAAATTGACTCAGTGTTCCCTTCTATGTGGCAATAAATACTTAATAGGTGCATCAGTATCTAAATTAAATATGTAGAATCAAATCTAGATAATTGTTTTGATTTTGAAAACTTGATGTTTCATCGGACTGTGCAGCTTTAAAATACATTGAATATTCATCTAAGGAACACATGTCAAAATCATGTGACCAGATTACATGTAATAGTCATGTGACCGACTCTTTATATGCACTGTGAGCTTTGTAAATTCAGTGTCTACTGACACAAAATTGATTCTATGCTTTTCCACTCTGTAAAATCTATGCTTGAATAAAAACAAACAATTCTCGCCATGAATAGTCCCTATGCTGCCGACACGGCATAAAGAAACCAATCAATCAATCAATCGGCCAGGGATCAAACTGACAAATTCCCTTTCTCGGAAGCGTAAAACTCCAGGCAACATCGAAGGTCTTATCAGGACGGGTACAGACTTATTACAGTGCACACTCATGGTGACTTTATAGTGCTGCCCCACTGGGAGACCAGGCCACTGGCACCATGACCCTACCCCACACTCAGTCACATTATCCTGACACTGGGCTAACCAGTCCTTGCCCTATCCTATTAATGCTGAGTGCCAGGCTAGGAAGTGACACATATCAATTTGATAAGTCATTGGTTTGACTCGACCGAGAACCAAATTCCCATATCCCGCGGGTGACGCCCACGAGCTCTATGGGATTATCCCACTTTTAGTTCACATCTGTGACAACTCGCACACTTTATTTACCAAACCCAATACAAGGACCAGTATCGGTGTAGTGGTGGCTCATACCAAGATTGAATCAAGGGAGAATGTTCAATATCTACAGGCAGCCGGAACTGGAAACGCAGCACAGCTGGCGCAGGCGCCTTGGTCCCTGTCGGCACCAGTTGGCACCAGATGGCGCCACGAGAGTTTGAGGTGCGTATTCTGGGACGCAGCCTCGCTTTATTGTATGACGTATCCGATAGTGTTTAGTCTGGAAGTACAGTGCACCTTCACTAAAGCGTAGTAATATAAGGAAGGGTGTCCGTTTTAAGAGGATGTCCTAGTTAACCGATGGTAGGGGTATAATATTGTGAATGCATACCACATTTGAAATATATACATTGTATGCTGAATGTACAGAGAAATAAAATTACAAAAAGGAAAGTTTGTTTTAATTAATGACACATCTAGAGCACATTGTTTTTTATCATCGGCTATTGGATGTCAAACATGTCATTCTGACATATTTCTTTGGAGGAAACCTGCTGCCGCCACATATGCTACTCTTTCCAATAAGCAGCAAGGGGTGTTTTATGTGCACTTTCCCACATACAGGACAGCACATACCATAGCCTTTGATAAACCAATTGTGGACAACTGGTTGGAACAGAAAATAGCCCAAGCGGCAAATGTGTCCACTGAGCAAGATCGATCGGGTGATCCATGAGAATCTACCACCTGAGTCCCGAAACCAAATACAGAAAATACTATAAGCATCATATACCAATATTAAACATATAAATATATATTCTTTGATATTATTTAGCATTACAGTAGGTACACATAACACAGTTAACTCAGATTTCATTCAGCTTAAAGCTGCATAGTCCGATGAAATATCAAATTTTAAAAACCAAACCAATTATCTAGGTTTGATTTGACATATCTAACTTAGATACTGATCCACTTATTAAGCATTTGTTTCTGCGTAGAAGGCAATACTGAGTCAATTTAACAAAATCTGTTACTGCAGAAATCTATGGTGTCCGAGTTTTGGCAAGCTTGCCAAAACTAATTTTCCATATTTGCTCTAAAAATATCACAAAAGTTTACCATTTAAAATAAAAGTAACTTTGAACTAATGTAAAGTAAATACTAGTGATCGATCTAATATATTTATCTCAGAAAAATACAGAAATTCAAAACTATTGGACTATGCAACTTTAACGGAGTACGTTTTAATGAAGGTGCACTGTATGCTAATATTCATTACTTGGATTTCATCCGGTTTATCCAATATCTGGTTTAGTGGAGTGCAGTTTAACGAGGATGCTCTGTACACTAATATTCATGATTGAGATTTAATTGAGTTCATCCCATAATCGGCCTAAGGCATTGGTTTTAATGAGGGTGTTCTTTGCACTAATACTCATACAGCCAGCGATCGCCATGAATATGGCAACGGCTGCCGACATGGCGTAAAACCTCCAAGTCATTCACTACATACACCCAGCCATTATTTCACACGGGACAAAACTGTGTATAATATTGTCGTGGAAGTGATGAAAGTGGGAAATATTGTGTCTAGAGCAGGATTGGAACCCACACTTCTTGCCGTTCGAGGTATAGCATGCTAAAAGATACACTAATGCCCCGGTCACATACACGTTAGTGCACGTAGTTGAACGTAGGTGAACGTAGTGGAGGCTAATGTGGGTCAAACATGGTGTAAGTATGTTAAACTACTTTGAAATACCTTAAGGTACAGCAGGTTTTGGTACGGTTAAATACGTTATGTTACCCTACAAATACGGTAAGGTACAGATGCTGGTATGTTCAACTACGTTAAACTATGTTAAACTATGTTAAACTAGTTCAACAACGTTCAACTACGTTCAACTACGTTCAACAACGTTCAACAACGTTAAACAGCATTCAACAACGTTCAACTACGTTCAACTACGTTCAACTACGTTCAACTACGTTCAACTACGTTCAACTACGTTCAACTACGTTCAACTACGTTCAACTACGTTCAACTACATTCAACTATGTAGCCTCCACTATGTTCACCTATGTCCACTAACGTCTATGCGACCAGGGCTTCGTCCAAGTACGCTAGAGTACACTAGAGCACCCTAGAGTACACAAGAGTATGCGAGAGTATGCTAGAGTACCATAGAGTACATTAGCATCATGGATCCAAATTCAGCCTCTAACATAGCACTCTTTTGAACATGTCAACAAATGTTAGCGGACATCACAGCTCACCCACCTTCTTACCAAGTTAACACCACGGACAAGTATATATGCCGGTAAGTTCAACTACATTCAACTACCTTGGCCTCCACTACGTTCAACTACATCACTAATGTGTATGTTACCAGGGCATAAGTTCCCAGGCCTCCTGTTGTGTCATCCTATCCATGCCCATCTATGTGTCTCCTTGCCTGGGTAATAAGTGTTTACTACCATGCTCATTCCCCTGGAATTGTAAATCTTTTAAATGGTCTATGTACATTTATATACAGTCCAGACAGAGCGCTGACCTATTCAATGTCGCACACTTCAGAGCGAAGACCAAGACTACTCAGATACTGGTGAGAGAGCTACTATTCGCAGATGACAGTGCACTGGTTGCCCACTCTGCTGAAGAGACCCAGAAAATAGTGGACACTTTCTCCGACGCATCAAAGAAGTTTGGCCTGAAAAATTAACATCAAGAAGACGGAGGTGCTGTACCAACCCAACTCTACAAGAACCCGAGAGGAGGAGATCATGGTTTGAACGGAAACAAGCTGAACTCTGTTCCGGAATTCACCTATCTCGGAAGCACTATATCAAGTGATGGACGCATTGATGCTGAGATACAGAGGAGGATGGCCAAGGCTAGCGCATCTTTCGGCCGACTACGCCAGAGACTCTGGAACAACCACCATGTGTCCATTCGGGTCAAAGGTAAGATCTACCGCGCAATCGTGCTATCCACCCTACTATACGGAGCCGAGGCCTGGACAGCGTACAGACAGCAGGTGAAAAAGCTGCATGCCTTCATGATGCGACATCTGCGTTCAATCATGAGGCTAACCTGGAAGGACAAAGTGACGAATAAGGAAATACTCGAATGGATGGGGCTGCCCTCTATGGAAGATCTTCTGATCAAAAAGAATCTCCGGTGGACTGGACACCTCATGAGGATGTCATCAGACAGGCTACCAAAGCAGATCCTTTATTCTCAACTGTCTTCTGGCTACAGAAAGAGAGGGCGCCCCCGTCTCCGGTTCAAAGATACCATCAAGAGAAACCTGAAGCTGAGAGACATTAAGACCGACTCATGGACACAACTCTCACAGCAGAGAGCTAAATGGAGAGCGGCAGTCAAGTAATGAAAGCAGTCTTTGTCGCATCGCGACCGACAGCATGATGACATAAGACCAGACGAGATGGCCCATAAGGTTAAGCATCCGCCTCCCGTTTTGGTAGGTCATGTGATTCGAACCCTGGTCGAGTCAAATTAATGACTTAAAAATTGATACTTGCCGCTACCTTCCTTGGTCTGGGCATTATTAGGGTAGGGCAACGACAGTGGAATGAGGAAGACCAATCGTCCGTGATTGAAATTTCCCCTGCTTAATCAACTAATGTACCAAACAAATTTTATTTAAAAAAGTATACGGGCAATGCACTAACATATACATACACAAGGTGGATTCAACAACCATACAACACATTGTTTAATGCTTACAACCAGACGGGATGGTCGAGTCAAACCAATGACATACAAATTTATACTTGTCGCTTCCTAGGCAGCTGCTCGACATTATTAGGATAGGGCAAGGACTGGTTGGTTCAGTGTCAGGATATGGTGACTGAGTGGGATATCGGGTCATGATGCTATCGGCCTGGTCTCCCAGTAGGGCAGCACTATAAGGTTGCCATGAGTGCGCACTGTCATAAGACGGTACCTGTCCCAATATGACCTTAATTGTTGCCAGGACATAACATTCCAACAACGAACCAACCAGATGGCAGGTTAGGCAGTGGAAATCATCTATAACTCCTATTCAATTAAGCGTGCTGCAGATTGAGCTGCTACCCACAAAATGAGTTCCTCCAGTACTCTCAGAGTGCAGATTGGTGGTGGAAATCATCTATTTAACGCTTATTATACCAGCAAATGGGGTATCTCAGGAGCTAATCCGACAGGGGGCGTCGTAAGCCAATTATGATCAAGGATTGAAAATCATTTGAATAGTGAGCAGTTTGCCCTGAAGCTGGCGCCATCAGGTGTGTGTGATGAGCAGCAATGCATTGTGGGATAGTTTGTGGTCCGAAACCCGCACCAGCGCCACCTATTGATTGCTTTGTAATTGTGAAATCCTATTAACAAAGTCATTTTAATTAAAGTTGCATATCGACGCTGTTGAGCGTTCACCCAAATTGTCTAGATAATTATATTAGATTCCTCATCACCTTACGATAATTTGAAGTAACATTATTATATATGCCTAACTTTGGAGATTTGTTAAAGTGCCAATATTGATAATTATTTTGTATGCGCATTTCGAAATACTGGACACTATTGGTTTGAACAAACAGTAGCAGGTTCGATAAAATTGACTTAGTATTCTCTTCTATGATTTTGAGTTTCTCTCATTTTCTGAGATAAACACATTACATTGATCGCTATAACCTACCATACTTTAGTTTGAAGTAACTTTTATTTTCAATGGCTAACTTCGGAGAGTTCAGGGCCAAAACCACACAAACGCCAATCCAAAAATGGAGATAAAGATTGGAATAAAACCCTCAAAAACTTAATATTTTTATATTCCTACACTTTTGTTCACTGTTGCATAATCAAGTGATCATTGAAAAGTGGAATTAGTGAGAATTAAAATTATTTGCAGGTAAAAATCTTGTATTTAAACAAATTTTTGGATTGATGTTTACGTGATTTTGCGCCCGAATTCTTCAAGTATTAACACACTTATCTGTTATGAATAGCGTAAATAAATTCATCACAAAAAAAAGAAAATACAACTGTCCAAAATTAATTTTTGAAAGCACACCAAAACTCTGCCACCAAAGGTTGGGATGCATTGTACTGTGTGACTTACCCATTGATTAGCATTCGCCTTCCTCAGGTAACTTGAGCAGACGGGGTGGCTGAATGAGTAAAGCGTCCGTCTCCTGTTTTGGGAGATCGGGAGATCCGAACCCATGAGTTTGCAGGTTGAAATCCTGGTCGAGTCAAACCAATGACTTACAAATTGATACTTGTCTAGCCTGGTGCTCGGCATTATTAGGATAGGGCAAGGACTGGTTGGCTCAGAGTCAGGATAATGTGACTGAGTGGGATATCAGGTCATGGTGCTGGTGGCAACGTCTAAGATCATATCATATTGTGACATGTCATGGCGACTTTATAGTGCTGCCCCCTGGGAGACCAAGCTGAGACCTGCTATCCCACTCAGTCAGTATTATCCAACCAGTCCCCATTGGTGTGGCGACCATGTGAGGCATGGAGGATCTGTGGACCAAACAAAGCAGCGTCACAACACGTGATCTGTCTTTGTCAAGGTGTCTAAAATTAGGCATCACAGAAGCCAGGGGCTGCACGTGTGTGTAGTGACAGAAAAAGGACATCAGTGAAATGAACAGCTAATCAGTGCAGGCTTAGCGTCACTAAATCTAAAATCACCAATGAATTTGTCTTGTTGAGGAAGACGACCCTTTTTGTTCAGCTTGATGGTGCCTTCATTGCAAACTGCCTCGGCAGTTGGTTAGACTCTTAAAGTTGCATAGTCCGATGGTTTTGACTTTCTGGCATTTTTCTGAGATAAATATATTAAGATGATTGTTATAATCTACCGCACTTCAGTTTGAAGGTACTTTTATTTTAAATTTGAGATATTTGAAGTGCAACCATGCACAATTAATGTTGACAAGCACGTCAACACTCTGACTCTATAGGCTTCTGCAGTAACCAGTCTTATTCAATTGCCTCAATGTTCCCTTCAATATGGCGACAAATTGTAAAATATTTAGACTTTCTACACATCGTTACATTATAAAATAGATTCCATTTAAAGTACCCATTTGCTTTATTTAATAGATAGAAGAATGTGCAACCCATTGCTGAACCCAGACTGATAGGGTGGGAGACAGTCATCTTTAGTATTTAATGTTTAATAGGTATTGGATCTGGATTGAATGTGTATGGAGTGCATCGGATATGATAGAGGTGTCTGGTCAAGTTGCCATGACCTGGTGGTAGCTGGGATGTGGGAATGAGGGGTGCACCTGAGCTGCACCCATCTCTACTGCCATGGAATCTCAAGATGGCTGCCATAAAGAGTAAAATAACAATATGCCATGGATCAATGACATCATGTACTTTCAATAATATCATGTACCTTCAATAATATCATGTACCATCAATATCATGTACCTTCAATGACATGCCTGTAGGAGTGTGGGAGAGATTAAAAGCCTGGGAGAGCTGCCAGTCACCACTGGGCCTTTCATGTGACAAGAGGTACTTTTGTGTCCATTCTTTTTTTCTTGAAGATTTATACTGCCTATCATGGATAAGTCTGAATAGACTTCTTTTCAACATTAGACAGTTTGTCGATAGAAAGCTTGAGCCTACACTTTTACCGACCTAAGGGATTTTTAACCTCCCACACCACATAGACATGGTATGACAGCAACTGCCCTTTGATGACGCTGTAAGTTATACACAGCGGTGGAAATCCAAATTGGCAGAGGTGGGGGACAGGGAATTGAACCACTAAGCTTCAGATTAGGAGTCTGACCTAGAAAAAAGGCAGACACTCTAACCACTCCACGACAGAGAACACCACATTCTCTATTCTGTGCTATACCCACTGTCGCTACTTCACTATTATAGACAGGCAACTAGTGGACTCAGCTACAGCACACCATTTCCTACACTACATCCTGTGGTACTTTATGGTATTTTATATATATTTAATTTGCATTTCATTATAGCTCACTTCCATTTATAAAGATCTGGCGACCACCTTTTAAAAGGGATAAGCCCATTGATTACAAAATGTTTAATAAGTGCACTAGTATCTAAGTCAGGTATGCACAATCAAATCTAAATAATTATTTTAGTTTGAAAATTTGACGTTTTCATCGAACTATGCATGTTTAAATTCAGGCGTCACAGAATCCAGGGTCTGCTCGTGTGTAGTGACAGAAAAAAGGACAGCTGCGGAATGAACTCCTAATGAGTGCCGGCTTAGCGACACTAAATCTAAATTCACCAATGAATTCATCTTTTTGAGGAAGACCATTCTTTTTGTTCAGCTTGATGTTGCCTTCATTCCAGTTAGGCGCATTGAATGCACATTGAGTGTGCATTGTCACAAGTCAGCACCCGTCCTGACATGACCTTAGATGTTGCCAGGATGCAAAACTCTAGCAACCAACTTGTTCAGGTAGTGATGAGCTGATAGAGAGGTGGGCGTATCTAGATGGCGCCACCAGCCAAATCTAATAGAGCCGCAGAGCGAGGCAGTCAAAAACTGAGATGAGTGCTCATAGAACTTCCGGTATTTATACCCGCATACTTCTTATACATCACATAATACTTCATATGTTATGTTGAACAGAGAAGGACCTTCTAGGTATGTAGTGCTTAGATGAGTTTGGTAGGAACATCCCTCCTTACCGGTCATCCTTTCCTACAGACAAATTTGAGTGTGAGGAACGATAATGCACCTGTCACACCTTACCGGACTGAGTACCGGACACCACCGGACAAAGAATTGTCTAGTCCGGTGCTCTCCGGTACACAAAATGTATCGAAATGTATCGAAAAGGAGTGTACCGTACATATACCGGACAATAACCGGACAAGAACCGGACGAGAACCGGACGAGAACCGGATGAGAACCGGACACGTAACGGATGGGTACCGGACATACCGGACAAACCGGACACCAACGGATGGGTACCGGACATGTACGGATGGGTCCCGGATGGGTACCGGGCATGTACCGGACAAACCGGACACCAACCGGACACCTCAGTCCGGCGCTGTCCGGTAGAAGTTTTGTGCATGTTCAAAACTTGTACCGGACACCACCGGACACCGCCGGCTGGGCACCGGACATGTACCGGATATCGCCGTACAGTACCGGACAGTGTCCGGTTGTCGTCCGGTTCCCCAGTCCGGTAAGGTGCGACTGGGCCTTAAGCTATCTGTGTGTAGCTGGCAGCAGGACCAGTCAGATGTGGTGGAGGGCTGACATAGGCCACTCCTGACCAGACGGGATGGCCGAATGAGTTGAGCATACATCTCCTGTTTTGGGGAGATCGGGGGATCCAAACCCATGAGTTTGTGGGTTTGAACGCTGGTCAAGTCAAACCAATGACTTGAAAATTGATATTTGGTGCTTCCTAGCCTGGCACTTGGCATTATTAGGATAGGGCAAGGACTGGTTAGCTCAATGTCAGGATAATGTGACTGAGTGGGTTATCAGGTCATGGTGCTGACACCCTGATCTTCCAGTGGGGCAGCACTATAAAGTCATGATGAGTGTGCACTGTCACAAGTCGGTACTTGTTCTGATATGACCTTAGATTTTGCTAGGACATAAAACAACAACAAACAAACAACAAATGACCTAACTATTTTGGGACATAATATCATTAATACTGTATATACCATAGAATGATAGATGTAGTTTGTTGGTGTTTTTTTTGTGATGGGTGTATTTATGCTGCCCATAACTAAGATTAGTTGGTTGCTTGTGGGTGCATGGCTAGGAAGCGACAAGTATAAATGACACGACCAGGGTAGAAACCCGTGGGTTCGAATCCCACGATCTGCCAAAACGGGAGGCGGACGCTCAACTCATTCAGCCATCCAATCTGGTCCGTTTTATTAAGAGGGTGTCACTTCTTTATTATTGCTTTCTGAAAATCTTGTTCCTTCAGCTCACCAAAGTGTGGGATGAGCATTGACGTTAAAGCAACCGACGGCAGACGACAGGCAATGATCACGTGATAGGTGATTTATGCGCATATATTAATTGAAGGTTGCAAACGCGGGGAACATAATGACCTGTTATCGTTTCATTCGGGTCCAAAGTTTTGCCTTATTTGCACAATGGTGTACCTTGTTTTGCACACCCAATTTGCATAATCGTCTGCGGTTCGAAAATAAGTCGTCTGCTCAGTCCCATTGTGAGAAGAACCCAATGAAGCACGCTAAACCATAACGACCGTTATTATCAGTCTGTGAGATAACAATCAAGTTGCAGTGTCAGCTTATTTTGCCACCGAATTTGGGTAATACTTAGAATAGGAAGCAGAAGACAATTTGTGCGGGGGTTTAAACCATGGTTAATTCTCACTGATATCTCTTGTTTGTGTCTTGTTGTTTTATGGCCTGGCAACATCAAAGGTCATATCGGGATGGGTATTGGGCGGGGCTGTAAACCATAGTTAATGCTCACTGATATCTCTTATTTGTTTGTTGTTGTTTTATGTCCTGACAACATCTAGGGTCATATGAAGATGGGTAGTGACTTGTGACAGTGCACAATCATGGCAACTTTATAGTGCTACCCAACTGGGAAATCAGGCCACTAGCACCATAATCCAATATCCCACTCAGTCACATTGTCCCGACACTGAGCTAACCAGTCCTTTCCTTATCCTATTAATGCTGAGCGCCACGCTAGGTAGCGACACAAATCAATTTTATAGGTTATTGGTTTGACTCGACTTGGAATTGAACTCCCGATCTGCGCTCTGCCGATTCGACCACCGCGTCCAGTGAGATATCTCACTGTTTTTAGTGAAAGTGAAAAGTAGTCTAAAATCCAGGCAGTTAACAGGAACAAAATACATTTGAACGGGATGGGTATTATGGAACCAACTACAGTACAACCCCGTTAAACCAAGGTAACGGTTAAAGTTGGTTAAACCAAAGTCGGTTAATCCAAAGTATTGGTTAATCCAAACAAAATTGTCAGCCCCAGGCCACTTCCGGTACAGTTAAACCAAACTTTCATGTGGTTTTAAGGTCATCTGAGACTTTCTTATATGATAAATGGTAGTATTTTGCCAGGTCGCCGAACAATGTTTGGATCAATCGATTATACATTCATAATGCACCCCCTGGATCAATCGATCATTTGATTTAACCGAGGTTGGTTCAATGGGGTTAAACTGTATATACATAAAAAACAATAATCATAGTGTCCACATACATTGTACATTCATAATGCACCCCCGTTTTTGCGAAAGCCAAGTCAAAGTCAAAGCTTGGTTAAACCACTGATCGGTTAATCCAAACAAATTGCTAGGGTCCCTTCAAGTTTGGTTTAACAGGGTTATACTGTATATCGACCTATGCTGTGAACAATGACTATTTTTTTAACTAGCAACTGAGATAGGTAAGAGCACTGCCTGGATTTCTGTTTGGCAAGTCGTGTGTTCGAACCCCAGCGGAGACAAACCAATGACTTACACTATTCATACTTATCGCTACGTGACATGGAACTTGGTTTGTTTGTTGAGGTTCTACGTCCTGGCAACATTTAAGGGCATATCAAGACGGGCACTGACTTGTGACAGAGCGCACTCATAGCGACTTTATAGTGCTGCCCAACTGGGAGATCAGGCCGCTGGTACCATAACCACGATATCCCACTCAGTCACATTATCCTAATACTGAGCTAACTAATCCGCGCCCTATCCTTGTAATACTGAGTGCCAGGCTAGGTATCGACAAGTGTCAATTGTGTCAGTCATTGCTTTGACTCCCGACCTTCCGCACGGTAACCCTGCGCTCTTAGTGAATCGGCTCCCGCGTTAGGTAGGCTTCACTCAGTGAATATATCGCGAAATATAGCAAATGGTAGACAGGAAGTGTGAACACTTATTTGTCTCTCATTGTTGCTTCAGTACAAGTAAATCAGCAACACAAGGAATAATTAGTAGCATGTGGTGAATAAGGGGTCAAATTTTCCTGGATCATCAAGCTGAATGCTTGTCCGCCCCTACGTGACATTTAGGCTGGCCATTTGGATGACAAGGAATTTAGTGTTAATGCTCCAGTCAGAATCTTGTTAAAAAAAATATATTACCAAAAAAATATATATTACCAATGTCTAATGAACCCTACCCATTTCATAGCTCTACAGATGTCATTAACCATATGATATAAATTAACCATGAATAAAATAAGTCAAAATGACTCTGGCTATGGTACTAATGCTAGTCTGAATGACCAGGTTTGTCTAGATCTAAATGCAGATGGCATAAGACATTCTGATTAAATTGGTGTAAATGCAATGCTAGATGAAATATTAACATCTTAATTTATTATATATATATATTTTTGCAGTTGGTATTCTATGTCTCAAACAAGAGGTGAAATGAGCTGAAACTAGCACATTTCATAGCTGCACGCAGTGTATTAGCATTAGCCATGTGCATCGCACGGGTTTGTTTTGCAGCCACACATCCCACAATGCACCGCACAGCTGGAATTACGAACCTGTCTATTGCAGGCTCAAATGCTGGGACCCATCTAGTCAGTGTAGGGCAGACACTCCGTGGCCTTATACCTCAGTCACACTACAGCTTGCGACCACTTTGCGACCACCTTAAACCAAAAAACCCACTCTCACCAGTGACGCCCAGATATCGGCAACCATTGTTTTTGGTTGCAAGGATGTCACGGGTGAGTGTGGGTTCTTTGGTCTAAGGTGGTCGCAAGCTATAGTGTGACTGGCGTATTTAAACTACCTGCCAGCTGCCTCACTCTTACTTCACACACCTTCCAACAAAACCCTTGCTCGTCTGCTTTCCTTTTCTCCCACGTTCCTAAAAAATACCTCTCTATTCCTACACTCGCAAAATACCCATCTCCCCTCTCTCCGCCGCACTGCCCGACTACACTCCCAGGCCGTAATCGATTAACACGACCCGGGCGACTCTGGTCACTCGAGTCGTCAGAATTTCAAATCGAACACCGCGAGTGGAGTCGAGAAATACACGTGCCATGTGCAAAACTACCCGACCCCAGTAACCCACCTCTTGGCTGGGGTTTGCGAGGAGCGATGACGTCACATTTGCGCTGGTACCGGCCTGCAGGATAAAAGCCACCGGTACCAGTCATGCATCTTTTTTTGGGGTAAAAACATAGATTAATGAAATGGAGTTATCACAAAACTATGCCATCATACAAATAGTTAAATCATATTTTGCTGTAATTATATCGGCTACTAAAAAAACTAATCAAAGGGCCACCATTTTTGTTACCCGAGCGTGGAGAAGCTTATTCGATTATCCGACCCGAGTCTGCACGATGTGCGCATACGCCAAAAAGTGGCTCGGGTGACCAGAGTCGATTAATCGATTACGCCCCCAGAGTACCGTCCACACTGCCATCAATCACTCACTCCCTAAGTGCCCTTTTCCCTGCCCCTCACTCATTCTCCCAATGCCCTTCCTCTCTTCCCTGAACCAATATCAGAAGCCATTTTACTGTCCATTTCTTATTCCCAGAATGAACTTCTTCTTTCCCATTACCAATTCCCAGAATGCCCTTCACCCCTCTATATTACCCATTCCCAAAATGACCTTCTCCTGCCGCCATAGCCATTCCCAGAATTCCCTTCGCCCGTCCATGTCATCCATTCCCAGAATGCCCTGCCTTCCTCTCTTCACTTTTCCGGTATTAGAATACCCTATCCCCTCCCCTCTCATCCCTCCTACCCCCCCCCTCCGTTCACCTCCCTACTAACCCTCCCCTCTCATCCCTCCTATCCTCTCCCTTCACCTCCCTACTATCCCCTCCTCTCTCATCCCTCCTATCCCCTCCCCTCCCTACTATCCCCTCTCCTATCATCCCTCCTGTCCCCTCCCCTCCCTTCAGCTCCCTACTATCCCCTCCCCTCTCATCCCTCCTATCCCCTCCCTTAACCTCCCTACTATCCCCTCTCCTATCATCCCTCCTATCCGCTCCCCTCCCTTCACTTCCCTCCTATCCCCTCCTCTGTATCCCCTCCTGTCACCTCCCTACTAACCCTCCTCTCTCATCCCTCCTATCCCCTGCCCTGCCTTCCCCTCGCTTCTAGTTCTATCCTCCCCTCCCCTCCCCTCCCCTCCGGCCACCCCTCCTGCCCTCCCCTCCTCCCCTCCCGCCCCCCTTTCCCCTCCACTTCCTCCACCTCACGACCGCAGCGCCACATCCCGGTAATCTGGCGCACTGCGGGGATGACGTCGGGTTCCGGGCATGTTAGCCGGGGGGTCCCTATGGCATTTCCGGCGCAAAGTCCGCTTAGCTACAGGCGCCCTACCGCAATAAAACCAAGATGGCCGCCACTAATTTGCACCAGCACGCAACATCAATCCCACCCAATAGCACCATTCCCTTTCCCTCTTCCATATTTGTCCCTGCCTCGTAATCAGTATTAGCTTGCGATTGTACCTCAGTAACAGCTTCTAAGATGACTATTGTACCTCAACAGCAGCTTCTAAGATGGATATTGTAGCCCAACAACAGCTTCTAAGATAACTATTCTACCTCAGTAACAGCTTCTAAGATGACTAGTGTACCTCAACAATAGCTTCTAAGATGACTATTGTACCTCAGCAGCAGCTTCTAAGATGGATATTGTACCCCAGCAACAACTTCTAAGATGACTATTCTACCTCAGCAACATATTCTAAGATGACTATTGTACCCCAGCAGCAGCTTCTAAGATGGATATTGTACCTCAGCAACATCTTCTAAGATGACTATTTTTCCTCAGCAACAGCTTCTAATATGGCTATTGTACCTCAGGAACAGCTTCTAAGATCACTATTGTACCTCAGCAAGAGCTTCTAAGATGACTATTGCACCTCAGCACCAGATTCTAAGATGGCGATTGCACCTAAGCAGCATCTTCTAAGATGACTATTGTACCTCAGTAACAGCTTCTAAGATGACTATTGTACCTCAGCAGCAGCTTCTAAGATAGATATTGTACCCAATCAACAGCTTCTAAGATGACTATTGTACCTCTGTAACAGCTTCTAAGATGACTATTGTACCTCAGCAACAGCTTCTAAGAGGGATAGTGTACCTCAGTAACAGCTTCTAAGATGACTAGTGTACCCCAGCAGCAGCTTCTAAGATGACTATTGTACCTCAGCAACAGCTTCTAAGATGACTATTGTACCTCAGCAACAACTTCTAAGATGACTATTGTACACCAGCAGCAGCTTCTAAGATGGATATTGTACCTCAGCAACATCTTCTAAGATGACTATTTTTCCTCAGCAACAGCTTCTAATATGGCTATTGTACCTCAGCAACAGCTTCTAAGATGACTATTGTACCTCAGCAAGAGCTTCTAAGATGACTATTGCACCTCAGCACCAGATTCTAAGATGGCGATTGCACCTAAGCAGCATCTTCTAAGATGACTATTGTACCTCAGTAACAGTTTCTAAGATGACTATTGTACCTCAGCAACAGCTTCTAAGATAGATATTGTACCCCAGCAACAGCTTCTAAGATGACTATTCTACCTCAGCAACAGCTTCTAAGATGACTAGTGTACCTCAGTAACAGCTTCTAAGATGACTAGTGTACCCCAGAAGCAGCTTCTAAGATGAATACTGTACCTCAGCAACAGCTTCTAAGATGACTATTGTACCTCAGCAACAACTTCTAAGATGACTATTCTACCTCAGCAACAGCTTCTAAGATGACTATTGTACCTCAACAGCAGCTTCTAAGATGCATATTGTACCTCAGCAACAGCTTCTAAGATGACTATTCTACCTCAGCAATAGCTTCTAAGATGACTATTGTACCTCAACAATAGCTTCTAAGATGACTATTGTACCTCAGCAGCAGCTTCTAAGATGGATATTGTACCCCAGCAACAACTTCTAAGATGACTATTGCACCTCAGCACCAGATTCTAAGATGGCGATTGCACCTCAGCAGCATCTTCTAAGATGACTATTGTACCTCAGTAACAGGTTCTAAGATGACTATTGTACCTCAGCAGCAGCTTCTAAGATAGATAGTGTACCCCAGCAACAGCTTCTAAGATGACTATTGTACCTCAGTAACAGCTTCTAAGATGACTATTGTACCTCAGCAGCAGCTTCTAAGATGGATATTGTACCTCAGTAACAACCTCTAAGATGACTAGTGTACCCCAGCAGCAGCTTCTAAGATGACTATTGTACCTCAGCACCAGCTTCTAAGATGACTAGTGTACCTCAGCAACAACTTCTAAGATGACTATTCTACCTCAGCAACATATTCTAAGATGACCATTTGACCTCAGCAGCAGCTTCTAAGATGGATATTGTACCTCAGCAACAGCTTCTAAGATGACTAGTGTACCTCAGCAACAGCTTCTAAGATGACTATTGTATCTCAGCAACAGCTTCTAAGAAAAAACACTACCTACACAGTGCACCAAACAAGCACCAGCACCAGCAAGTTTCTACTGTCAAATCAACCCCGTGTGTTAATTAATAACCGTTTTGGTCACCAGTTTGTAGAATCTAATGCTCAGATCTGTGGCTGTGTACGTAGGCTATGAGGAAAACAATACAGAGACAGAAAAAGGAAGAGAGTAAAGTATAAGAGAGAGAGTCCAGCCATCTGGTTTATTGTTATATAGTTACATGGATTCATGGGAGAGTATCATTGCTTCCACCAATGGGAACCGAGCATTCCTGGTCTTACCAATAGGAATCAAGCATTCCTGGTCTCCATGGATACCAGTGGTCTGCCCACCACCAGTGCCCCTTGGCTACCACCAACTTTGACCTTTTGAGTGTGGTGACCCCTACCCCAGCAGAAGGGCTAGGCCCTGAGTGCAATCATAACCCAGACCTGCCATCATCACTATGTCTATTTACATCCCACTCAGGCACCACCAACCCATATATATATATATATATATATATATATATATTTGCATATATATATATATGTACCTGGTCATGTACATCGATCAGTAATAGAACATTTGCATTCCCCCCTTGCTGAGTATCGGAATAGTTTACATATGGAATATATATTTTGGAACCAAAGGCGCCCATTGGAGGGGAGAAACCGTTGGACGCTGGAGAACACTGCGCCAAACCCCCTACATTGAGCAGCCGGCCGGGTGCCAGGCTGCTGTAGCTGCTGTACCCAGAAAACCGGCATGCCGGCGGGAGGGTCGCGGGTTCGAATCAGACAAGTTATTTAGCAACGGATTCCATCTTAAATAATCTTTACATAAATGCTTTATACTGCACATACACACATCATATAACCATATTTGATATCTACAGGTGTAGCGGGACGTGGGCCCCCGGGGCTTTAACGTCACTGATGGAATGGAGCGGCAATGCTCTGTGTCGTTGATCGCCTGCCGAGATGGACCCAGCTCCCTAAGATGCGGTTCGGTGTGTGAAGCGCCACCAACTTTTTACTTTGTTTAATCGGCTGGGCGGATCGGGTATGATTTTTGTTGTTTGTTACATTCAATCAAATGTATTTCCCACACTTGTTTGTCGTTGTTTGCCTCTATCATAACTTACATATATATATATATATATATACATATAAATATATGTATATATATACATATATGTATATATATATGTAGGAGAGTGAGCAGGAAAGCGGTGGCGCCACTGTCAGAGTTGAAGACTGATCAGTAGATGAGTAGTCCGAGGCTCAACCACCCGAATACTGGTGGGTGGGTGTTAGAATAGTATAGTGTTCCCGGTTATTATACTCGTATAATTCTTTTACAGCATGTATATTTTCTGGGAACGGGTTGCGGACAGAAGGAGAAGGTTGCGGACAGAAGGGCATTCAGGGAATGAGTGACACGGAGAGGAGTGTGCGCATGTTGTTGTTGTTTTACATCCTAGCAACATCTACAGTCATATCAGGACGGGCACCGACTTGTGACAGTTTGAACTGATGACAACTTTATAGTGCTGTCTGCCTCGGAGACCACGCCACCAGCACCATGACCCAATATCGCACACAGTCACATTATCCAGAAACTGTGCTTACCAGTCCTTGTCCTATCCTATTAATGCCAGGCACCAAGCTAGGTAGCGACAAGTATCAATTTTAAAGGTCATTGGTTTCACTCGGCTGGGATTTTACCTCCCGACCTTCTGCACGGGAAGCCTGCGCTCTACCGATTCGGCCAACGCGTCTGTTCATGGAGAGGAGAAGGGCATATATACATATGCCCTCATAATTATAATTAGAGATTATATTTGTATTATATATATTATATGTATTATAAATCGAGGTTCTTTCGGAAGGTGGAAGAAACAAGGAATACTCTTATGGATTGAGAGTTTTATTTCTGTTGACACGAGACAACTTTTCGCGTGTAGTGATTAGCCGGCAGTTAGCTCTCAAGTACCAAGAAACGACGGTGGTGGCGCCACCGCAGCCCTAAAGTCCCGCAGCTTTTGGGTAGGCAGCTTAGCCGATAGGACATTGGTTCATAATTGGGACAACGCGAACACAGTAAGTATATTTATGGCTTTTTATTTTACTCTCTCTTGTATCAGTGTCTGTTCTTACATTTACCATTTCAATAGTTCTTAATCGAGGCTAGAGACGCTATAACCCTTATATCCCATATCTTTTTGTGGAGTTGGTGGGATATCAATTTTAGTCAGTTAAGTGTCCTCCAGGCTCCCGGGTTCGAAGTGATCAAATCGGCAGGACCAAATAAAAATGTAAAATTTAAGACCTAAATGCACTGTGATTGGTCCCACTTCTTCACTGGTCACATCTGGTCCAGTGTATTATTAACAACCCCACCCAACAACATAACTCATGAACTTACATAACTAACTACATTAGAGTTACACTAGAATATCTCTAACAAAGTGACATTTATATACCGCTTGCCTAACTGCAACTAAACATTAAAACTGACTACAACTTTACCAACTGAATACAGAAGAAAACTTCTGCTCACATGCTAAATACTATCTAACTACTCACATTGATCTGACTAATACTGATCTAGTTATATGACACTACTGTTACCATATTGCTATGGAACTTTTTGGTTACAGAATGTCATTGTGTTACATGCTGCAAATTGTGTATTCAACAGTTATTGTATACCTTATTCTATATACCTTTTGTGTAAAGAACCCTGAATTGAAAAATGGCTGGAAGACCAGTGCTTCAGCACTGACAAAAGTCTTATTGAGCAGAATAAACATACTTACCAAAAAAAACAATTATATATATTATATATATCATCATCATCATCATGCTGTTGGTCGCGATGCGACAAAGACTGCTTTCATTACTTGACTGCCGCTCTCCATTTAGCTCTCTGCTGTGAGAGTGATGTCCATGAGTTGGTCTTAATGTCTCTCAGTTTCAGGTTTCTCTTGATGGTACATTTCATGAAAGCTGCCTGCAAAAGTGTTGAAGTGCTGCTGGCTTTTGATAGTTACCAGCGGCACTCTCTCGGGGATCAAATAGAGGTTTCACACCAGCAAGAACATGTCCAGACAGGCACAAAACTATTTGTCCCTCTTAACAACCCCACCCCAACCACATAATTCATAAATATATATTATATATATTATATATATTGTAAAATATAATGAATTAGTGCGAATGGCCATGCAGCACGTCCATGAGGGACGAATCTGACCGGTCGTGACGCCACCAGTTATGTGCATGGGGCCAACGAGGCAGCGTACAGAATAACATGTACAATAATAATAATGGAGAATAGTAACACAGTTCCCTTCCGCACCTCAATACTCGCATAATACTTCCACATCACATATGATAGAGAATGCTTCACAGTGAGGATAGTTCGCCTAGATTTGACATTTCGGATGGAAGTGCTGAAGGATTGTGGATAAGAAAGAGCCTCATCCTCAAACTGTCCTGCTTATTGTATTGGATGCCTGAGTAGCTCTGAGTAGCTCAACTGCAGCTCAGGGTTCCTATTTGCAGCAAGTACCCGAAGCTAGTTAGACATGCGCACTGTAAGCGAGTAGAACCAGTAGGATGGAAGCATGTGTGGGGAGATGGGGAGACGAGGGAAGGGAGGGGAGGGAGAGAAAGCAAAGGGATGAGAGCAGACAGGAAGGGAGGGGAAGGGAGGAAAGTGGAGAGGAGTGGAAAGGAGGGGAGGGGATTAGAGAGGAGGGGAAGGGACGGAAGTGGAGGGAACGGATGAGACCAGAAGGGAGGGCAGGGGAAGGGAGGGAGGGAAGGGAGAGGAGTGGAGGGGAAAGGATGAGGGCAGAAGGAATGAGATGGGAAGGGAGGGAATGGAGGGGAAGGCTGGGAGGGTATGGAAGGGGAGAGGAGTTGAAGGGAGGGAGGGAACCGAAGGGAGGGGAGGGGAAGGGAGGGGAGCGGAAAGGAGGGGAGGGAAGGAAGAGGAGAGGAGTGGAAGGGAGTGGAGAGGACCAGAAGGGAGGGGAGGGAAGGGAGGGGAGCGGAAAGGAGGGGAGGGAAGGAAGAGGAGAGCAGTGGAAGGGAATGGAGGGGACCAGAAGGGAGGGGAGGGGAAGGGAGGAGAGCGGAAAGGAGGGGAGGGGAAGGAGGAGGAGAGGAGTGGAAGGGAATGGAGGGGAGAAGAAGGATGGGGAAAAGAGTAGAAGGGAGGGGAAGGGAAAGGAGGGAGGGGAAGATAGGGCAGGGAAAGGGATGAGAGGAGAATGGAGGACAAGGGAGTAGAGATGAGGTGAGGGGAGAGAAGGGAGGGAGGGGGAGTGGAAGGCAGTGGAGGGCAAGAAAGGGGAGGGGAAGGGTGGGAGGGGAGGGTAGGAGAGGACATGTGAGGGGGTGGAAGCGATAGAGTCATGGAGGTCGCGGCAAGTTTTCATTATTGTCATTTAGTTACAAATTGCGCTCTCTGTGACGACCTTCCTGTACACTGATGTTATTAGGTAATCAGAGCGGCAAAAGAAGATGTCTTGTTCAGTAACTGCACATACGCAACTATCGCGTGATAATGATGGTGGGAGTAATGAGCGCCATGTGTATAATCACATCACCCAGTGACTGGTGCATGTGATTGCGCCTAATTGGGGAGTTGAGGGGGAAAACACTGGGTATATTTGGGTTCTTCTGCGTTGGCACTTGATGGTGGGCCGCAGACTTGTTTAGTACTACCGGCAACCAGAGGTGGCGCCAGGAGAGGGGCATTAGAAGTGGAGAACAGGACCTGGTGGTGGGCCGCAGACTTGTTTAGTACTGCCAGCAACCAGAGGTGGCACCAGGAGAGGGGCATTAGAAGTGGAGAACAGGACCTGGTGGTGGGCCGCAGACTTGTTTAGTACTACCAGCAACCAGAGGTGGCACCAGGAGAGGGGTATTAGAAGTGGAGAACAGGACCTGGTGGTGGGCCGCAGACTTGTTTAGTACTGCCGGCAACCAGAGGTGGCACCAGGAGAGGGGTATTAGAAGTGGAGAACAGGACCTGGTGGTGGGCCGCAGACTTGTTTAGTACTGCCGGCAACCAGAGGTGGCACCAGGAGAGGGGTATTAGAAGTGGAGAACAGGACCTGGTGGTGGGCCGCAGACTTGTTTAGTACTGCCGGCAACCACAGGTGGCACCGGGAGAGGGGTATTAGAAGTGGAGAACAGGACCTGGTGGTGGACGCAGACTTGTTTAGTACTGCCGGCAACCAGGTGGCACCGGAGAGGGTATAAGTGGAGAACGGACCTGGTGGTGGGCCGCAGACTTGTTTAGTACTGCCGGCAACCAAGGTGGGCCGGAGAGGGAAAATATAAGTGGAGAACAGGACCTGGTGGTGGGCCGCAGACTTGTTTAGTACTGCCGGCAACCACAGGTGGCACCGGGAGAGGGGTATTAGAAGTGGAGAACAGGACCTGGTGGTGGGCCGCAGACTTGTTTAGTACTTCGAGCAACCACAGGTGGCGCTAGGAGAGGGGTATTTGAAGTGGAGAATGGAGAACAGTAGCCTTCTTTGCTTGTTTATTTATTGGGGTTTTAAATTAAAGAAGACGATAGGATAAATATGTAGGCAGAGCTCAGAAGGGTACATTTGTCTAATATTATAAAATAGCTGGAAGTCCATCCTAATACTATCCATCATAATTAATTTGCATGTCCATGTATATTAGTTGGCTAGACAATCGCTACACAATTGAATTAAAACAGATTTCAATTTAAGCATCCAAAAACACAAAACATCATTAGAACATCGTTTGAGTGATGAAAACATCCAGAAAACAAACCGACCCCTCTCGATGGGCAACATGCCATTTCCCAATTTTCAAGTATGTCATATCATTTTTTCCCAACATAGGGACAAGTCCGTGGAAAATTCCAACTCTGTAAAATAAATAAATAAATAAGCAAAAGAAATATAAAAGAGAAGAAAATTCAGAATATTTCTTTACTTGTTCTGAAAATCCTGATATACTATATAGCATGTCCACTGGCAAGAGTATCTGGTAAATCATCACATTGTCTATGCAAATAACAATTCTTTTAGTACAGATTTGAAAGAAATGTGAAAATCCACGATATTCCTGGATATTCTAAAGATTTGGATATTTCTAGATTATCTGTGGGTGGAAGAGGGGCGATTTTTAGATCACGCCCCCCCCCCTCTTGCACCCTCCCTCCCTCCTTGCATATATGGATAGTGACAAACGCTTTATCGCGTGTAATAAGCTATGTAGTGCCCCCCCCTGGGGAGGGTGGGTCCTGCGTGCTTCGCCCCCTCACCTTCCTTAGGGTGGGACTCTCCACTCACGTGGTAGCATTTTTTATATATATTATATATATATACATATATACACAATAGATTCAGAAACCACACACCCACTTCCCCTCCCACCCAGCCCCCACGCCCCCCCCCCCTTGCCTGTATGCTGTGAGTTAATCAATAACCAGTCCAGACAGACATGGTGCTAGATAAGGTGAATACATGGTGCCATGAAAATACACTAGCAGTAAATAGTGCCAAGACAAAGTATGTGGTCTATGGGATGAAAATGAGAAAAACAAGAGCCCCTCAAATCCAACTACAAATGAGTGGAACCCTACTTTGTGAAGTGGACTCCTACAAATACCTGGGCACAACTCTTCACTCCACTCTAAATGGGAACTGACAATTGGCAAGACTGAATCAAATACTGGCACTAAAACTGACAGCTTTCAGGAAATTAAAGAAATTCATAAGTGAAAACACTGCACTGCTCCTGTACAAGACTACAATATTGCCTCTTATAGATTACGATGACATCATATATGAGCTCTTAACAAAACAACAAAAGATCAAACTGCAAAGAATTCAGACCAAGCAATGAGAACGGTTCACCAAGACAAGACACTCAGTGTGGCTGAACTGCACAAGAAACTAAAATTGGATACTCTCTCAGAACAAAGGGACCTACACCTGATGGCACTAATGCACAAATGCGCAAAAGATGAACAATTCATTGACCACACAAATAGAATAACAAGAAGAGGAGCCTCCACTCTGCTCAATGTACCATACCATTCAACAAATAAATATATCGGAGCACCAATCTACAAAGGTAGTGTCATGTGGAATGACCTCCCTATCAGAGTCAGAGAAACACAAATAATACTTGCCTTCAAAAATGCATATAGAGCCCACATGGTTATTCAGGCCCTTGAATGACTACTGCAGTAATTACTAGCAAAGCCCTGAGCTCCTGCCCCCCCCCCCCGCATCCTTGCTTGCTCTCATGTGGGTTTTTCCCCACCACGACCCACCCCAATGGGCCCCCCTCCCCTGCCGCCACCCTTAATAATCATGAACAAACCATCAACACACCAAACATCCTACACAACTATCAATCTGTTTAAACACATTGAACATTATATAAGACAGACAAAATGTCTTGTCAACTATAAACTTAGCTTGTTTTATAAGAGAAAAAATGTAACCCACAACGATTGTTTGAGTTGCCCTGAGGATACACCTTCTACTCGGTGCTGCTCCCTATTTTTTCATGAACTACAGTGACTGGTGCTGTACATTATACAGCAGGAGCCACTCCCTTAATTCTACAGGATCAGTGCTGTGACTAATACAGCACTGACAAAACTTAGATTATTTAGACTGTCAATTCCAATAGTAAGATGGCCGGAAGACCAGTGCTCCAGCGCTGATAAATGTCATATCCAGATGTGTAAATACTTTACCCAAAAAAAAACACACACAAAAAACAGTCACAGTCATTACTCCCTAACCCCTGACTGCCTAACTCCCTAATTACCTGACTCCCTGAGTCCCTAACTCCCCTGACTGTCTGATTCCCTGACTGACTGACCACCTGACTCTCTGCCTCCATGCCTGCCTCCCTCCCTCCCTGCCTTCCAGACTCCCTGACTCCCTGCTTTCCAAACCCCCTGGCTTGCTGCCTTCCTGAGTTCCTGATTCCCTGCCTTCCAGACTCCCTGACTCCCTGCCTCCCGGCCCCCCTATCTCCCTGACTCCCTGCCTCCCTGCCTCCCTGCCTCCCTGCCTCCCTGCCTTCCGTCCTCCCTGCCTCCCTCACTGCCTCCCTCCCTGACTCCCTGCTTTACAAACCCCCTTCCTCCCTGCCTTCCTGAGTTCCTGAGTCCCTGCCTTCCAGACTCCCTGCCTCCCTGCCTCCCTGCCTCCCTGCCTCCCTGTCTCCCTGACTCCCTGCCTCCCTGCCTCCCTGCCTCCCTGTCTCCCTGACACCCTGCCTCCCTGCCTCCCTGCCTCCCTGTCTCCCTGTCTCCCTGCCTCCCTTACTCCCTGCCTTTCTACCTCTTTGACTTCCTGCCTCCTCGCTCCCTGACTCCGTCCTTCCCTCCCCGACTCCCTTCTCCTTACCTCCCTGACTCCCTCCGACCCTGTCTCCCTGACTCTCTGCCTGCCCCACCTTACCTCGCCTTGTGCTGAGCTGCTCGTCCTGACGCCTCTACTTCCGGTGGGGCGGGGAGCAGCTCGTCTGGAGACATCAGCTGCCGGCTTACACCACGCCACTTCTGATTAGTAACCTCCAAGCATGGCGCGCACACAGCGTGCAGTGCAGGGGCGGATCGGGGAGGGGAGGGGAGGGGAGGGGTGAGGAGGGGAGGGGAGGCGGCAGAGGTGGCAGAGGTGGCAGAGGAGGCAGAGGAGGCAGAGGTGGCAGAGGTGGCAGAGGTGGCAGAGGAGGCTGACAGATTCTATAATCGGGAGTGAGTTGCGCACTGCAAGCGGAAAGACTTGTGGCAGTGGGCGGTGAAAGTAGTGAGCGGTGTGCAGTGTTTTCTATGAGCAGTAAGCAGTGTGAGATGGGAATAACGTGAGCAGTGAGCAGTGGGTGAGTTGGGCAGTGAGCAGTGTGTGAGGAGGGAATAACCTGAGCAGTCAGCAGTGTTTTCTGTGAGCAGCGAGCAGTGTGAACGGGGAATAACCTGAGGTGTGAGCAGTGTTTTCTTTGAGCAGTGAGCAGTGTGAGCAGGAAATAACCTGAGCGGTGAGCAGTGTTTTCTGTGAGCATTGAGAAGTGGGAGCAGGCAATAACGTGAGCAGTGAGCAGTGTTTTCTGTGAGCAGTGAGCAGTTTCAACAGGAAATAACATGAACAGTAAGCAGTGTGTGATTTGAGCAGTGAGCAGTTTGACCAGGGAATAACGTTAGCAGTGACCAGCGTGTGATTTAGGAATAATATGTGAGATAGGAATAATATGAGCAGTGAGGAGTATTTTCAATGAACAGTGGGCAGTGTGAGCAGGGAATAATATGAGCAGTGAGCAGTGTGTGATCTAAGCAGTGAACAATGTGAACAGTACGAGCAGTGTGAACAGTGTGAGGAGAGAGGATTGAGCAGTGTGGGCAGTGTGCTGCGTTAGCCGCGTGAACAGTGTGAGCATTGTGATCAGTTTACGCATTGTGAGCATTGTAAACAGTGTGAGCAGTGTGCAATGTAAGCGGCATGAGTATTGTGAGAAGTGTGAGCAGGGTGAGCAGGGTGAGCAGTGTGAGTGGTGTGAGCAGTGTGAGCAATGTGGGCAGTGTGATCAATGTGGGCAGTGTGATCAGTGTGAGCAGTGTTAGCAGTGTGATGAGTGTGTGGGCAGTGTGACAAGTGTGAGCAGTGTAATGAGTCTGGACAGTGTGAGCAGTGTGAGCAGGGTGAGCAGTGTGAGCAGTGTGAGCAGTGTGAGCAGTGTAGGCAGTGTGAGCAGGGTGAGCAGTGTGGGCAGTGTGAGCAGTGTGAGCAGTGTGAGCAGTGTAATGGGTCTGGACAGTATGAGCAGTGTGAGCAGTGTGAGCAGTGTGATGAGTCTGGACAGTGTGAGCAGTGTGAGCAGTGTGAGCAGTGTGAGCAGTGTGAGCAGTGTGAGCAGTGTGAGCAGGGTGAGCATTGTGATGAGTCTGGACAGTGTGAGCAGTTTGAGCAGGGTGAGCAGGGTGAGCAGAGTGATCAGTGTGAGGAGAGATGCATAAGCTGTGTGAGCATTGCGCTTTGAGCAGCTCATCCAGTGAGGACCAGTCCAACCGGCATCAAGCCCCAGCAGTCCCGGGATCCCGCCCCAGGCGTCCCGGCACCCAGCCCCAGCCCCCACCCCTGGCACCCAGCCCTGGCACCCAGCCCCAGCAGTCCCGGGATCCCGCCCCAGGCGTCACGGCACCCAGCCCCAGCCCGAAACCTCGGCACCCAGCCCCAACACCCACCCCCGGCACCCAGTCCCGGCACCCAGCCCCAGCAGTCCCGGGATCCAGCCCCAGCCGTCCCGACACCCAGCCCCAGCCCCCACCCACGGCACCCAGCCCCGGCACCCAGCCCCGGCATCCAGGCCCGGCACCCAGCCCGGCACCCAGCCCGGCACCTAGTCCCGGCACCAGCCCATGCACCCAGCCCCGGCACCAGCCCCGGAATCCGGCACTAAGCCACGCACCCAGCCCCAGCCGTCCTGGCCCCGGCCGTCTCGGCACCCAGCCCCAGCCGTCCCGGACCCGGGCGTCCTGGCACACAGCCCCGGCGCTTCAGGCCTCACCTTCCCGCCCCATTAGCACCTCTAGGGGAGGCGGGGCTGAACCTCACCGGGTCCGAACAGATTAGATTATGAGTCTGGACAGTGTGAGCAGTGTGAGCAGTGTGAGCAGTGGGAGCAGTGTGAGCAGGGTGAGCAGTGTGATGAGTCTGGACAGTGTGAGCAGTGTGAGCAGGGTGAGCAGGGTGAGCAGAGTGATCAGTGTGAGGAGAGATGCATAAGCTGTGTGAGCATTGCGCTTTGAGCAGCTCATCCAGTGAGGACCAGTCCAACCGGCATCCAGCCCCAGCAGTCCCGGGATCCTGCCCCAGGCATCCCGGCACCCAGCCCCAGCCCGCAACCCCGGCACCCAGCCCCAACACCCACCCCCGGCACCCAGTCCCGGCACCCAGCCCCAGCAGTCCCGGGATCCAGCCCCAGCCGTCCCGACACCCAGCCCCAGCCCCCAGCCACGGCACCCAGCCCCGGCACCCAGCCCCGGCATCCAGGCCCGGCACCCAGTCCCGGCACCAGCCCCGGCACCCAGTCCCGGCACCAGCCCCGGCACCCAGCCCCGGCACCAGCCCCGGCACCCAGCCCCGGCACCAGCCCCGGAATCCGGCACTAAGCCGGCACCCAGCCCAGCCGTCCCGGCCCCGGCCGTCTCGGCACCCAGCCCCAGCCGTCCCGGCCCCGGCCGTCCATTCACACAGCCCCTGCGCTTGAGGCCTCGCCTTGCCGCCCCATTAGCACCTCCAGGAGAGGTGGGGCTGAAATTCACCGGGTCCGAACAGATTAGATTATGTCGTTACTCGGGTTAGCCGACACGATACGCGTGTAGGCCGCGCTGATAGTGCGCATGAGTGGGAGGAGGTGGGGGTTGGCGACGACGCAACAATTCATCAACGTATGTGGGGTTTCGTTTTGGTTCCCCAAAGAATCAAAGTACATGGGACCCCCGTCCTGATATGACCAGATATGTTGCTAGGATGTAAAGCTCCAACACCCAACCAACCAACCATTCTATGGGACACTAGTTAAATAAGGTTTCTTTGTCGGGACCTGGTGGTGGGCCGCAGACTTGTTTAGCACCACCGGAAACCACAGGTGGAGAACACCTGCTTGTTTGTTTGTCAGATCTATGGTCATATCAGAACGAGTATCGACTTGTGACAGCGTACAGTCCTAGTCATAGCTGCATAGTCCGATGAAATATCAACTTTTCAAAACCAAAACAATTATCTAAATATGATTCTAGATATCTAACGTAGATACTGGTGCACTTATTAAACATTTGTCACCACACAGAAAGGAATATCGAGGGAATTGAATAGAACCTGTTACTGCAGAAGAGTATGGGGTCAGAGTTGTGGCGTGCTTGCCAAAATTAATTTTGCATGGTTCCACTTCAAATATCTCAAAAGTTAGCCACTTAAAATAAAAGATACTTCAAGCTAAAGTAAGGTACATTATAACGATCAACCTAATGTATTTATCTCAGAAAATTTCAGAAACTCAAAACCATCGGACTGTGCAACTTTAAAGCGTTGGCCCACTAGGAGATCAGGCCACTGTCACCATGACCATGACCCAAATTCCCATTTGGTAACATTATCGTGTTACTGAGCTAACCAGTCCTTGCCCTATCCTAGTAATTCCCATTGCCAGGCATAGGTGACCCATTTTCACAGTTGAGGCAGGTGGCACCACCATATATATAGTCTCTCTGCGCAGTAGCAACAAATGACAGGCAAACCATACAATAGTAATAACAACACAAGTCGACGAACACTTGGTAAACTTGCCTGTTGAGACAAGGGCTCCAGGGGCGGGTTGTGAGAGGGGGCGGGTTGTGACAGGTGGCGCCACCAGGAGCGGGTTGTGACAGGGGGCACCACCAGGGAGGGTTGTGACAGGGGGCGGGTCCAGGGAGGGTTGTGACAGGGGGCAGGTTAACAGGGGGCACCACAAGTGAGGGTTGTGACAGGGCGCGCCACCCGAGAGGTTGTGACCGGGGGCGCCACCGGGGGCGCCACGAGTGAGGGTTGTGACAGGGGGCACCACCTGGGAGGGTTGTGCCAGGGGGTGCCACCAGGGAGGGTTGTGACAGGGGGCTCCACCAGGGAGGGTTGTGACGGGGGACGTCACCAGGGAGGGTTGTGACGGGCGATGCCACCAGGGAGGGTTGTGACAGGGGGTGCCACGAGTGAGGGTTGTGACAGGGGGTGCCACCAGGGAGGGTTGTGACGGGAGGCGCCACCAGGGAGGGTTGTGACAAGGGGTGCCACCAGGGAGGGTTGTGATGGGGGACGCCACCAGGGAGGGTTGTGACAGGCGATGCCACCAGGGAGGGTTGTGAAAGGGGGCACCACGAGTGAGGGTTGTGACAGGAGGCGCCACGAGTGAGGGTTGTGACAGGGGGCGCCACGAGTGAGGGTTGTGACAGGGGGCGCCACGAGTGAGGGTTGTGACAGGGGGGCACCAGCAGGGAGGGTTGTGAGAGGGGGTGCCACCAGGAACGGTTGTGATGGGGGGCCTCATGAGTGAGGCTTGTGATGTGGGGGGGGGGGGCACCACCAGTGAGGGTTTTGACGGGGCGCCACCATCGGCATGTTGACAGGGGACGCCACCAGGGAGGGTTGTGACAGGCGGCGTCGCCCTGGGGGTCTCATCAGGCTGAGATCAAACGGGATCGACCAGTGATCCCGGCGGTCACCGGGAAACAATCGCTCCAGTCGCGCCTCAGGAATCATGGCGGACACGACAGCAGCCTCGGCAATAGCCTGGCTGTCTCACTCACCCCCACACAGCCAACCCCCTCCACCCTCTTCCCTCCCACTCACAGCAGCCCTCACAGACAACCCCCCCCCACCACCACCACACACACATACAACGCAGCACGAGGCTGATTCACTCCCTCATACATCCCCCCTCACACCCCCTACTCCCCCACCCACATCACCCTTACACCCATGTATTAAACATACACCCCCCCCCACCACCTGTACATACAACACCAGTACTGGTCGAACTCACTCCCTCATACATCCACCCTCACACCCCCTACTCCCCCACCCACCTCACCCTTACACCCATGTATTAAACATACAACCCCCCCCCCCCCCACATGTACATACAACACCAGTACTAGTCAAACTCACTCCCTCATACATCCACCTTCACACACCCGTACTCCCCCACCCACATTACCCTTATAGCCCTGTCACACTATGCCGTATCTCGCTGGCGTGCCACCACCATGCAAAATCACTTTTAATCGTCGGTAGCATGCGGCTGACGTTGTGAGAAAAAAACAAAAAAGTTTGTCGCAGCGTCTTGATATGACCTTAGATGTGCTAGGATGTAAAAGAACAACAGACAAAAAAAGCAACAGTTTGGCGCAACATGTGGGACTAACCCTCATGCGCACGTCCCGTCTGCCTAGCATTCGCATAACGTTATTCCAGCGATGTCGACGTGCTTCTGACGTTGCCATAATATTGGCACCTGTGCGTTGTCACATGTTGTCGGACATCAAAAGTTTTGTGTAAGCACAAAACTTCGCTGATACCTTGATGTGCGTCGGCGACCATCGCCGTCCATCAACATCTACCAACGCGCGCCTAATGCGCGTGTAACGCTTCCAGACGTCTCCCGACATTTCGGCAAAAAATTACACCCGTCGACGCGCATTGGCGAGAACCGTCGTAATGTGACAGCAACATTACATCCATGTATGACACATACACCCCCCAACCACCACACTTACATACAACACCAGTACCAGTCGAACTCATTCCTCCATACAGTCACCTCCCTCCTCCCTCCTCCCTCTCCTCCTCCCTCCTCTCTCCTCAATCCTCCATCCTCCCCCCCCTCCCTTCTCCCCCACATCACCCTCACATCCATCTACCACACAGGCAAACTTCCACCACCTCCAATATAATATATCCTCCAGTGCGACTGGCACTTGCCGACACCCATTGGAGGCGAGGTGGGCCTCAGGTGGCGCCACCTGTCAAGTGCGGACTATTACGGAGTATAACAATTGAGAATATCAATAATGTGTGTAAAATCAAAAATAATCAATAATTAGAAACAATTCCCTTCCGTATCTGTTTATCCACATAATGCGTTTTACATCACATATAAAATGTTGGTGTTATACATATTTTGATGTATTGCTTCAATTCTTGATGTTGCATTCATTAAATCAGTAGGTTAACTTTCAATCGCCGACACTTGGTCTTCCTCATTCCACTGGTCCTTGCCCTATCCTAGTAATTCAGAGTGACCGGCTAGGTGGCGATACATATACCTTGTTAACTCATTTGTTTGACTCGGCACCAAGTTGAACCCATTCTATTCAATCAATCAATCAATAGTTCCATCCTCTAGTCGAGGGTTGGATGCAATGGTTCTCCACTTGTCCCGATGTTGTGCTGTTCTGATAGACTGTGAATAATTCAAGCCTGTCCACTGTGAAATATTTGTAAACCATGATGTTCTTGGTCTCCCTCTCCCTCTGCTGCCATTCACGTTCCCTTCCAACAATGTACGGTATATTGAACTCTGACGAATGATGTGGCCAAAATAAATAAGTTTCTTTGTCTGTATAGTGGCAAACAAGCTTTTCTTATTTTTAATTTGTCTGAGAACTTCTTTGTTGGTGATCTTCTTTGTCCTTGATATTTTCATCATCCTTCGATAAGTCCACATCTCAAATGCTGCTAAACATTTTGGAGAATGTTGTTCGGGCTATTGTTATCCTTCTTTTAATTTCTTCCTCACATCTCCCATCATTTGTAATCTTTTGTCCGAGATATATGAATTCGGATACTTGTTCTATGTTTGTGCCATCTATGGTTATATTGACATTTGGTTTATCTGTCTTTTTACTTATAACCATTGTTTTGGTCTTCCTGGCATTCATCTTCATGTTGAATAGTATTCCAGCTTTATTGATTCTATTCACTATATCTTGTAGGTTTTTCTCACTGTCTGCTAGTATTACACTGTCATCGGCATATCTAAGATTGTTGACGTTCATGCCACCTATTGTCACTCCCTTGCAATCTTCAATGTGTCTGAAAATCATCTCTGTGTACAGGTTAAATAGACATGGTGACAATACACACCCCTGTCGAACTCCTCGTTTAATCATAACTTCATCCGATAGGCCCTGCTCCATTTTTATAAATGCACGTTGTGTCCAGTATAAGTTCACAATTAGTTTAATGTCTTTGCCATTGACACCAATATCTTGTAAACATTTGATTAACAGTTCATGATTGACTCGGTCGAAGGCCTTCTCATAGTCAATAAAGCATTCTATTCGCATCCCACCAATTGCCAGACCGGAAATGGAGAAGTCATAATTATACATGCACACGTATATGTACATATGTGGTACTGCCACATTTATATACATATATAAATTCCTCCTGCGCAAGTGAGATTTGGCGTCTTCGGTATGGACGGCAAGGAATTGTTCCTTTCCATAATCTTCCACATCTTTATACTCGCATAATTTGTTATACACCATATATATAAAATGCATATATATAGGGGGTAGGATATATATTGGTATTGGCATTTATATGATGCATAAGAATTATGTGAGTATAAAGGCGCGAAAGGGAATGCTCCCTATGTGATATCCCATATGTTGTGTACTACTTTATGGGTGACCCCTTTTCACAGATGGGCCAGGTGGCGCCACCACCCCTAAACCTACCGGCGTTATTAAATACTGTCACTTGTTCACTGTAAATTCTTTTTTACATAGTTTTGAAGGTGAGCAGAGTGACAGTTGGCTCACGGCATATAGGAGGTGGGGAGGAGAGAATGACCGCTCTGCAGTAAATAACATGGAGTTAAGGTGGTTAGAGAGAAACATTAAGGGGCTGGCATTATTTATATCCACATAATAAATTATATAGTACATATATATATATATATAAATAGCGATTAGCATATATATTTGGTTTGGCATATACACATCTATATGCTATAGACGATGTTTACCTGCTTTGCTCTGTTATTCATCTGGAAATTGATTGCATCCGGTTCTGAGCGTTGTATCGGGTTAGAACCTGATACAACGCATTTCGCCTGGATCCGGTCTATTAGTACCGGAATGGGAAGGAGCATGCAAAAAGAGTACAGGAAGTGCGCATGTCCAGGCCCAGCTCATATAGCGCAGCTGCGCATGCTCACAAACATCGATTTCCGGTTTGATCGCTCAGATCCGATCGGTTTCTTTTTTGATGTGAGTGCCCTCTAGTTCTTATAACAAACTAGATGGAGATCCAGAGATGTACAAACACAGAATACTCTTGCAGCTATATTCCCTGTGGCGCAGTGGTTAGAGTATCTGACCTTTTTCCAGGTCGGACTCCTAATCTGAAGGTCGGTGGTTCGATTCCCCGTGCCCCCCAACTGTAACATACGAGTCAACACAATGAGTTCCAGTTAACGACTGCCGTTTATTCCACTCTCGTTTCCTAGGCCACCTTCCAGTCGTAGCTGGTTCCTTCATGTACTAGGTGGGCCTACATATATTACATCTCCCCTTTCATAGTTTATTGAACCTTCAAAGAAAGACCATATATTACCACACCCAAAACATAAGATATGATCATTAATTTACAATATAGGGTAACATGCAATAAATTGCATCGACGCTTTCACTTGCCGCAACACACGTATCACTATTTAGTAAATCAGACTTGTGTTCACTGAGTCGACACGTATTGATGCACATCTCCAGTGATAAATTAAACGTTTGTAATAAACGATCACGCAAATCCTTGCTTTTCACACCACACACAATTCTGTCACAGAGCAGTGAATCTTCCAGTGATCCGTACTGACAATAAGAAATTCGGCTACGAAGATTTCTTATGTAACTGTCCATGCTCTCGTTCGTTTGGTAAAGTGAGTTAAACTGGTATCTTACCACAGTAATGTTTGTTTTTCCTTCGCAATAAATCCAGAATGCTTCAATTAGAACAGCAATTTTATCCCGGTCTGCTACCTCAATGTTGAACGTTCTGTGAATCTTTTGAGCTTCAGTCCCTGCAACGTGAAGAAACACGCAGCACTGAACTTTTTCAGCTTTTGCAGCGACTCTCGCTGCCACCGCGTAAATTCTATACGAATCAATCCACTGGGTCCAGTTTAAAGTTAGATTACCCTCCAAGTCCAATGGCAATGGGGGTTTCAATCCTGATAATGCCATTGCTACTTGTTAGGTAAGCCACATCTGACACCATGTAGCATACGAGTCAACACAATGAGTTCCAGTTAACGACTGCCGTTTATTCCACTCTCGTTTCCTAGGCCACCTTCCAGTCGTAGCTGGTTCCTTCATGTACTAGGTGGGCCTACATATATTACACCAACCTCTGCCAATTTGGATTTCCACTGCTGTGTATAACTGACAGTGTCATCAAAAGGCCAGTTGCTCTCATACCATGTCTATGTGGTGTGCGAGGCTAAAAATCCCTTGGGTTGGTAAAAGTGTAGACTCGGGCTTTCTATCGACAAACTGTCTAATGGTGAAAACAAGTCTATTCAGACTTATCCATGATAGGCAGTATGAATCTTCAAGAAAAAAAAAAAACAAGATCGGGTGATAATATGGATAAGCAATGCTTTGGACTGACCCAGCTCGGTGTTTCTGCACAATTGATACAAACTGGTCCCTGGGAACTAGGAAGGGAGTGGCGACCAGGAGATTTGTGTCTCTTGGTCGTTTTTGTCATTTTTCTTTTAAAACTTTTTACATTCAAAATTAGGGCTTTAAAAAAATGTATACATATGATTCGGATGTAGCCTTATATGAATGGAAAACTAAGATATTGAGCTATGATGTGTAATTTTCATAGTCATGCACGACGCTTTGCATTTTATTTATACAAATTAAAGTTGCTATAGCCACTTTGACACTTAAAGAACTCAATATAATTAAAAAGAGGAGAAACTAATAACATACTAATTTTAAAGGTAGTGTGTGACTTAAATTCCAAATTACTATTTGTGTCACGCTGTTCACCAGCGGACACAATATATAAGCACAGATTTGCCCAGAACTAGTTTCAGCAGTTTTGCAGAAACAGCTGGTCAGTTTCAGTCATCATCATCATCATCATCATGCTGTCGGTTGCGATGCAACAAAGACTGCTTTCATTGCTTGACTGCCACTCTCCTGTGCGGTTGTACATTTCATGAAAGCTGCCTGCACAAGTTTTGAAGTGCGGCTGGCTTTTGCAAGTTACCAGCGGCACTCTCTCGGGGAGCAAATAGAGGTTTCACACCAGCAACAACATGTCAAGACAGGCGCAAACTATTTGTCCCTGCAGTGGCTGGTCAGGAGATGTTGGGAGTTCCAAATATCAACCGCCCTTAATGCTGCCACAGTGACCTGGTTTTCTGTTTAGGGTTTGCTCCCTTAGCCTTCAGTTCTGTCAAGAACCTGTACCACAAGGCAGTGGTTTACAACTCTGCAGGGCATGGGTGTCAAACTCCCTGAGGTATTGCACTAGTTCCACAGAAAGAGCTGTCTCCGGTTTCTAAATTCTGGTGAATTCATTTTCCCTCTCTATGACTATGGGTATTGCTTACACGTGTTAGTCATTAGTCGTCTCCCCCTTGGGTGGTTCAGTATTACACATACACAGGGTAGGTTCAGTATTACACATACACAGGGTAGGTTCAACAATTATACAGCGCATAGCTTGTGCAGGATCATGGTCACGGCACCAGTGTCATGGGGGTGATGAAATGGGAAATATTGCGCCTAGAGTGGGATTCGAACCCACATCTCTTTGCATTTCAGGCCAGTGTGCTAACCATTACACCACCTAGGCTCCCTGATGTCACCACACTACCCATGCCTACCTGTGTCCCCCAGAATTGTAAGTCTGTTAATGCTTACAAGTACATACAGTCAGTGCACTTACACATAAACAGGGTAAGTTCAACAACTATACAGCGCATAGCTTGAACAGGATCATGGTCACGGCAACCAGTGTCATGGGGGTGATGAAAATGGGAAATATTGAACCTAGAGCTCGACTCGAACCCACATCTCTTTGCATTCCGGGCCAGTGTGCTAACCATTATACCACCTAAGCTCCCTGATGTCACCACACTACCCATGCCTATCTGTCTATGCGGCTTCTTGCCTGAGAGGTCAGTGCACACCACTACACTCGTCCCCCAGAATTGTAAGTCTTTTAATGCTTACAATTACATACATACAGCCAGTGCACTTACACATACACAGGGTATGTTCAACAACTATACAGTGCGTAGATTGTACAGGATCCTGGTCACGGAAACCAGTTGTAAAGACTAGGTCTCCATTAAGTAAAGTTGAATCCTTCCTCCAACTAATAGTTTTACCACTCGTCGTGGTCACCACTAGGTAAAGTTGACTGCTCAAATCTGTGGTTGTGTAGGCAGGCTATAGTGAAATCAACACAGGCAAAGAGAAAGGAAGAGAATAAAGTGTGAAAGAAGAGAGAGAGTCAATCCCTCTGGTTTATTATTTATATGGTACATGGATTCAGTGTAGAGTATCACCCCACCCCATTCTCCCAATGAGAAACAAGTATTCTTACCTCTTACCAATAGTGATCCAGCATTCTTGGTCCCCATGGTTACCAGTGATCTGCCCACCACCTCCAAGCTGTGTGGCTCCCCTGGGGACCACCTGCCTTGAGCCTGAGTGTGGTGATCCTGACTAGTAGAGGGGGGAGGGGGTAGTGTGTAGGGCTCTGAGTGCCCCTTACACACAGTCCTGCCAGCACCACTATGTCTATTTACCTATCAATCAAGCACCACCAGGCGCTCAACTCATTCGGCCACACCGTCTGGTAAAGACAGAAGAAAAATGTAGCAGTATAACAATGATTAATGGTATCACATTGAGAGATGTCCAACTTGACACAAATACTATACCTGTATAACATGTATTTTATTGGTCTGTCACAATATTGGACTATTGGAATAGTTTTCTGTTGAAATATTGGTGTATCAAAATATTTATATGTCGGAATATTGGAAAGGGACAATATTGGACTCTAGCAATGTCGACCTGTTGGAATATTTGGGTGTCAGAAAATATAACCGATTGGAATATCATCATTTCAGAATTGTCGGCCATCTGAATATTGGGCTGAATACTGTATTGGGGAATATTGGTCTGTTAGAATATTGGTCTGTCAAAATATTGGACTGTTGGATCATTGGTCTGCCAGAATATCGATCTGTCAGAATATTGAGCTGTTGGAATAGTGGGCATTTTGAATACACGCCTCAGAATATTGGTCTGTCACAATTTTGGGCTCAATGCGTTTTTCACTGCTAAAATATTGGGTTATCAGAAGATCAGGATGTTCTAATATTGGCTGTCGGAATATTGAATGAAGTGCTGGAATATTAAGGTGTATTAATATTGAACTCTCCGAATATTGAACTATTGCACTCTCAGAATATTAGGGTTCAAACCATGGTCGAGTCAAACCAATGACTTAAAAATTGATACTTGTCACTTTCTAGCCAGGCGCTCCACATTATTAGGATATGGCAAGGACTGGGTAACTCAGTGTCAGGATAATGTAACTGAGTGGGATATCAGGTCATGGTGCTGGCGGCCTGGTCTCCTAGTGGGGCAGCACTATAAGGTCGCCATGAGTGTGCACTGTCACAAGTCGGTACCCGCCCTGATATGAAATATTACTGGGCACGGTGGGCTAATTGATAGAGCCAGGGCCTCGCGTGCGGAAGGTCGGGAGTTCGGTTCCCGGTCGAGTCAAACCAATCACTTTAAAATTGATAGTTGATGCTTCCTAGTCTGGCTCTCAGGATTAATCAAATAGGACAAGGACTGGTTAGCTCAGTGTCAGAATAATGTGGCTGAGTGAGATATCAGGTCATGGTGCTGGTGGCCTGGTCTACCAGTGGGGCAGCACTATAAAGTCGCCATAAGTGAAAACGGTCACAAGTCAGTGACCGCCCTGATATAACCTTTGGGGCAGCACTACAAAGTCGCCATGAGTGCAAACAGTCGCAAGTCAGTGACCGCCCTGATATGACCTCCAATGTTGCCAGGGCGTAAAACTCCAACAAGCAACCAAAACTAATATCACTGGCATCGCTTACAAATTCAATTCTCTGCAGCAAACAACAGTAATAGTGGCCTGTGGGAACAATGGCCTGTGGGGATATAGAACGGATGTTGGGCTATTTATAGCCAGCCCCAAAGGGCCTCCTTGGGTCATTCAAACACAGCTGACTGGCTTCCGGTGGCGGAGTCAGCGATGACTGAGGAACAACACAGGGGATGTCCACACAGGAGAAGCTCACAAAGTGCTGGATTATGGAAGGCTTGAAGAACTGCATTGTGGGTCCTTAACGGTGGCACCCAAGGATCTAATTCACAGGAGTTTACACGCAGAGTTCCAAGGGATAAGACATTGATTCATGCACTCAATGAAGGATATAATAATAATCATTATGTGGTGTCATGGTGGAATGCTCCAGGAGAGTGTTGGGAAATGCACAATGGTGACTTGTTAGTTGTTATGGAAACATAATACTCTATGCGGTGTCATAGTTTTGGGAGATGTACAATGGTGATTTGTCAGTAACCATGGAAATATGATACAAATGACTCGATGGTGTGGTAGAATATTGGAAAGGGACAATATTGGACTCTAGCAATGTCGACCTGTTGGAATATTTGGGTGTCAGAAAATATAACCGATTGGAATATCATCATTTCAGAATTGTCGGCCATCTGAATATTGGGCTGAATACTGTATTGGGGAATATTGGTCTGTTAGAATATTGGTCTGTCAAAATATTGGACTGTTGGATCATTGGTCTGCCAGAATATCGATCTGTCAGAATATTGAGCTGTTGGAATAGTGGGCATTTTGAATACACGCCTCAGAATATTGGTCTGTCACAATTTTGGGCTCAATGCGTTTTTCACTGCTAAAATATTGGGTTATCAGAAGATCATTAATATTGAACTCTCCGAATATTGAACTATTGCACTCTCAGAATATTAGGGTTCAAACCATGGTCGAGTCAAACCAATGACTTAAAAATTGATACTTGTCACTTTCTAGCCAGGCGCTCCACATTATTAGGATATGGCAAGGACTGGGTAACTCAGTGTCAGGATAATGTAACTGAGTGGGATATAAGGTCATGATGACGGTGGCCTGGTCTCCTAGTGGGGCAGCACTACAAAGGTCGCCATGAGTGTGCACTGTCACAAGTTGGTACCCGCCCTGATATGAAATATTACTGGGCACGGTGGGCTAATTGATAGAGCCAGGGCCTCGCGTGCGGAAGGTCGGGAGTTCGGTTCCCGGTCGAGTCAAACCAATCACTTTAAAATTGATAGTTGATGCTTCCTAGTCTGGCTCTCAGGATTAATCAAATAGGACAAGGACTGGTTAGCTCAGTGTCAGAATAATGTGGCTGAGTGAGATATCAGGTCATGGTGCTGGTGGCCTGGTCTACCAGTGGGGCAGCACTATAAAGTCGCCATAAGTGAAAACGGTCACAAGTCAGTGACCGCCCTGATATAACCTTTGGGGCAGCACTACAAAGTCGCCATGAGTGCAAACAGTCGCAAGTCAGTGACCGCCCTGATATGACCTCCAATGTTGCCAGGGCGTAAAACTCCAACAAGCAACCAAAACTAATATCACTGGCATCGCTTACAAATTCAATTCTCTGCAGCAAACAACAGTAATAGTGGCCTGTGGGAACAATGGCCTGTGGGGATATAGAACGGATGTTGGGCTATTTATAGCCAGCCCCAAAGGGCCTCCTTGGGTCATTCAAACACAGCTGACTGGCTTCCGGTGGCGGAGTCAGCGATGACTGAGGAACAACACAGGGGATGTCCACACAGGAGAAGCTCACAAAGTGGCTGGATTATGGAAGGCTTGAAGAACTGCATTGTGGGTCCTTAACGGTGGCACCCAAGGATCTAATTCACAGGAGTTTACACGCAGAGTTCCAAGGGATAAGACATTGATTCATGCACTCAATGAAGGATATAATAATAATCATTATGTGGTGTCATGGTGGAATGCTCCAGGAGAGTGTTGGGAAATGCACAATGGTGACTTGTTAGTTGTTATGGAAACATAATACTCTATGCGGTGTCATAGTTTTGGGAGATGTACAATGGTGATTTGTCAGTAACCATGGAAATATGATACAAATGACTCGATGGTGTGGTAGAATGCTCAAGGAGAGCATTGGGAATTGTACAATGGTGATTTGTCAGTAACCATGGAAACATAATAACAATCACTAGATGGTGTCATAGTACAATGTAGAATGCTCTAAGGGTTTTAGGAACTGCACAACGGTGTTTTGTCAGTAACTATGGAAACATAATAACAATTACTCGCAAGTGTCATAGTGGAATCCTCTAAGAGAGTGTCAGTAAATATACAATAGTGATTGGTCAGTAACTATGGAAACATAATAACAATCACTAGATGGTATCATAGGGGCATACTCTAAGAAAGTGTCGGTAAATATACAATTGTGTTTTGTCAGTAACTATGGAAACATAATAACAATCACTAGCTGGTATCATAGGGGCATACTCTAAGAGAGTATCGGGAAATATACAATTGCGTTTTGTCTGTAACTATGGAAACATAATAACAATCACTAGCTGGTATCATAGGGGCACACTCTAAAAAAGTATCGGGAAATATACAATTGCGTTTTGTCAGTAACTATGGAAACATAATAAAATCACTAGCTGGTATCATAAGGGCATACTCTAAGACTGTATCGGGAAATATACAATTGCGTTTTGTCAGTAACTATGGAAACATAATAACAATCACTAGCTGGTATCATAGGGGCATACTCTAAGACTGTATTGGGAAATATACAATTGTGTTTTGTCAGTAACTATGGAAACATAATAAAAGATACTTGAAAGCGTCCTAGTGGAATGCTCAAAGAGAGTGTTGGGAAATTTATAAAGGTGATTTGTTAGTAACTATGGAAACATGATGGTATCCAAGGCGCATGTTGTAGGGAGCGCTGGCAACTAACTTGTGGTAATAATGTAAGGTGAACCTCATAATCCGTAGGCTCTTGTAATTGAGGAGATTCAATACTTTGGCACAAAGTTTCTCATAACAACCAGACAGGGTGCCCAAATGAGTTGAGTGTCTGTCTGTTGTTTTGGGAGATTGCCTGATCCGAACCCATGGATTTGTGGTTTTGAACCCAGGTTGAGTCAAACCAATGACTTAAAAATTGATACTTTGTCAATTCCTAGCCAGGGGCCGTATGCACCAATCGGGGTTAGGCTTAGCCGGAGTTAAGGCTCTAGCCGCGGATAGCTACCTCAGGGTAGCGGGGGCTTTGAGAAATGTGTGAATCGGTATGCACCAATGTTTTAGCCGCTGCGGATAGCTAACCGTGAGTTTATTTATAGATTTGGGAATGCCCTCTGCGTTTGTACCCATATATTTGGCTAAAATCTATTGAATGCGATCATATTTAACAGAATTACATACGCAATAAGTGAAATTTATTCAAATTAACCTAAATTCGAACCCTCCTTAAGGCTACCGCCGCATTGGCGGCGATATTACTAGTTATATTTTCGAATCGACGAACGTAAAGTAAACAAACCGCCGTCGCCGCCAGTATGGATAGGGAGGTCGATGTGGCGGTGCGGCGGCGGCGATTTGTTTACTTTTACTTTCGTTCGTCGATTCGAAAATATAACTATTAATATCGCCGCCAATGCGGCGGTTAGCCTTAAGGAGGGTTCGAATTTAGGGTTAATTTGAATAAATTTCACTTATTGCGTATGTAATTCTGTTAAATATGATCGCATTCAATAGATTGAGAGCCTCACACGCACACTAACCGCCCCGGCTAGGCGTAAAAACCTGATTTGAAAATGGTTTAACTTAGCCGAGGCTACGGTCGGCGGTTAGCCCTAACTCCGATTGGTGCATACCGAATTTTCACTTTTAGCCCTGCGGGGATACCTTAGCCGCGGTTAAGGCGCTAACTCCGATTGGTGCATACGGCCCCAGGTGCTTAGCAGTATTAGGAAAGGGCAAGGACTCATTGGCTCAGTGTCAGGATAATGTGACTGAATGGGATATCAGGTCATGGTGCTGGCAACCTGATTTCCCAGTGGGGCAGCACTATACAGTTGACATGACCTTAGATGTTGCTAGGACAAAAAAGAACAACTAACACACAAACAACATCCAGACTCTGGTGGGAAGGTCAAGGACACTAAGGTCAAGAAGGCGGTATGTAGATTTAATCTGTTCGGAGCTGTTCGGGCCAGGGCGGCCAACAGCCGTCAAGAGGGGATCAGACAAGATTTGATAGTAGATCGGGACCCCGGTTTTGGTTTGTTTGTTTGTTGTTGTTTTACGTCCTAGCAACATCTAAGGTCATATCAGGACGGGTACCGAGTCCCCGGGTTCATGAATGCAAAATGGTTGTTCAGTGATCGGGTGCTGAGAACATTAATTTGCTCTGAAAATATATATTATTTACAAAAGGAAACCCAAATTATATATTTCAAATATCCGATCCTGGATTTGTTTGTTGGGTTTTACATCCTGGCAACATCTAAGGTCGCATCAGGTAGCCTAGGTGGTGTAATGGTTAGCACAGAGATGTGGGTTCGAGTCCCGCTCTAGGCGCAGTATTTCCCATTTTCATCACCCCCACAACACTGGTTGCTGTGACCATGATCCTGTACAAGGTATGCGCTGTATGGTTGTTAGACCTACCCTGTGTATGTATGTGCTAGTGCATTGCCTGTATGTATGTAATTGTAATACTTACAATTCCAGGGGGACGAGTGTAGTAGTCTGCACTGACCTCTCAGGCAAGTAACCACATAGAAACGTAGGCGTGGGTAGTGTGGTGATATCATGGAGCCTAGGTGGTGTAATGGTTAGCACACTGGCCCGGAATGCAAAGAGATGTGGGTTTGAGTCTAGGCGCAATATTTCCCGATTTTCATCACCCCCACAACACTTATATTAAAGCTGCATGATCCGATGAAAATATAAAATTGTTAAAGCCAAAGCGATTACCTAGATTTGATTATACATATCTAACTTATTATCCGCGATTGAAATTTCCCCTTCTTAATCAACTAAGGTACTCACAACTTTTAACTAAGTAGTCTTGTCTAGTTTAGAAACAGGATCATTGATGTAAAAAGATGTTAGTTGGGGTTTTGTATCCTGGCAACATCTAAGGTCACATCAGGACGGGATACATAAATAAAGACCGCAAGGTAAAAGTATGTGAAGGTTGGTTATTGGAGTTGCTATGTCCTGATAACATCTGAGGTCATATCAGCACTGGCACCAACTTGTGACAGTGAACACTCATGGCAACTTTATAGTGCTGCCCCACTGGGAGTCTAGGCTGCCAGCACCATGACCCAACATCCCACTTAGTCACATTATCCTGACACTGAGCCAACCAGTCTTTGCCCTATCCTAATAATGCCAAGCGCCTGGCTAGGAAGCTACAAGCATACATTTTTAAGTAATTGGTTTGACTCGACCAGGGTTCGAACCCACGGGGTATGTGAAGGCTGATCAAGAACAGACATCACTCACTGCAGTCATGGTGTACACGCATTGCACTACAAAGAAAACGCCCGTCCTGATTTGACCTTATATGTAGCTAGGACGTAAAACAACAACAAACAAAAACAAAAATACAAAGAAAGCGAGAAAAGAAAAGAAGAGATTTCCCAGATCAATGCGAAGATGAATGTGATTTCCTCTCTGCTACGTTATTGCATGGATTCAAATCATGGCACCAGCAATATACACACACAGGGTATTAGTTCAAAATCTGATGGAGGCAATTCCATCGATTCGCTTGAGAAGAGACATGTGCTTTGTGATCTATATTAACGGTTGCAGCAGCTTTTCGATCACGTGCAATTATTGGGAAATGAGTGGGGTGGTTGTGGAGGGGGGGGGTGGATGATTGGTTCAACTGGATGATTGGTTCATTGGAGGTTTACTTCCTAGTGACAGTTAATGTCACATCAGGACGAGTACCGACTTGTGACAGTGTGCATTGTCCATGATGTGCGCAAGATGGGTAATTGATATCGCGAGACTGTGTATTTCACATAGATCCAAGCAACTTTTGGCGCCACCTATATTCTTGATTGTGAACTGACTCATTGGGCGTCGATTGACCCACCACCTACTGTAAATTCCTTGAACTCAATACTACGTAGTTAGTGAAACTGCGCAGTAGATTTGAAAATGTGACCATTGGCGCCACCTATATACTTCTTGTGAACTACTATTTGGCTGCTATCGACGCGCCACCTACTGTAAATTCAGAGCAAAGCCTATGACGCAGTTACAAAGTCTAGACACTTCGACCTTAGCTTTTCAACCGATCGGACGTGCTACCTTTCCTGTAGATTTGCCGTCCCACCCACCCAACTAATGACATAGATCGATAGGGTTAAGTGCCTGAAATCCTCGAACTGTATTATCATTACCATCTTGAATCTTAATGTAACAAGCTAAATTAGTAAGAATAAATGCCACTATATACCACTGTATCGCGTTTGTTCAATTATAGTGCTGCCCCACTTGGTGTGCTGTAATATTGATACTGTGACGGACCGGGTTCTATCATCCTAGGGGCACTAAGGAAAAGCGCAATGATACCTTGTCGTTGTTTCAGTCTTCGGGGCTGTATTCCAGTTTATTCCGCGTAGTTGCGGAATAGAACTGACCTACAACTGCACAGCCAGGTAACACATGACCTCCATTTGGTATTGGTCTTGGCGCTGGAAGTTAGATAGTGGTGAAACAGAAAACTGTACGCAATAGGGACCGGGTCACTGGTGTGCTGCCATCTGGCGATCCTTCTGACTCAGCAAGGGTCAGTGCAGTCTAGACCAACACAGTTCGGTTCTGTTGGTTTGTTGGGGTTTGACTTCCTAACAACATCTAAGGTCATATCAGTGTACATTCATGGTGACTTTACAGGAATTGACCGACACAAGACCAGGTTCATATATAGTGGGATATATTTTTTTTCTTTCATTGCAGTAGTGAGTCATGACGTTTCAATTTAGGAGTTCAAGGTTTCTAGGCATGATTCTGGTTCTTAATAGTTGGGTTGGGTGGGATGGTGAATATTGAGCTGGAGAAGTAATCGTCCGATCGATTGAAACGCTCTGGTCGAAGTGAGTTTGGAAAGTCTTTTACATCACGATGTGTTCTGCACTTTACTCTATGTGGTATGTCGAGCAGTGGCCATTTACTTAGTTAGATTGGATGTTGGTAGGGGGCGCCAATGATAGCGTCCATAGTAACAATGTGCTGGTCTTGCACGCTCAATTACCCATGTTGCGAATCAACATGGACAATGGCCATATGGAAAACTATGCCGCTGGCACTATGACCTGGCATCCCACTCAATCGTGTTATCCTGATACTGAATTTTTGTCATATCCTAATAATGCCCCGTTTTCCTATTTTTCAGCAATAATGCTCATCACCTGGCTGATATATACTTTTATGTCTTCGGTTTGACTCGGCCAAGGATCAAAACCACGATTGACTGCACGGGAAGTGAACGCTCAACTCGTTTGGTACAGACAAACATCCTGTCCGATCACGCCATGTTTAGTAATTAAAAAAACAAAAAAAACAAAGATATACTCTTGTTTATTTTTCTTGTTTTCATATTTTCCTAGTGGATGTTGAACCGCTAAGATGATGGTAGGAGTTGGCTCTCATATGCAGGTGGATGTGGGTGTGGGTGTGGATGTGGGGGCGTGGGTGTGTGTGTGGGTGCGGGTCTGGGTGTGAGGGCGTGGGCGTGGGTGTGGGCGTGGGCGTGGATGTGGGTGTGGGCGTGGCTGTGGGGGTGAGGGTGTGGGTGTAGGGGTGGGTGTTTGTAGGTGTGGGTCCTAGTGTGGATGTGTGGGGGAGTGTGGGTGTGGTGGGTGTGGGTGTGGGTGTGAGGGCATGGGTGTGGGTGTTAGGGCGTGGGTATGTGTGTGGGGGGTGTGGTGTATGGGTGTGGGTGCGGCTGTGGGTGTGAGGGCCAGGGTGTGGGTGTGAGTGTGCATGTGGGTGTGGGTGTGGGTGTGGGTGTGGGTGTGTGGGTGTGAAGGTGTGGGTGTGGGACTGGGTGTGTGGGTGTGTGGCTGTGTGGGTGTGAGGGCGTGGGTGTGGGTATGGTTGTGAGGGCGTGGGTGTGGGAGTGTGTGTGTGGATGTGAGGGTGTGGGTGTGTGTTGGCTGGCGATTTGATGCTTTGCATGTATCGTGCCAAGGAAGGAGGTGCCTCATATGTCTAGACTAGACACGATATACACTATGGGGCCTGAATAAGATATGCAAACTAATATCAGTCTGTGGTTTTCCTAATCCCAAGAGGAACTTTCTAATGTAGCTCTGCACTCTTACCAGTCGAGTGTGAGAGGAGCTCAGGCGGTAGCGTGTCCACCTGTGAAGGTGTGGGTCAACCGATTGATCCTGCTCAGTGGACACATATGCAGTTTGGGCTAATTTCCATTCCAACCAGTGGTCCACAACTGGTTAATCAAATGCTGTGGTATTTGCTGTCCTGTCTGTGGGAAAGTGCATATAAAAAAAACCTTGCTGCTTATCGGAAATAGTAGCCTATGTGGCGGTGGCAGGTTTCCTCCAAAGAAATATGTCCTTATGACCATATGTTTGACGTCCAATAGCGGATGATAAAAATCAATGCGCTCTAGAGGTGTTGTTAACTTTCCAGTATGAGAGTGCAGGGTTAGTTGGCAACATTTAAGGCTTGTCTTGGATGGTGAGATAGACCATGATTGGAGCTATCCGCATGTGTATGAGCAATGCGTATGCCCTCCCACCACAGAACCATAACAGTCTGATTAATGGTCTCTTGACACCCAGGCTGTATTCGATTAACAAGACCCGGGCGACTCGGGTCACCCCAGTTGCTAGAATTTCAAATCGAACACCGCGAGTTGAGTCAACAAATACACGTGCCGTGTGCAAAAGTCCCAACCCCAGTAACCCACGTCTTGGCTGGGGGTGGCTAGGAGCAATGACGTCACATTTGTGCTGGTACCTGTAGGATAATAGCTACCAGTACAAGTCATGCATGTTGTTTTAATGCTTTTTAAATGTTTGTATAAATAACACAGATTAATGAAATGGAAATATAACTAAACTATGCAATCATAAAATACATTAAATCCTATTTTGCTGTAGTTACATCGTTTAGAAAAAAAGCTTGGGATTAAGCCACCATTTTTGTTACCCCAAGCGTGGAAACCCTGTTCGTTTATTGAACCTGAGTCTGTAGGATAAGCGCTTGCGGCAAAAAGTGACTCGGGTTGGTTAATCGAATACGCCCCCAGTGGGGCCCAAGTAGGCGGCGTCTTGGCTATCGGAACCGGAAGTGACGACGGCGCAATGCGCAGGACATAATACATGTACAGGTAATCCATGAAGATAATAAGGGCACACACATGGAAGGCCCAATGAGTGTGCATTTGTTTGGCTTGCGCAACTTTTAGAAACAACGCGGTGAGCCCTTCTCGAGCCTGGTCCCCTAGCCTGTGTCCTGGAAGCATATAATCCACTATACAAAAACTGAGGATGAGTAACTCAACTAGTCTGTTCCCCTGGCCTTCGTTTACACAGAGGTTGTCAATAGGCCACCCAGTGAAATCTAATATAAGTTTAGTCTTCAGATAGAATCACACATTTTATTTGGGTATGCCATGGCGTATAGTGTTTGAAGTGTACTATACTTCTACCAATGTTTAACTCACATCATAACGGTAGTGTAATGAATGGGAGAATTACTGCGCAAATGTATGCTCTACCGGCTGCTTGTTAAGTCGATACAAGAGCTGGTTGGGTCTCCTCCTTTCATCGTTGTTTAACCCTTCTCAGGTAATTACTGAATATAGCAGCGGTTGCCAACTGATCGATTAGTGATTATTTTATACCATGTCAGTGACACGGTGAAAAGTGAGCAACATTTACTCATATTATTATAATTGTTGTGGGGTTGATGAAAATGGGAAATATCGCGCCTAGAGCGTGACTCAAACCCACATCTCTTTGCATTCTGGGCCAGTGTGCTAACCATTACACCACCTAGGCTTCCTGATATCACTATACTACCCATGCCTACCCCTCTATGTGGCTCCTTGGCTGAGAGGTCAGTGTGGACCACTACACTCATCCCCCTGGAAGTGTAAGTCTTTTACTGCTTACAATTACATACATACAGGAAATGCACTTAGATATACATACAGAGGGTAGGTTCAACAACTATACAGCGCATAGCTTGTACAGGATCATGGTCACGGCTACCAGTGTTGTGGGGGTGATGAAAATGGGAAATATTGTGCCTAGAGCAGGACTCAAACCCATGTCTCTTTGCATTCCGGGCCAGTGTGCTAATCATCACACCACCTAGGCTCCCTGATATCAACACACTAGCCACAGCTACCTGTCTAAGCGGCCCCTTGAGAGGTCAGTGCAGACCACTACACTATTATTATTCAACATTCGTTTCTACATAGAAGCTTACAATCAATTATAAATTGTCAAATGAGCATTGTGATAAAAGCTCAAATTCACAATCATGAAAATTGCGGGAAATGAAAACAAAATATTCAGGAAAATTAAATTTGTCCCCCATTTAATATTTCATATATATATATATATATATATATATATATATATATATCCAGTGTGGGTGGCGCGAGGGGGCCCCCACCCACCAATGACCCCCAACAGCAGAGGAGGGGCACTCCACCAATGCACCACGGATGAATAGATATATGGAGTATAATTATGTTCCCCTTGCATTTTTTACTCGTATAATGCGCTATATCTCACACACACATATATATATATATATATATATATAGGATGTATAAACCATTTATACCAGTATTATTGAGGAATGGTGCCCACTCTGTTATTTGTGTGATGTGGAGGGATTCGAACCCACCACTTTCTGGCAGGAAAGCAAACCGGAGGTGAAGCGACCTGGCCACTGTGTAGGTCTGCTTTGGTGCTGGGAGCTGCTAACACACCCATCCGCCACAGCGCTCAACGGCTATTGGACAGTTGGCGCCAAGTTTCAAGTTCAACAATTTAATGAAGGTATGTCTATTTCAGGCCAGCCAGAGTAACTACTCGATCCATCTTAATATATATTGTCTTGTTCCTTTCTGTTCCTAATAAATAATAATATATATATATATATATTATAAGGTGCTACAGGTCAGCCGACCACCAAGAAGGCTAAATAAAGCTGCTTCTTGTTTTTGCTGGTTGCTGAGACTGCAGGTGCTCGGATACAGTCGCGGAGCTGCAGGGATCAGATGGAGAGGCACTCAGTCATCACTGTCACGGTTTAATCAATAATTTACAAATGCCATCGGGATATTTATAAACAAAAACTGGGGGTGTCGACTAGAACAGCAGGGTTAGGGCGCTGAAGGGCTCTTATACATTCACTTAGCTGGCTTTTTTGTATGGTTCCGTGGTGTGTTAAAGAGAACGGTTCATGGCTATAGACCTATTTCATGTGACGTCAGGACGGGTATCTAGGTCAGTGCCCGTGCCTTTTGGCTGCAGGACGACACACGGTCACACTGCAAACTCAATGGCTATGAGCAATCTTCATAGAGAAAAGGTGAAATATCTCTAGAACCACACCACCTAGAAACAAACCACATGGTACACATATAGAAAACATATTCACCGAATAGATTATATTAAATTCATATGGTTAGGGTTGTGCATTTCTATTAATATTGAATAAAATTAACGTTTTGCACTGGGCGTACCGGCAAACTTAATGGCAGTGTGCCTCCGTTCTACAGCCAAGCTGCGCGCGCATACACAATGTTTATCAACATTGAAATAGGTCTATATAGTTTTTACTGGGAAGCATAGATTGCCGCGATTTCCACTAGGGAAAATAGATAGAAATGCTCGACTAGGCACTTTGAGGCTGCGTCACATGCCGTTTCAGGCTATCATTTCAGTTCGGCATTATTAGCGAACTGTCTCAGGTGAAGTTCAGTCGCATTGGCAGGATGAGAGAAATCCTGTCTCTTGCAGATAATTTTGTTCAAATCTGGTTTTTTTTAGTGTCGCCGCCTGGAGGATGTTAGGGCCACCTCCAGTGAATGTGCGACCTGATGGTTAGGGATGCAGGACTCTAAAGCTAAGATTATGTATATGCGGTATGCAAATGAGAGAACAAATTGAAAAGTAAACACATAGTGGCGCTTCCATATGTCTGGTTGCAAATGTGAATGCATGGACGGTAAAGTGGATCGCTCAATGGACTGATGGGTCTGAATGCGAATGGCATGCCACATACCAGAAAACCTCCTGCCAGAAAACAGCCAGATAACACCAAATCCAAACATAAACCAACTGTCTATTACGTGCAAGCCTATAATATGTAAAAGGAGTAGACTAGTCTAGAATTAACTTTAGGAAAAAATAAAAAGAGGAAGACTCCTACCAAGAAAATCCAAAACAAACTAACATAGATCACTAACCACAAACCATAATATTAAGAAACACAGACCGATAACTGGCCAACATTGAAAACAAGCTCGATCATCCGAGCTTATATGCTATGGATAGCATAAACATCCCATAAAATTTAAAAAAACAAAAAAACAGTGTATAGGATCTTAGCTTTACCCATCACAACACCACAAATCAGTGTCACCACTGCAATTAGTACTGCCAGTTAAAGCTGCATAGTCCAATGAAAGCATCAAATTATTGGTGGAGTCACTCCACATGTATTACTGCAGAGAAGGAAATGCTAAGTCAGCTTAATATAACCTGTCACAGTTGAAGACGTTGTGGTAACGTATATCGACGCGTGAGAAAAAAAACCCAAAAAGTTTGGTGCGCTGTCCTTGCATGTTACTAGGACGTAAAGCAACAACAAACAAACAAAGCAACAGTTTGGCGCAATGTGTGGGAATGACCCTCACGCACGCAGGGCGTGTGCCTATCGTTCGCATTACGTTATTCCAGCGCCTCTAACTTATCTCGACATGCTCCTAGCGTCGCAATAATGTTGGCACCCGTGCGTTGTCGCACATCGAAAGTTTTGTGCAAGCACAAAACTTTGCCGATACCCTGACCCGCGCCGCCGACCATCGCCATAGATCAACAAATACCAACACGCGCGTAACGCTTCCTGATGTATCCTGCCATCGCGCCAAAAAATCACATACATCGACACGCTTTGGCGAGAAGCATCGTAATGTGACAGCACCATAACTGGCCCTCTGTAGTTACAGTATTGGCCACAGTGGCGCCACCTGTGAGGGGTTCTAAGCACTGTATGCCACCTGCCCTAGCCGTTATTGCCTATAGACCTGTTTGGACCGTCAAATGTATATATATATATATATATATATAAATTGTTCCACGAATGACACTACGGCAGCAATATCAAAGCACCGGAAATGGGACAGGTGGCGCCCGCGCCCTGCTCCGCAGCAAAATACACACATACACGATTTGTTCAATATTAAATAAGAAATAAACAAGCAGTGGCGGAATAAATAATAATAACAAAGCAGGCACCGCCAATTTATATTAATATAATACATTATATTACAAATATATATATATGTATATTTGAAGAGTTCAGGGGCAAAACCCCTTAAAAGCCAGTCCAAAATATTGTCGTGGGGGTGATGAAAATGGGAAATACTGCGCCTAGAGCAGGACTCGAACCCACATCTCTTTGCATTCCGGGCCAGTGTGCTAACCATTACACCACCTAGGCTCCCTGATATCAATACACTCCCCACGCCTACCTGTCTATGTGGTTACTTGCCTGAGAGGTCAGTGCAGACCACTACACTCGTCCCCCTGGAATTGTAAGTCTTGTAATGCTTACAATTACATACATACAGGCAATGCACTAACACATACATACACAGGGTAGGTTCAACAACCATACAGCGCAAAGCTTGTACAGGATCCTGATCACGGCAACCAGTGTCGTGGGGGTGATGAAAATGGGAAATACTGTGCCTAGAGCGGGACTCGAACCCACATCTCTTTGCATTCCGGGCCAGTGTGCTAACCATTACACCACCTAGGCTCCCTGATATCAATACACTCCCCACGCCTACCTGTCTATGTGGTTACTTGCCTGAGAGGTCAGTGCAGATCACTACAATATCAATTAAAATAACAAATTTTGTCCTGAAAATAATTTTAATTCTCACTAATTCCACTTTTCGTGTGATGACATGATGATGGAGCAATGAGCAAAAATGTAGAAATGTAAACAAATTTGTGTAGGTTTGATCCCAATGGTTATCCTAATTTTTGGATTGGCATTTACGATGTTTTGTGCATGAACTCTTCATATGTATATATATATATGAATATATACGGTAGGCCTATGCATATATATAATTCTCAGGTGTTACTGACACTGGTCTACATCCGGTGGAGGTGAAGATGGAAGGTGGAGCCACCGGTACAGTGTTTGTCTTACGGAGTATAACAAATAATACTAATTAACCCTTAGGTATTTTTATACTCGCATAATTCGTTATACATCACACATATAAGTTTGTTTCTTTTGGTAGAACATAAGCTGGTTGCCTGTGAACTGGAGTCGAGTCTAACCTACATGACCCCCCCCTCCCCCCTACTGCACGCACCCTGTGCGTGAAGCTTTATTTGTCTGCGGCTGGTGTGCAGCAATAGGGTAATGGCCGGGGGCTGCCTTACCACCTGGCGGACACCCTGCTGCCTCACCCGGTCACATGCATCCCGCCTCGGGCACTCGTCAGAGCCCAGGGAAGCTGTCAGGGCTCAGAGAAGCTGTCAGGGTCTAGGAAGCTGTCAGGGTCTAGAAAGCTGTCAGGGAAGCCGTCAGGGCTCAGGGAAGCTGTCAGGGTCTTGGAAGGTGTCAGGGAAGCTGTCAGGGGTCAGGGAAGCTGTCAGGGTCTAGGAAGCTGTCAGGGAAGCTGGCAGGGCTGAGGGAAGCTGGCAGGATCTAGGAAGCTGTCAGGGAAGCTGGCAGGGCTGAGGGAAACTGTCAGGGTCTAGGAAGCTGTCGGGGAAGCTGTCAGGGCTCAGGGAAGCTGGCAGGGTCTAGGAAGCTGTCAGGGAAGCTGTCAGGGCCCAGGGAAGCTGTCAGGGTCTAGGAAGCTGTCAGGGTCTAGGAAGCTGTCAGGGAAGCTGTCAAGGTTCAGGAAAGCTGTCATAGTCTAGGAAACTGTCAGTGGATCAGGGAAGCTGTAAGGGTCTAGGAAGCTGTCAGGGAAGCTGTCAGGACCCAGGGAAGCTGTCGGGGTCTAGGAAGCTGTCAGGGTCTAGGAAGCTGTCAGGGAAGCTGTCAAGGTTCAGGAAAGCTGTCATAGTCTAGGAAACTGTCAGTGGATCAGGGAAGCTGTCAGGGTCTAGGAAGCTGTCAGGGAAGCTGTCAGGGCTCAATGAAGCTATCAGGGTCTAGGAAGCTATCAGGGTCTCAGAGAAGATGTCAGGATCTAGGTATCTGTCAGGGGCCCAGGGAATCTGTCAGGGCTCATGTCAATGGTCAGGGCCGGGGCAGCTGCCTGAGCCTGGATCAACTGACAGGGTCCGGGGCAACCGTCAGGATATGGGCCAGCTGTCAGGGCCCTGGGCAACTGTCAGTGTTCAGGGAAGCTGTCAGGGCCCACGGTAAAGGTCAGGGGGGCTGGCAGGATTCAGGACAGCTGTCAGAATCTAGGGAAGCTGTCAGGGCTCAGGGAAGCTGTCAGGGCCTGGAACAGCTGTCAGGGGCCTGGGCAGCTTTTGGGGTCCGGGGCTACTGTCAGAGGATGGGGCAGTGGACAAGGACTGGGGCTGCTGTCAGGGTAGGGGGCAGTGGATATGGCTCGGGACAGCTGTTAGGATCTGGGGTAGCTGTCAGGGCCTGGGACAACTGTTAGATCCCGATGAAGCTGTCAGGTCACTAATCAAGCATGGGACAGCTGTCACGGCCTGAGGCAGCTGTCAAGCCACTAGTCAAGCCTGGAACAGCTGTCATGGACTGAGGCAGCTGTTAGGCCAGTAGTCAAGTATGGGACAGCTGTCACGGCCTGAGGCAGCTGTCAAGCCACTAATCAATCCTGGAACAGCTTTCAAGGCTTGAGGCAGCTGTTAGGCCAGTAGTCAAGTATGGAACAGCTGTCATGGCCTGAAGCAGCTGGCAGGCAACTAGTCAAGCCTAGGACAGCTGGCAGGGCCTTAGCCAACTGTCAGTCCACGAACCAGACCTGAGGTTGCTACTTGGAACTGGGGCAGCAGTTATTGTCCAGAGCAGCTCTCGAGGCCCTGAGCAACTCACAGTACAGGAGCCCGCCCACCCGGTCGCCCACCCCCGACCGACGCCTCTCCACGCCCCGGTCACCTTCCAAGCACAACCGGAAGTAGATTGACCGCGGGGGTAAGGGGCGGCAGGCTGCTGAGGCCTTGGCTTTTTTTTGCTTGGTTTTTCTTTTTTTTTCTTCTGTGTTTTTGTTTATAGGTCCCCCCCCCTAATTCTTGAGGGCCTGGTGACCGGAAGTGGGTAGTATTGGGACGACGGAAACGAGGCGGCTCTGTGTCAAGTGAGGGCGAGTGCGCATGGGCGAAGGAAGGTAGTTTGATAAGTGACTCACTATTGAGCCCACGAGACCCCTCCACCGTAAACGCGGCTGGCCCACTGCCTGAGTCGCATTCAAATAGTTACACTGTTACTGTAATATATAGAGTGCAGTCAGCGTCAGCGTATATGAGTCAGCCTCACGAAAATGGGCCAATCGGTGGTCAATTGAAGATGTCGGCATCGCAATTCTTAAAAGTGTAGTGCATTTCCTTGTTTCATATTAAATTATCCTAGAAACAAATGAGGTTGTTGTATTATCTCAACCTTTACATTCAGGATAAATTTAAAGACTTTCCAACACCTCTGTCAATGCTAAACTACAATTATACCGATCGACGCTGACATGCAATGATCAACGCCGACAACTTTACCAGATGTCGGCGTCGCAATTCTTAAAGTGTGGTGCATTTCTTTGTTTTATATTAAATTATCCTAGAAACAAATAAGGTTGTTGTATTTTCTCGACCTTTACATTCAAGATAAGGTTAAAGACTTTACAACACCTCTGTCAATGCTAACATCCAATGATCGACGCCAACAACTTCCTCCAATTGGCCCATTTTCATGAGGCTGACCCCTATATATATATATATATATAAATATATATATATGTATATATGTATATATATATATATATGAGCCTGTCTCAAAAGGTGATAACTTTTTCTATTTTTGTCCACTGTAACAATTGACACAAAACAGCACAGAAATGGTTACACTGAAAACACAAATACATTTGCTTCAAATCAATATGTATTCTAGTGGGATTATGAAACACCATGTAAAAAACAAATCAGTTTATCCTGAGCAAATGCATAAGCAGATAGTATGTTGATCGTTACAATGGACAAAGTTTTATCCCATATTGCTTAGCACCTTTTGAGACAGTCTCATATATATGTGTGTGTTGATTTCACTCTATTATACTTTCACTCAATATATATTCCACTCAAGTGCAATGCCAACATTTTGACCAATCTAGCTTATCAATCAAACACAAATCAAGTGCAATGCCAACATGATGCCCAATCTAGCTTATCAATCAAACACAAATCAAGTGCAATGCCAACATTATGACCAATCTAGTGTATCAATCAAACACAAATCAAGTGCAATGCCAACATTATGACCAATCTAGTGTATCCATCAAACACAACTCAAGTGCAACACCAACATGATGACCAATCTAGCTTATCGATCAACCACAAATCAAGTGCAATGCCAACATTTTGACCAATCTAGCTTATCAATCAAACACAAATCAAGTACAATGCCAACATGATGACCAATCTAGCTTATCGATCAAACACAAATCAAGTGCAATGCCAACATTATGACCAATCTAGCTTATCAACCAAACACAAATCAAGTGCAATGCCAACATTATGACCAATCTAGTTTATCCATCAAACACAACTCAAGTGCAACACCAACATGATGACCAACCTAGCTTATCGATCAACCACAAATCAAGTGCAATGCCAACATTATGACCAATCTAGTTTATCCATCAAACACAACTCAAGTGCAACACCAACATGATGACCAATCTAGCTTATCGATCAACCACAAATCAAGTGCAATGCCAATATTATTACCAGTCTAGTTTATCCATCAAACACAAATCAAGTGCAACGCCAACATTATGACCAATCTAGCTTATCGATCAACCACAAATCAAGTGCAATGCCAACATTATGACCAATCTAGCTTATCAATCAAACACAAATCAAGTGCAATGCCAACATTATGACCAATCTAGCTTATCATTCAAACACAAATCAAGAGCAATGCCATCATTATGACCAATCTAGCTTATCGATCAACCACAAATCAAAACCAATACCAACATTATAACCAAGCTAGCTTATCAATCAAATAAGTCTTGAATGACAACAGATTAAAAACGACACTTCAGCAACATTGCTAATATGTGTAAACAACATACTTTTAATTGCACATTTTTAATTACACTTCTTTAATTAAATCGGTCTATAGCCCCAAGGCCCTGAAGTCATATAATGCGTACCTCATTAGCAACATTTCGGATTTGAGGCCCCCGAGTGGGTCTTCGAGATTTGCGGAAAGTACTTGTCCTGGAAGTGCCCTGGCTTCAACCTCCTTATCAGGAAACAACTATTCATGGGTATTCTATCTATTCGTTAAAGCCACAGTCACACATAGCCGGACGAGCCCCGGATTTTGAGCCGGACCACCCACTGACCAAAGGCCTGGACTGTCCCGGACCGCCACGGATAAAATCACTGTTTTCATCGATTTTTGCCTCGCAGTCACACTTTCCCGGATGAGCCCCGGACCGGCCCGTACCACCGCCGGACTGCCCCTGGACTGGGCTGTCCCGGCCCCGGACGAGGCTGGACGACCCCCGGACTATCCTGGATCACCCCCGGACTATCCTGGATCACCCCCGGTCTTATGGGGGCAGTCGGGGAGTGGTCCGTGGCTAGGCCGGGGGTAGTCCTGGATAGTCCGGGGATGGTCCGGGTCAAACCGTGGCTCAAAATGACACCGGACCACCCCCGGACAGGCCCGGTCCACCCCCAAAATACCCGGACCACTCCCGGACCACCCCCGGATCAGGCTGGATCAGGCCGGATTGAGCCCGGATTGCAAAATCCCCCAGACCGCCCCGGGTGTTTTAAACATTTTAAAACATCCGGGGTTGAACCCAGACGGTGCCGGACAAGCCACGGATCAGGCCGGATCACAGGGTGTCGGCACAGACGAGCCATGGACGAACCACGGATCACCCCAGATCGCTCCGCACCACCCCGGATGGTGGTCCGGGGCTCGTCCGGCCACTGATCTGGGTATGTTTGACTGGGGCTTTAAGTTATGAACAAATCTTCGCAGAAATCTATTTTGGCATGAATATCATATGAAGAGTTCAGGCACAAAAAGAAACCACGTAAACGCCAATCCAAAAATGTAGTTTAAATAAATGATGTGTACCTGAAAATAAATCATTTTAATTCTCACTAATTTCACTTTTAATATGATCACATGGTTTTGGAGCAATGAACAAAAGAGTAGGATTATAAAAACTAACTTGTTGAAGGTCACATTTATCACATTTTGCATTATTTTCTCCGCACAGTTCATATAGTTGTTAACATTTAAGAATAAGAGTCCTACTACCTCCACTAGTTTAGTATTTAGCATATTGACCGGTAGGTGGCAGTGCTGGCAACACGCCAACTAATCATTAAGTTAAAGATATCAACTATATACACATGTATGTATAACCTTTTTATTTTTTTTCGTGAAGAAAAGGAAAGAAGGAAAAAATGTTCAAAGAAAATTCTAGAACCATGCAATACATATTCACTGAATGCATGCTACTTTTATTGGACTAAAATTGTACACAGGTACTACAAGTACTGCATCTGGTATATCATTTATAAAATGTTTAATACTTTTAGTATCAAACAATATTTGCATGCAGTTACTATTGCAAATGATAGTAGTTTCATTTATGTATCAAGGAATTGTACTGTACGGCCATAAGACCAGGGCTCTGGCGCTGACAAGAGATATTATTCGATGAATAAAATACATTTTAGTTTTTTTTTTAAATAAGCCTTTTATGACCTCAGCGGCTAGTCCCTGTGCATTACAGTCAGTCTTTATTAACCTGCCAGTTCAGGCTGTCCAAACTTAAAGCTACTTGGTCCGATGGTTTTGAATTTCTGTTTTTGTTCTCAGATTGATCACTAGTATCTACTTTACATTAGTTCAAAGTTACTTTTATTTTAAATGGTAAACTTTTGAGATATTTTGAGTGCAAACATGGAAAATTAGTTTTGGCAATCTTGCCAAAACTCTGACACCATAGACTTCTGCAGTAACAGGTTTTGTTAAATTGACTCAGTATTGCCTTTTACGCAGAAACAATAAGTGCATCAGTATCTAAGTTAGATATGCAAAATCAAATCTAGATAATTGGTTTGGTTTTGAAAATTTGATATTTCATCAGACTATTTAGCTTTAAGCAACTCATATTCGCCCCAGTTTTATTATGCATTCCTAATGCGCCAACTTGGTTGTCAGCCCTAGTCAGTCTCTATTAGTTTATACTAGTTTCAAACAGTCCTTATCACTTTACACTAATATCACCCATTCCCTATCAGTGTGTACTAACCTCGCCCAGTCCCTATCAGTTTATAATAGTATCACCCAGTCCCTATCAGTTTATACTAGTATCACCCAGTCCCTATCAGTGTATACTAACATCACCCAGTCCCTATCAGTTTATAGTAGTATCACCCAGTCTATGTCAGTGCATAGTACCATGGTCCAGTCCCTATCAGTTTATACTCGTATCACCCATTTCCTATCAGTGTATACTAACATCACCCAGTCCCTATCAGTTTATAGTAGTATCACCCAGTATATGTCAGTGCATAGTACCATGGTCCAGTCCCTATCAGTTTATACTAGTATCACCCATTTCCTATCAGTGTATACTAACATCACCCAGTCCCTATCAGTTTATAATAGCATCACCAAGTCTATATCCGTTTATACTAGTATCACCCAGTCTGCTTATACTAGTATCACCCATTTCCTATCAGTGTATACTAACATCACCCAGTCCCTATCAGTTTATAGTAGCATCACCCAGTCTATATCCGTTTTCCAGTATGTTTATACTAGTATCACCCATTCCCTGTCAGTGTATACTATCAGTTTATACTAGTATCACCCAGTCCCTGTCAGTGTATACTATCAGTTTATACTAGTATCACCCATTCCCTGTCAGTGTATACTATCAGTTTATACTAGTATCATCATCATCATGCTGCCGGACGCGATGCAACAAAGACTGCTTTCATTACTTGACTGCTGCTCTCCATTTAGCTCTCTGCTGTGAGAGTTGCATCCATGAGTCGGTCTTAATGTCTCTCAGCTTCAGGTTTCTCTTGAACCGGAGACGAGGGCGCCCTCTCTTTCTGTAACCAGAAGACAGTTGAGAATAGAGGATCTGCTTTGGTAGCCTGTCTGATGACATCCTCATGAGGTGTCCAGTCCACCGGAAATTCTTTTTGATCAGAAGATCTTCCATAGAGGGCAGCCCTGTCCGTTTGAGTATTTCCTTATTTGTCACTTTGTCCTTCCAGGATAGCCTCATGATTGAAAGCAGATGTTGCATCATGAAGGCATGCAGCTTTTTCACCTGTCATCTGTACAAACAAAACCAGGCCTCAGCTCCGTATAGTAGGGTGGATAGCATGATTGCACGGTAGACCTTGCCCTTGACCCGAATGGACACATGGTGGTTGTTCCAGAGTCTCTGGCGTAGTCGGCCAAAAAATGCGCTAGCCTTGGCCATCCTCCTCTGTATTTCAGCGTCAATGCGTCCATCACTTGATATATTGCTTCCAAGGTAGGTGAATTCCAGAACAGCGTTCAGCTTGTTTCCGTCAACCATGATCTCCTCCTCTCGGGTCCTTGTAGAGTTGGGTTGGTACAGCACCTCCGTCTTCTTGATGTTAATCTTCAGGCCAAACTTCTTTGATGCATCGGAGAAAGCGTCCACTATTTTCTGGATCTCTTCAGCAGAGTGGGCAACCAGTGCACTGTCATCTGCAAATAGTAGCTCTCTCACCAGTGTCCGAGTAGTCTTGGTCTTCGCTCTCAAGTGTGCGACATTGAATAGGTCAGCGCTCTGTCTGGACTGTATATAGATGCCATCCGCAATGTTTCGGAAAGCCTCGTCGAGCATTGCTGATAGGAAGATGGAGAAGAGCATGGGGGCCAGTACACAACCTTGCTTGACCCCATTGGTAACCCCAAATGATTCTGAGACTTCCCCTCCAACACTAACGTTCGCCATCATTCCTGTATGTAGAGCCTCGATCATAGTTGTGAACTTCTCTGGGCATCCATACTTCCTCAGTAGCTGCCATAGCCCGGTCCTCCCGACTGTATCAGATGCCTTAGTGAAATCGACAATTACCATGTACAGAGGTTGGTCCTGGTCAATACACTTTTCTTGTAGCTGTCGGAGACAAAATATCATATCCATGGCGCTCCGGTTACCTCTGAAGCCACACTGTGTCTCCGGAACTACATCAGGTGTTATGTGAATAGATAGTCTGTTGAGGAGGATCCTGGTGAAGATCTTGCCTGCTATGGAAAGAAGAGAGATTCCTCTATAGTTCCCACAGTCTGTTCAATCATCTTTCTTGTAGATGGTTACAATGCTGGCATCCTTCCATGCTTGGGGTACAGAACCCTCCTCCCAGGCATTGGTGATTAGTTGGTGCAGTCTGTTGAACAGATTGTCTCCTCCGTGCTTCCATACGTCAGCAGGAATTCCATCACCCCCAGGTGCTTTGCCATCTTTCAGGCTGGCGATTGCTCTAGCCATCTCATCCTTGGTTGGAATCGCATGTTTTGGTAATGCGCTGCTGGATCTTGTCCAGAGCTTTGTGATCTATGTCACCAGGGATGTTGAGTAGCTTCTGGAAGTGTTCACTCCATCTTGCCACAACTCTCTTGCTGTCAGAAAAGGGCTCCATTCCATCTATTGATTTCAGGTGAACAGGTCCCTTCATCACGGGTCCCCACACTTCCTTCAGTCTGCTGTAGAAGCCCTTCATGTTGTTTCTGTCTGCAGCTCTCTGCAGCTCCTCTGCCTTCATTTCCCACCAGTCCGACTTTAATGCACGGGTGCATTTTTGTAGCAATCTGCAGGCATCTTTGTATGCTGCAGTGGTGGATCTAGTGTTCCTGGTCTGCAACAACATTTCATGAAAGCTGCCTGCAAAAGTGTTGAAGTGCTGCTGGCTTTTGCAAGTTACCAGCACCACTCTCTCAGGGAGCAAATAGAGGTTTCACACCGGCAAGAACATGTCAAGACAGGCGCAAAACTATTTGTCCCTGCAGTGGCTGGTAGGGAGATGTTGGGAGTTCCATATATCAACTGCCCTTAATGCTGCCACAGTGACATGGTTTTCTGTTTAGGGTTTGCTCCCTGAGCTTTCGGTTCTGTCAAGAACCTGTACCACAAGGCAGTGGTTTATAACTGTGCAAGGCAGGGGCGTCAAACTCCCTGAGGTATTGCTATACCTGCAATACCTGCATACTAGTATCACCGAGTCCCTATCAGTGTATCATAACATCACCAAATCCCTATCAGTTTATGCTACCATCAGCCAGTTCCTATCAGTTTACACTAGCATCATCCAGTCCCTATCAGTTTATTCTAATGTCAACTAGTCCCTATTAGTTTATACTAGTGTGTGTGTGGATGCAGTTCTCCTCGCCTAACCACGGCCCTACCGGCGATTGGTTAGATCACTTACATATATGAAAAGTTCAGGCGCAAAACCATGTAAATGCCAATCCAAAAATGGAGATAACATTGGAATCAAACACTTAAAAACAAAATTAGTGTATACTCCTACTCCTTTGTTCATTACTCCATAAGCATGTGATCATATAAAAAGTGGAATTAGTGAGAACATTTTTGGATTGGCATATACATGGTTTTGCACCTGAACGCTTCAATATTATGTATGTCTATTATCCATGTCTATATATATTATGTAGTAGTCTAGTCCATAAATACTGAGATGTCATTTACTGTATTTAGGGCAATGTTGATATGCTTTTAACTTTTATTTTTCTATTTATTATTTCTATGGTTTAAGTAATATATATGTGCTATTTTTAAATGGGGAAAGCACCCCATAACCATTGTACTTCTGCTTTCTCCCTTTTCATGTGAAAAAATTACTGATGTAAAAATCAACTTGTGTGTACATTGATCACGTGGAAATAAATATATTATTATTATTATTATACATCATATGCAGTATCTCTTCAGTATGTATTTGCGTGGGAAAATTCCTCCTCTATTTGCTACTGTCAGGATAAAGAGGATAAAGAGGATAAAGAGGAACAGCCTGACTACAGGCCTATACCCCTCCTCCAATTACGGTGGGCGTGAGCCCCCCTCACCCCTCCCCCCCCCAGCAAGTGCGGGAAGGTCTCCCCCCCACCCCCCCCAGCGAGTGCAGGAAGGTCTTAAAGGCACCCGCAGTGCCAGTATGAAAGGTAACAGTCCCAATTAGCTTCACATCGGAGCCACCAGGAGGCGCCGCCGTGCACTTGTGGATACGTGATTGGAGGGCCCGGTGTGCGCACATTGAAGGGCCCTTTGAAGTTGAGTGTCCCAGGGACAATTATTAATCAGGAAAGATCAAATATCAAGATGGGGACCAGACTGGATGGCCGAATGAGTTGAGCGTCCGTCTCCCGTTTTCGTAGAGCATGGGAGTTGAATCCACAGGTTTGAACCTTGATTGAATGACTTGCTGGAGAGTGTCGTAGCAGCAGAGTCAGTGAACTGTTTCAAGTCCCGACTGGATGCATACTGGTCAAGCATTACGTATATCTTGGAGCCAGTGACAGTTGCTACAATCCACCACATCTGAAGAACTGTCTCCATTTCTATTAATTAAGAACAGCTAACAGGTCCAAGGCCTATTATAGCTGTATCCTATTGATTGATTGATTGAATAGCTCCTTTTCTTTGTAATATAATCACCACTGTTCTAGATAGCTTCAAAACACAAATAATATCTGCTTTTATTCATAGGAAAATCGCCACTGTTCTACATAGTTGCACAACACAAATAGTAGCTCCTCTCATCGCACAAAAAATGGGCAATGTTGTGGATAGTTGCGCACTACATATAATTACTATTTTCATAACACTTCATACCATATAAAATAAAATTTGAATATAATCGACAACAACAAAGGAAAAAAAGGAACCAACAAAAAAGTCATAACTACTCCATCCGTGTGAAAACCAATTCCTGTGACACCGGTCCCTGTGATTCCGGTCCCTGTGACTCCGGTCCCTGTGACACCGGTCCCTGTGACTCCGGTCCCTGTGACTCCGGTCCCTGTGACTCCGGTCCCTGTGACTCCGGTCCCTGTGACTCCGGTCCCTGTGACTCCGGTCCCTGTGACTCCGGTCCCTGTGACTCCGGTCCCTGTGACTCCGGTCCCTGTGACACCGGTGCCCGTGACACCGGCCGCCGAAGAACAATGCGCACTGGAGGCCCCAGAGGGCACGCCGCGAGTCGACCATTCCACAGTGCACCATGAGTGAGTAGGAGTGGCGCTTCTTATATGCCGCGGCACAATTCTGCTTGCCACGCATTATTTCTCTCACGGGGCCCTGTGGCTGTTTGTTTGTTGTTGTTTTACTTCCTACCAACATCTAAGGCCATATCAGGACGGGTACCAACTTGTGACAGTGCACACTCATTGTGATTTTATAGTGCTGCCCCACTGGGAAAATCAGGACACCTCCACCATGATCCGATATCCCACTCAGTCACATTATCCTGACACTGAGCCAACCAGACCTTGCCCTATCCTATTAATGCCGAGGGCCAGGCTAGGAAACGACAAGTATCAATTTCAAATTCATTGGGTTGACTCGACCGGGAACCAAACTCCCGATCTCCCAGCACGCGAAGCCGTCCGCTCTACCGATTAGGCCACCGCGCCCGGCGACTGTGACTGACTGCATGCTATTCTTATCGACATTCTCTCAACGGAAGTCCCCCAGCAGCCACTCCCCACGACACACAATACGCCCACACAGCGGTGACATGGTAAAACATCTTAGCTCCCCCCAAAAAAAATTCTCTGCAAATTCAGCCAGATTCAGATTTCCACTTTTTATCCGCGCGTTCATTATTCATCAGAGAAAATAGCATCAGGACATCCAGGTGCAATACTGCTCAATATAGTATTACTCAGGAATGACAAAAAGCAAATTTGCCATCAAGCTCAATTTGCATAAATTTGTTGGTGTTCTTTTTTATTTTTATTTGTTGGTGGTGTAAATATTATTTCAATGTCCCATCATTGAAGTTACAGTTTGAGTATTCCGAGTTCTGCTGGTCCTTTGATAAGACTGAAGGTGAAGGTGACGCCCAGTCCCAGTGCCAGCTTACACACCGGAAGTTGAGGTTGGTGCCACTGCCCGGGCTCATCCTTCGCTATAGACCCTATGTTTCAAACTCCTTTTTAACCTATAAGTATAAGTATTAACTCCGGATGACCAAACTTGGACGGGTTCTTACCTTTAGGCCCTCTCACACCTCACAGGATTGACAGAAAACAAGCAATGTCCGGTTTGTGTCCATACAAGTTTTGAACATGCACAAAACTAGGAACGGATGCTGCCGGACTGACGTCTACGCTTCTTGTCCGGTTTGATTTTGTTTCGTCCGTTGGCTATCCGTTCATGTCCGTTTCATATCCATTTCATGTCCGTTTCATGTCCGTTTCATGTCCGTTTCATGTCCGTTTCATGTCCGTTTCATGTCCGTTTCATGTCCGTTTCATTTCCGTATCATGTCCGTTTCATGTCTGTTCGTAGACCCGATGTCACAACACTTTGACACATTTTAATACATTTTGATACTTATCACCAACCGATCACCACCGGACTAGACAATTATGTCCGTTGCTCAATCCAGCATAGTGTGACAGGCACTTTACATTTGTTTCTGATGGAGATTGCAGTGAAATTGTCCCAGCAAATATTTTACATTCAATGAAATACTGGTCACTTCCCAAATCGCAGTGTGTATTCACTGCCTTGTCCTACCTTCACCATCAAACTTGACTGTTAAGTTTTATAACAATATTAAATTAAAATACTGTCTAATATAAGTGCCCACTTTTAATATTATAAGTTATGAATATGTCCCAGTGAAGACAAAGAATCGATTTTCTTCCGCTGGGTTACATTGACTTCTTATTTTCTTTCTTTAGTTTTTATTGGCGTTGACAACAAAAAGAGATCAATGACCTATATTAATAAACGAGGATAACCTAGATGAATAGCCAAGCATATATGTATCTCTCTCTAAATATATATATATATATATATATATATATATACAGTAACACCTCTCTAACTCGACCGACCATAGGACCGACTTTAAATGGTCCATTTAGAGAGGTGGTAGGCTTAGAGTTTAACAAAAAAATCGTTACAATGGTATTGTATGGGCAATCGTTTGGGACCTAAATAAAGCGATCGATATAGGGGAGTGGTCGATCTGTGGAAGTGGTGCGTTAGAGAGGTTTCATTGTCTATATATACACATATATATATATATGCATATGACCACATTCATAGACGAGGTCTACCTAGCCGGTGCCGGAACCGGAAGTGCTAATGTAAGCTCGATGGGGAAAATACCCCGGGAAAAGCAGATTAGTGGTGAGTTTATAGGCCATCCATGGTGGTCGTTACTTATATAAATTGCCATTTACATATACCATATATATTATATATGCATACATTACCCCCTTTGTTTATGCGATTATATTCATATATACAATGATTGTCCCGTTATAAATGAAAACAAGTGCATATATATGCGTCTGGATAAATGCCCTCACATATCAAGGATGGCTCTGAAATATATGTGCTCTATAATCCATTATGGGAATACAAACAAGGACACTATCTATCTTCATTTCCCTATGTAATAGTATAGCACTGTATCCTATCTAACTGACTCTGTGTAGTATGACATGGGCCACACTAGTGCCACCTGTGAGGGGCTCTAGGCACTGTATGCCAGATGCGTCTGGCCGTTATCGCCTATAGGCCCGTCGGGACGGTCAAATTTTATATAATTTTATATCTATATATATATATAGTTCCGGGCGCAAGTGACAATGTTAGTGCCGGAAGTATGGTCTGGGGCAGTGGTGGAGCCACCAGAACTCGTATGATTAAGGAGCAAATACATGCAGAGAGCCCATTGGCTAATAATATAAAATCAGAATAATATAATATAATATAATAAACATATAGAAAATCCCTTATGCGGCTTTATATTCGCATAATGCTTATACGTCACATGTATGTACATTTATTTGTTTGTTGTTTTATGTCTCAGCAACATCTAAGGTCATATCAGGATGGGTACCAGCTTGTGACAGTGCACATTCATGGTGACTTTATAGTGCTGCCCCTCTGGGAGACCAGGCCGCCAGCACCATGACCTGATATCCCACTCAGTCACATTATCCTGACACTGATCCAACCAGTCCTTGCCCTATCCTAATAATGCTGAGCGCCTTGCTAGGAAGCGACAAGTATACATCGTTAAGTCATTGGTTTGACTCGACCAGGGTTCGAATCCACGATCCACGGTGAATATAGCTCTTTCTGCCGACATAACACCAGAGAGCGTGTATAGATGAGAGGGACAACACTCATACTAGACCGTGTAACAGCTGCCGACTGTGGCGCTCCAAGTGGTGGTTGTTGAACAGTTTATGACATAGCTGTACGCAGCGGTGTTGTTTCATCATTTATAGATGCAAATATCTATAATAACTTTTTAAATAAGTGAATCACTTGTAAATAAGTATGGTTGTAAATATTAAATAATATTTTGCTCTATTACTATATAGGGTATGCACTGACGTCACACTAAGTGGAAGTGCGCCATTGTGATGATACAACACAATAACAAACCCAACCTGATCAATGCATTGTCAATGGCAGTGAGCAATCTTCATACAGAAAAAGTGAAATATCTCTAAAACCACACCACCTAGACACAAACCGCTTTGAATACATATAGGAAACACATTGAACGAACAGATTATATTACATTTATAAGGTTGGGCTTCTGCCTTTCTATTAATTTTGAATAAAATAGACGTTTTGCACTGCACATACCGGCAAACTCAATGGTCCAGCCAGCATTACCAGCTGGGCCCTAGGTGGGCCCCACATGGGCAGTGATATGGGTCCCACATGGGCAGCCCATCTGGGGCCCAGATAAATTTGGCCACAGGCTCCAAGTGGGCCCCACCTGGGCTAGCCCTGTTGGGCCTGAGGTGGGCCTGAGGTGGGCCCCACGTGGGCAGCCCATCTTGGGCAAAGTTAAATTTGACCACAGGCTCCAAGTGGGCTACCCCTGGTGGGCCTGAGGTGGGCCCCACTTGGGGCCCAGTTAAATTTGACCACATGCTCCAGGTGCGGCTACCCCTGGTGGGCCTCCAATAGGCTGTGTATTGACCTTACTTGAGACCCACATCTGATTAAATGGGTTTTACTTGGGCACCTTTCTTTTTCACTCCTTTATATTTTTACTTCAGGCCACACAATTTATAAAAAAAGAAAAAAAAAACATCCTCATTTTGAACTGTTATATTAGTCAATTCTTTTTAAGGAAGTAACTAAGACAGTCAATTTTCATAGGGAGAATACAGAAATAAAGAATTCCCTTACTTTGTAACCAGTGCATAGAATATGATATATCACTATAGTAATTTCAAAGAAAAACCAGGTTACCCAGACAGCACACATATCACCACAATGGGCACGCATCTTGTTGATGACGTCTGAGGAATACCCTATATAGTTGATTTTACTAATCATTCTAAGATGAAAAAAATGCAGCTCAGGAAAAACGTTTTGACAGAATAGTCAAACTGCCAAACAGAGACATTTTATTTTGGCTTGTTCAACAATGACTGCGAGAGGCGCCACTATAGCATGTGTTACCGATTTTCGCGGGAGTTGTCCCTCTCATATATATACACGCTCTCTGATAACGCTCAGTCATTCAGCAATCAAGTGATCAACAAATCAATCACATAGAGAAAGTGCATCAACAAGCATGACATCCATACACACTTCCCGTCTTCTGCATCCAGATTTTTTTTTTCTTGAAAATGTTTACTGCCTATCATGGATAAGTCAGAATAGACTTGTTTTCACCATGAGAGAGTTTGTTGAGAGAAAGCCCGAGCCTACACTTTTACCATCACAAGGGATTTTTAACCTCCGACACAACATAGACATGGTATGAGAGAAACTGGCCTTTGTTGACGCTGTAATTTATACACAGCAGTGGAAATCCAAATTAGCGGAGGTGGGGGCATGGGGAATCGAACCACTGACCCTCAGATTAGGAGTCCGAACTAGAAAAAAGTCAGACACTCTAACCAGTCTGCCACAGAGAACACCACTACACCAGAACAAATAATACCATGCATGCTGGCCTAATCGGTAGAGAGCGCCAGGGATTTTGATTCCTGGTCGACTCAAACCACTGACTTTAAAATTGATACTTCTCGCTTCCTAGCCTGGCGCTCGGCATTAATAGGATAGGGCAAGGACTGGTTGGCTCAGTGTCAGGATAACGTGACTCAGTGGGAAATCAGGACATGGTGCTGGTGGCCTGGTCTCCCAGTGGGGCAGCACTATAAATCACCATGACTGTGACTGTCACAAGTCGGTACCCATCCTGATATGACCTTAGATGTTGCTAGGATGTAAAACAAACAAACCACTGCACCACTACACCGCCAGTCTATTGCGACCAGTGCGTGACTGCAGTCTGGTTGTGCATTAGGGTGACCGGAAGTCCGTTCCGACGCATGCGCACTGTGGGGTCTGCAGACGCTGACGGTGTTTACTCAGCCGTCCGGGCAGTGATCGTGAGAGCGGGTAAGTGAGTGAGTAGGTTAGTTACTGCGCAGGGCCTGCAGGGTCAACAATCCACCAACCAGCACACTGCCTTTCACTAACAAACAAACCATACTGAATGGAATGGCCAAATGACTGAAGGGTCCACTTCGCGTTTTAGTAGGTCATGCGATTTCAACCTCGAGCTTTGAAGCCTGGTCGAGTCAACGCAATGACTTAAAAATGTATACTTTTCTTAATACCTAGCCTGGTGTTCAGCATTAGTAGAATAGGGCAATGAGCAATGGAATGACAAAGATCAATTGTCAGTGATTGAAATTTCCCCTACTTAATCAACTAATGTACCCCATGGTTTGAAGCAACTGCAGTGTTATATCCCTGTCACACTACGATGTATCTCTCCAATGTGCCGCCAATGCGCAAAATCACTTTTAATCAAGAAACGTCAAACTTTACGGCATCAGCGCAACATATTGGAAGCGTGCGGCCAACGTTGTGGTAACGTATATCGATGCGTGCGAAAAAAAAAACAAATAGTTTTGGCGCACCGTCCTGATATGACCTTAGATGTAGCTAGGACATAAAACAACAAAGCAACATTTTGGCGCAACGTGTGGGCATGACCCTAACGCGCGCTCGACATGTGCTTGGCGTTCACATTAAGTTATTCCAGCGATGTCGAGGCGCTTCTGATGTCACACGTCGAAAGTTTTGTGCAAGCTCAAAACTTGGCCGATACCCTGATGCGCGTCGCCGACCGTCGGCATCCATCAACGATTACCAATGCGTGCCTAACGCACGCATAATGCTTCCAGACGTCTCTCGACGTTTCGCCAAAAAGTGACACGTCGACGCGCATTGGGGAGAAAGGTCGTAATGTGACAGCACCATTACCTCCTTTATTCCCCAGATGAAGCAGAAACTGGTCCATCACAGAAACAGTAGTGTCTAGAATGGTCTCTCATTCATCGTCACAGATCTAAATGCATGTAGTGGTCTACACTGACCTCTCAGGCAAGTAACCACATAGACAGGTAGGCGTGGGTAGTGTGTTGATATCAGGGAGCCTAGGTGGTGTAATGGTTAGCACACTGGCCCGGAATGCAAAGATGTGTGGGTTCGAGTCCCGCTCTAGGCGCAATATTTCCCATTTTAATCACCCCCCCCCAGGACATACATAATCCTTGCTTAATCGCACTGCAGTGTACATATATATACTTGCTAATCTATGGGATTTATATACAAACCGTGACGTCACATGGTCAGCAGACCAGTGGTTTGATGCTGATAGACTAAATTATTTACTGAATAAACGTTTTTTTGTAAATTATTAAATATTATCCATTAACTACCTGAAGGTTACTGCATGATATGCCCTGTCAGTAGAGTATCAGCTTCTCATGAGTGACATCATCGATACAATCCCTATCAAAGGGGCATGTGATATGTCACGGCCCACCAGCGGGATGCCCAATGGAAGGTAACCATGCCAAAAGTAGCCAGATAACACGCCACACAGCTACGTACAAGCCTATGAACTGTAAATAGGAGTAGGCTAGTCTAGTAATAAGAGTAGAAAAAAATACATATATGCCGAGAAAATCCAAAAAAAATAACATAGGCTACTAACCATACCAACCAACTATCTATCTGCCTCTGAGATGCAGGCAATCAAATACCTTATCAGCAGCTACTGTGTGATAAGATAACACCAACACTACAGCTGGCCAGCATTGAAAACAAGCCTGCATACCAGGGCGTATATGCTATGGACAGTATCAAAACAGCCTCAATAAAAAAATATAATTAAAAAAAATAATTAAAAAAATGTTAACCAAAAGAGTAACATATCGGAAATTAATATATATACATACATTTATATATATATATATATATACATATAAGCTCCTGGGGTATGTTGGAGATAATAAATAACAGAAATGTCGGCGAATTCTTGAGAAACACAACAGGAGATATAATGTGCTGCCTGACGATTAGGTTATCGGGTCGGTGATGTGTGAGTAACATGGCTTGTTGTCGGGCTGCTGGGTCCTTAGGTGGTTGATTAGCTGATTTATTAGTCAACCCCTGCCTGCTCAGGACTTGGGTCACGTGTTGCGTTTTATCTGAGTAACGTGGTCAACGTGGTTGATCGGTTGTAAATCCACGAGTTCGAAGCCTGGTCGAGTCAAACTGATGACTTAAAGAATTGATACCTGTCCTAGCCAGGTGCTTGACATTATTAGGATAGGCCAGGGACTGGTTGGCTCAGTGTCAAGATAATGTGGCTGAGTGGGATATCAGGCCATGGTGCTGCTGGCCTGGTCTCCCAGTTGGACAGCACTATAAAGTTACCATGAGTGTGCACTGTCACAAGGTGGTACCTGTTCTGATATGACCATATATGTTGCCAAGACGTGAAACTCCAACAACAAACCGACCGGTTGGATGATATGTGAGTGACACAGCGAGCTCAGGTGATTGGCTAAGTGATTTGTGAAGGGCAAGTCGTGAATAACCGATGACTTGTGTTAGTTGTGAGTAAGGAAGCCTGCTTAGAGACCCAGTTGTATGCGTAAGATCTAATGTCGCCCACTTGTGTGATTTGTGAGTGACACAGCCTGCTTAGACACCCAGTTGTATGCGTAGGATGTAATGTGACCTAGTTACATAACCAATTGTGTGATTTGTGCGATTTGACCGCGCGTGTAATGTGTCAGTTACACGGCCTGCTCAGCCACTCAGTTGGGTGATTTGTGAGTAACACTGCCTGATTAGACACTCAGTTGTGTGATTTCTGAGTAACACTGCCTCATTAGACACTCAGTTGTGTGATTTGTGAATAACATGGCCTGCTTAGACACTCACTTGTGTGATGTGTGAGTAACACTGCCTGATTAGACATTCAGTTATGTGATGTGTGAGTAACACTGCCTGTTTAGACACTCAGTTGTGTGATTTGTGAGTAACATCGCCTGCTTATACACCCACTTGTGTGATTTGTGAGTAACACTGCCTGATTAGACACTCATTTGTGTGATTTGTGAGTAACATGGCCTGCTTAGACACTCATTTGTGTGATGGGTGAGTAACACGGCCTGATTAGACACTCAGTTGTGTACTGTGTGAGTAACACTTCATGTTTAGACACTCAGTTGTGTGATTTGTGAGTAACATGGCCTGCTTAGACACCCACTTGTGTGATTTGTGAGTAACACAGCCTGCTTAGACACTCAGTAGTGTGATGTTTGAGTAACACTGCCTGTTTAGACACTCAGTTGTGTGATTTGTGAGTAACACCACCTCCTTAGATACGCATTTGTATGATCTGGGTGTAATATACACTACTTAGACACTCATGTGTGTGATTTGTGAGCAACATTATTTGTTTATGCTATTACTTGTATGATTAGTGAGCAGCCAGATGCTTTAAGCGGCTGGTTGTGTGATTGGTTGATTGATTGATTGATTGGTGGTTGCTTTACACCGTGTCAGCAGCATAGGCCATATTCACGGCGAGAAATGTTTGTTTTGATTCAAACCATCGCTTTTACATGTAAAAGGATACAATCAATTTTGTGTCAATGGACACTCATGAATTTTGATAAACTCACAATCATATAGTTTCTGGTATTTGTGTGATTGGTAAGGATTACTTGTGTTATTAGTGAGCAACAGAACTTATTTGCGCTATTAGTTGTGTGATTAGTGAGTAACACAGCTACTTTAAGCAACTAGTCATGTGATTGGTGAGTAACACAACTTGCTTAGGCTATTACTTGTGTGAATTTTGAGTAACACAACTTGCTTAGGCTATTTCAGGTGTGATTAGTGAGCAACACAACTGCTTTAGGCGACCGGTTGTGTGATTTGAGCGCCTAGGCTGATTACTGAGGGGAAGGCAGGATTCATTAGTCCACATGTGTAAATAAATGTCCACCTACTTACAGCGAAACCGCGACAGATTAACTAGGGGCGGCAGTGAAATACATATGGACATTTTGAAGAGTGTCAATTTGTTTTGCTTTGAGCGTGCTTCCTCCATTTTTATTTGCGATAGCGAATGCGCAACATTACATGCACAACATTTTATGTGCAGAAGAAAGCGGGCGAGATGGTGAGATTGAGATGAGACTAGCAACATGTAATCAGTAATTAGGTGGATCTGTTCCTGATGGGATGGGCCTAATGAGGAATAGTGGATGGTGGATCCAGCCATTCATCGGCAGCCTCAATGATTGGCACTAGAAGGACAGATGGAGTAGATAACCTTGCATGCTTTGTAATAGGGTAATGAGGCAACATAATAGGTGGCGTAACAGTCTTAATATATATAGGACACTGTATGTTCGAGTATGTTCTAGCACACAAGCGCACTATCTAAGGACAGGGTTTAGGTGAAAGGATGCTGTAACAAATGAAAAAAATCTGAATGGAATGGGATCCTCTCCCGCAAGCCTGCATGTCACCCAAGTAGATGTACATAGTAGGCTAAGGTATCATTACTCAGACTAGACAAAAAAAACTGGAAAATTACAAAAAAACTAACATAGGCTATTACTAACAACCAAAATTGCAGAAGGCTGACCCGAGCAGACACAGGTAAACACTCCTGGGCAAAGGAACAGATCAAGACAGCGCCACAGCTGTCCAGCGTTGAAAACAAGCACCCTGACAGGAGCTTATACGTTATGGGCAGAGTAAATAGCTCGTCAATAAAAAAAACTAAAAAACAATGTGCAATCACAGATGGACCCGACTGGATAGCTGGATCAGTACAAGCGCTGGCTGGCTTCCCATGTGGGAAATCATGGATCTTGACCTCGATCGAGTCAATGCGATGACTTCGGAATTTGATACTTGTCACTACCGAGCCTGGCACTCGGCATCAATAGGATAGGGAAGGGATTGGTTTGTTCAGTGTCAGGACAATGTGTCTGAGTGGGATTTTCAGGTCGTGGTGCTAGTACTCTGGTCTTCCAGTGGGGCAGCACTATAAAGTCACCATGAATGCGTGTGCTATCACAAGTTGGTATCCATCCTGATAAAACAAACAAAACAATTAGCATGTAATCACAAAAAGAGTGAACATATACAGAATGGAGTGAAAGTAAACAACAAAAAAGCTGATAGCGTCCAAGTAGACATTAAACTAATGTGTGATTGTGCTTCAGAATGACAAGGCCCACGCGGTCATTACATGGATTGCAAGAAGATGTAAGAAAATCAAAAATGCTTGAACAATATTGTGAAAGCTTCAGGTGCAAAAACTGTAAACGCCATCTGGGCTGAAATGCAACCATGACAACCATGTTTGTGCTGAAGCTGCCATTATTCTGAAAATCATATCCATTTTTTTGCAGACGCTACCACATCCAGTATATAATTGAACAAATGCGATACAGTGGTATATAGTGGCATTTATTCTTTCTAATTTAGCTTGTTACATTAAGATTCAAGATGGTAATGATAACGGAGTACGAGGATTTCAGGCACTAACCCTATCGATCTATGTCATTAGTTGGGTGGGTGGGACGGCAAATCTAAGGGAAAGGTAGCACGTCCGATCGGTTGAAAAGCTCTGGTCGAAGTGTCGAGACTTTGTAGCTGCGTCATAGGCTTTGCTCTGAATTTACAGTAGGTGGCGCATCGATAGCGGCAAATGCTAGTTCACAAGAAGTATATAGGTGGCGCCAATGGTCACATTTTAAATCTACTGCGCAGTTTCGCTAACTGCGTAGTATTGGTTTCAAAGAATTTACAGTAGGTGGCGGGTCAATCGACGACCATTTGGTCAATTCAGAATTAGAAATATATGTGGCGACAAAGTCGCTCCGAATCTATGGGAAATACACAGTCTCGCGATATCAATTACCCATGTTGCGCAAATCATCCCTACATAATTCAAAATTGAGACACTTTAACTGGAAATTGCAACAATAAATTCTATTTTCCAGGAAACAAATCAAATTAATTTGTCTGGTTTTTGTGCATGAATGCTTCATTTATCTATCCGGAAATCCCATCTATAAAAAGTAGTTGTTTTCTAGGGAAATTAAATTTCACTATCCTTCAACTTTCTTTTACAAAGCAGGAGGTGCAATGTATGGGTTTATTGCATGGGTTTATTGCACAGCGAATTATAGCTGCTCATACCAGTGAGGAAGTTCTATTAAAATTATAGTACATTTTTCTGTCATTATTATTAGCGTTACATAATTGGTTAGCATGGCACCTATGCTGTGTGAAAGGCATTCTATTAAAATTAAAGTATATTATTTATCGTTATTATTAGCGTCAGATAATTTGTTAACATGGTACATGTGCTGTGTGAAAGGCGTTCTATTCAAATTTAAGTACATTATTTATCATTATTATCAGCGTTACATAATTGGTTAGCATGGTGCCTATGCTGTGCGAAAGGCATTCTAATAAAATTAAAGTACATTATTTATCATTATTATTATCATCACATGATTCGTTACCATGGTGCCTGTGCTGTGTGGGAGGGGTTCTATTAAAATTAAAAGTACATTAGTCTATCATTATCATTTGTGTCACATAATTGGTTACCATGGCACCTGTGCTGTGTGAAAGGCGTCCTATTAAAATTAAAGTACATTAGTTATCATTATTATTAGCGTCACATAATTGGTTAACATGGCGCCTTTGCTGTGTGAAAGGCATTCTATTAAAATTAAAGTATGTTTTGATCATTATTATCAGCATCACATAATTGGTTGCCATGGTGCCTGTGCTGTGTAAGAGGCGTTTGTATCGGAGACAGTCCGTGTAATGCACTCTCCTGTTCTGAATACCCAAATCGATGTTGCCACGCCACACTCATTGCAGGCCGGTGTTAGCCAGACATCTGGACTTTGTTATTAAGGGGCGCGTAGTCTCACAATAATTGCTCATGCAATGCACTAAAGGTGCTTTCTTTTTAGCCGTAATATAAATTATCATAGAAAGTTGTGGCTTGTCAATTAATGATCAGCAACTTTGTCAGAATGAGAGCCTTCTTTCTGGGTATTAACGTGAATATGATTAGTCATAGAAAATTGTGGCTTGTTAATTAATGATCAGCAATGTTGTCAGACTGAACTGCTTCTTTCTGGATTTTAGCGTGAATATGATTTGTCGTAGAAAATTGTGGCTTGTTAATTAATCGTCAGCAACATTGTCAGAATGAACGCCTTCTTTCTGGATTTTATCGTGAATATGATTTGTTGCAGAAAATTGTGGCTTCTCAATGAATCCTGAACTTTGTCAAAATGAAAGCCTTCTTTCTGGGTTTTAGTGGGAATATTATTTGTCATTGAGAATTGTGGCTTGTTAATTAATCGTCAGCAACGTTGTCAGAACGAACGCCTTCTTTCTGGATTTTATCGTGAATTTGATTTGTTGCAGAAAATTGTGGCTTCTCAATGAATCATGAACTTTGTCAGAACGAAAGCCTTCTTTCTGGGTTTTAGTGGGAATATTATTTGTCATTGAGAATTGTGGCTTGTGAATGAATCATCAACTTTGCCAGAATGATTGCCTTCTATTCATAGTAATTTAACCTTCATTACAGATTCTGACTGTACCTGTTGACTTTCCTCCCACAATTCTCTCCCACTATTGAAGTACAGAATGTGATTAAATAGCCTGTTTGTTCATATTTGTTTGGGGTCTTACGTCCAAGCCACATCTAATGTCATGTCAGCAGAGGTACCGAATTATTACAATCCGCACTCATAATTGTTTTATAGTGTTGCCCCACTGGTCAACTGGGCCGTCTACATCACAACCAGTCACACTATCCTAACAGTGAGCAAGCAAGACCTTCTATTATCCTAGTAATACTGAGCCTGAACTCTTCATTTGTTACATTTATTTATCCTCACGTAATGAATTACATATATTTTTCGATTCATATTTGCATATACATGTATATATTGGGCTACAACGTAGGAGACAATAAAGAGCCAAGACGAGTCTGGCGAAATGGTGGTGGCGCCAGGATAGCGCAGCGGGAACTGGCCCGCAGCAAATAGCACAATAAATATATATCGTTATTAATAAATAGCAGCATTAAATGCAAGGATCCTAAACCCCTATAGGATAGAAGCTCCGCCCCTTTATATTCATAGTAATAAATTATATATCACATAATATACACACACGCCAATCTTGTATACATATGAATCAACATATATGAAGTAGTAGTACATACATACTCTTCATATATATAAATATATGTATTGCACGCTTCAACTATTGGCGCAGAGATTGTGCCCATCATATTTTCCTGGTAGAGCAATGCCAGACATGTCAGATATTGTTGTCTCCCCCCCTCTCCTCCTCCTCCTCCTCCGCAAACAGTGACCTCTACCATCAACAACCTCCTCTCCTACCCCTCGTGCTTCCCCTCCCCGTCCCCCATCCCCAAATGAGTCCTCCCCTCCCCCTCATCTCCCATTCCCTCCTTTCCCTTCCACCGTCCCCTCGCCCTCACCCTTCCACTCCCTCTCACCCACCTCCATCCATCCCGCCTCCCTCGCCCTCCCCGCCGTCCGTACCCCCATCAGCTCTCCCACGCTCCACCCCCGATACAAACACACACCATCCATACACCCCACCCACCCACACACAAACACGCGTGCCAAATTCGCAAACTCATCATGGACAGATTAGGCGGAAATCGACCGGCCATCACCCCGTCACCCTCCGTCCCGCACACCCACACTCTCCTACACACTCATCCTGTGGGCGGTAGCCCTTCTCCCCTCAATCACCATCCATACCACCCTCCTCTACCCCCACCCCCCTAACCCCCACCCTTCAGTCTCTCGGATGCAGCCACCAGCTACCCCTCCCTCTCGCACCCCCCCCCCCAGCTACCCCATCGCTCAGCTACTGGGTCCCTGCATCTCCCCGTTACCAGCGCACACACACACCGCCCCCTCCATACACCCTCACCCCGCCCCTTACTCACCCGCACCCCGCCTCCCTCCGTCATCACTCCCCCACCCACCTCTCTCCTCACTCTCCCCCCTCCCCGCACCCTCCTCACTCACCCCTATACCCTCTCCATTACCCCCTGTCCCTCTCCTCACTCCCCCACCCACCCCCTCCTCACTCCCCCCATCCACCCCTCTCCTCACTCTCCCTCCTCCCCACACCCTCCTCAACCCCCCCCCCCACCCCACCCCTCCTCACTACCCCCGTCCCTCTCCTCAGTCCACACCCACCCCCTCCTGACTCCGTCCTCCCCGCCCCCTCCTCACTCCCCCCCACCCCGCCCTCCCCTCCCGGCCGCGCCCCGCCTCCGGGGCACGCCCCACTGGTTCCGCTACCGGCCGGGTGGGACCGCTCCTCGCCCGGGGGGCCCCACGCCCGCTGACCGCCGGGGGTGAGCTGCTCACGGCGTCCTGGCGCCCTGGCGGCGGAGGCCGGAACCTGCCGCCCTCAGTCGGGCACTGAATGCTATTGGTTCCTTAAGGCTATTTCAGGTGGCGGATCTATACCCAGGCCCCACTACTGGTACACCCCGGGTACTGCGTCGTCCAGTCGTGGGGAAAAAGCCATCTTCTTCTGCTCGACTTATCTTATAAAATTGGTGCGCGTCACTGCTGGCGCCTGGTGTTACTAGGTTAGGACAAGGACTGGTTGGCAAATTGTTAGGATAATGTCACTGTGTGGGATATCAGGTCATGGTGCCTGCCTGCAGCCTGATTTCCCAGTGAGGCAGCACTATAAAGTTGCCATGAGTGCACGCTGTCACAACATGGTATCCATCATGGTATGGCCTAGGGTCTTCCTGGGGTGTAAAACTACAGCAACCAACCAACCTCCCACGGCCCTCTTAGAGGACCAGGGCTGGGCTCCTAGATTACCTTTCAATCTCCACCCTGTCACACTGCCGCCGCCTCGCACTGCCCCCCCCCCCACCCCCTCCCGCCCGCCCGCCGGATTCTCCGACCATTACCCACCAGAAGCCAACTCCTGGTCACATGGGACTGCCTGTGGTGTTGCCCATACAGTGCTGCAGATGTGCAGCCTTCAGGTCGCTAGCGCCATTGAAAACTCCCCAAACACAAACATCTTGCCGCTACTTCAATAGCTCCTCGACTCCTGCCTTGAACCCTTCCCCTATTTGTCCTCCTCCTGCTTCTCTCTTCCTATATTATCTCTTTTGACCTCTTTGCCTTAAAGTTGTATCGATGGGTTTGAGTTTTCTGAGATAAATATATTTGGTTGATCTTACTTTAGTTTGAAGTAACGTTGCTTTGGAATGACTAACTTAGGGTATATTTGAAGTACAAATATGTTAAATTAATGTTGGCATGCTTGTTAAAGCCCTGACCGCATAGGTGTCAGCAGTAGCGGATTACAATATATTGACGTGGTATTCCCTTCTGTGATGGGGCTCCTTTGGTTGGCTGCCCAGAACTTGACCCTCATGCAGTAGACCCTCCAAGCAAGCAGGAGAATGAGTATGCTTGCTTCTGACACATCTGTATTGTTCTCCGCTCACTACAGCGTCCACCATCAAGTGACCCGCCTCTGCCTTGACAGGTCCCATGTCAACTTCCTTGGGGGGGGGGGGGGGGAGGCTAGAGTACCACCACCGACGCACTAACCTGCAACAGTGACGGAGCAGTCTTTGCTGCCACCGTATGGTAGTGGAGCTCATGTCTGGACTACTACACTTCTATCGAGTACCAAATCCTTAATAGAAAACTGAACTAGTTTTAATAATAACACAACGAAGCCAGACCAAACTTCATATTATATTTTTTATCAAATCTGCAACGAAGTATAGGATTTAACGCCATCAAATTCTACTAGCAGAATAGCTTCATATTCACCATGTATATTAGTAAGAATTTACCCTAACCAAGACACTGACAATATAAAATGTACACCAGGTTATCTCTCAATGCCATCGGGTAACAGCGCTATTCTTCTTGTTTCTCCCTTTTGTATTTGTATCAACCTCTTGTTGATTTTACACTATTGTAAATGTGAATAAATGTAAGATAACATGGCTGGAAGACCAGTGCCTCAGTGCTGAAAAATTAACCAGTATTAGCCATGGTAAAGCAGTCATACACCACCCACCCACAACCATCTCCACTCACACACATACCCACCCACCCACAAACACACACCAGTATTAGCCAGGGTAAAGCAGTCATACACGACCCAACCCACACCGATCTCCACTCACACACACACCCGCAGACACACACACAGACCAGTATTAGCCATGGTAAAGCAGTCATACATGACCCAACCACACCCATCTCCACTCACACACACACACCAGTATTAGCCATGGTAAAGCAGTCATACACGCCCCAACCCACACCGATCTCCACTCACACACACCAGCAACCACACACACACCAGTATTAGTCATGGTAAAGCAGTCATACACCACCCAACCCACATCGATCTCCACTCACACACACACTCACCCACACACACACACCAGTATTAGCCATGGTAAACCAGTCATACACCACCCACCCACACCCATCTCCACTCACACACACACCAGTATTAGCCATAGTAATGCAGTCATACACCACCCACCCACACCCATCTCCACTCACACACACACCAGTATTAGCCATAGTAGTGCAGTCATACACCACCCACCCACACCCATCTCCACTCACACACACACACCAGTATTAGCCATAGTAATGCAGTCATACACCACCCACCCACAACCATCTCCACTCAGACTCACACACACCAGTATTAGCCATGGTAATGCAGTCATACACCACCCACCCACACCCATCTCCACTCATACACACACCAGTATTAGCCATGGTAATGCAGTCATACACCACCCACCCACACCCATCTCCACTCACACACACACACCAGTATTAGCCATAGTAATGCAGTCATACACCACCCACCCACACCCATCTCCACTCAGACACACATACCCACACACACATATCTACACACCCACAGACACACCAACAACCACACCCACACACCCACACACCTATACACCAACAACCACACACCCACACCCACCCAACCCAACCACACCCATCTCCACTCACACACACATAGCAACAACCACATATCTACACACCCAGACACACACCAACACCAGTATTAGCCATGGTGAAGCAGTCATACACCACCCAACCCTACCACACCCATCTTCACTCACACACACCAACAACCACACACCCACACACACACACGCACCAACAACCACACACCAACGATCACATATATACACACCCACACACCCACACACCCACCCACCCACACACCCACACACCCACAAACCCATACACATACCCTCTCACCCACATCCACACTCACACCCCCGCACCCACAACCCCACACACCCACCCTCTCACCCACATCCATACTCACACACCCACACACACACACACAAACCCACTCACCCACCCTCTCATCCACATCCACACTCACACACCCGCACCAACACACACACCCTCTCACCCACATCCATACTCACACACCCGCACCCTCACATCCACACACCCACTCCCACACACACCCACCCTCTCACCCACATCCACACTCACACACCCGCACCCACACACCCCCAGACCCCAACACACCCTCTCACCCACATCCACACTCACCACCCGCACCCACACCCCCGACCCACACACCCTCTCACCCACATCCACACTCACACGCTCCACCCGCACCCACCACCCACCCCCCACACCCACATCACACCCCACACCCCACCCCAACACACCCTCTCACCCACATCCACACTCACACACTCGCACCCACGCACCCACCACCCACCCACCCTCTCACACACATCCACACTCACACCCCCACACCCCCACACCCACACACACCCTCTCACCCACATCCATACTCACAGTCCCACACCCACACCCACCCACACACACACACCTTCCGCTCCACACGCTGCCTTTTTTGTATAGCAACAAACCAGAAACTACACTTACCCTTCCAATCCCTTTCCAAAGCAAACATTAAAATTACAAGTGGACCTCCTTTTGACCCCTATTAAAAAATAACACCGGAAGCCTCTCTGCTCCAGGCTCTTCAGTTAGTACCGGAAGTGGCCTCCCACACAGTCGCATAATCCTGATACCGAGTTCACCAGTCCCTTGCTCTACCCTAGAAATGCCGAACACCAGGATAGGTAGCGACAAGTATCAATTTTGTAAGTCATTGGTTTGACTCGGCCGGGATTCGAACTCCTGCCCTTCCCCTCTACTGATTCGGGCATAGCGCCAGGACAGGTAGTGAAGGATGAAAGGCATTTATTTATATGTTTATTTGTTTATTTTTGTTTTACGTCCTAGCAACATCGAAGGTCAAATCAGGACGGGCACCGACTTGTGACAGCGCGCACTCATGGCGACTTTATAGTGCTGCCCCACTGGGATACCAGGCTGCCAGCACCATGACCTGATATCACACTCAGTCACTCGGCATTATTAGGACAGGGCAAGGACTGGTGTGCTAGTGTCAGGATAATGTGACTGAGTGGGATACCAGGTCATGGTGCCGGCGGCCTGGTTTCCCAGTGGGACAGCACTGTAAAGTCGCCATGAGTGCGCACTGTCACAAATCGGTTCGTGTCCTGATATGACCCTACATATTGCTAGGACGTAAAACAACAACAAAACAAACAAACAAATAATAAGACTATATATAATTAGAGCTGCCTATTTTCTGGAGAAATTTAGAATCTAGTCAAAGTTGAGAGTATCAATGGTCAAGATGTGACTATTTTTAGACTCATTCAGCAGTAATGACCTACTGTCACACGGGGTGTTTTGGCAAATGGAAAACATTGTGTCGAGAGTGGGATTCGAACCCAGACTTCAAGCACTCCGGAAGCTAAAGTCTTAACCATTAAACTATCTAGGGTCCCTGACGCAGTCAACCTACGGACGCAAAATCTGCACATGTGGTATTTCAAATAGGGAGGTCATTACGCTTGTTCTCCTACAATTGTAAGTCTCATACTTATAATTCCAAATGTCTAGGTACCGTAATGATGCAACACTATGCAGAACAGTTTATTTATAGGAATACCTTTCACAGACCACTTCATTACATTTATCAGTACTTTCACGATAACAAAGTGACCAGATGGGGTGGCCGAATGAGTTGAGCGTCCATCTCCTGTTTTGGGAGATCGGGGGATCCGAACCCATGGGTTTGTGGGTTCGAACCCTTGTCCAGTCAAACCAATGACTTAAAAATTGATATTTGTCACTTCCTAGCCTGGCGTTTGGCATTATTAGTATAGGGCGATGACTGGTTGGCTCAGTGTCAGGATAATGTGACTGAGTGGGATATCAGGGCATGGTGCTGGTGGCCAGGTCTCCCAGTGGAGCAGCACTATAACGTTGCCATGAGTGTGCACTGTCACAAGTCTGTACCCATCTGGATATGACCTTAGATGTTGCTAGGATGTAAAACAACAACAAACAAACGATAACAAAGTACTACCAATGAAGTAATACTCACACACAATGTCGACGAGGCTTCCCCTTTATTATGCTGATAAAACAATGCCTCAAGCATTGGTATTTACCTGCAAATAAGGAAAACACAGTGAGATTTAGAGAACAGAATACAGACAACTAATTCACAAGATTACCTGCACTTTAATCAACTCCAGTAGGTATTTTATGTTTCTTGTTGGCAATCACTTTCAAATCCCAGGCCACTGCTTGCTGTTCTGGCCATTAGTCGGTATAATACACGTTATTTATACACAATAGAGGGGGGTGGTAACTCCAAAATTAACTCATAAGATCAGTGGTACTGTCATGGGGGGTGATGCAAATGGGAAATATTGCGCCTAGAGCGGGACTCGAACCCATCGTCTCGAAGCACACATACACACATCATTCACTTTTGCATCGCGGCGAGCAGTGTCAACTAGACACTGCCTGCTGTGTTAGGGCAGCACGTGCATGGGACCGGGTACCAGTCGACTGGCTTTGCCTAATGGCTGGCCTTTAATGCAGTCTGGTGCCGTGACCACATCGATCAAATCGCCACAATGGCGCGTGCTTTATGAAAGCATTGGCGTCCTTTCTTTCCTACTTTCTTTCCTCCTTTCTTTCCTCCTTTCTTTCCTCCTCCTCTTTTTCCTCCTTTCTTTCTTTGTCTTGTTTCTGTGTTATATTTTAATGGAGGGCCAAGGTCAGGGTGACCTTGGTCGCCCACTGCCATTCTCCATCCACTACCGGCGACCAAGCACCTGCTTCCGGCAAAACCCAGTCGAACCGGCGCCAGGCCTGAGAGTCCCGGGTGTAGGGTTTAAGGAGGTGGGAGGAGTGATGGGGTGAGCGGATCAGCTGGGTGAGGGGGTGAGGGGGTGTGGGGGTGAGGGGGGTAAGGGGGTGATGGGGTGAAGGGGGTGATGGGGTGATGGGGTGATATGGTGATGGGGTGATGGGTGAGGGCGTGAGGGGGTGAGGTGGTGAGGGGGTGAGGGGGTGAGGTGGTGAGGTGGTGAGGTGGTGAGGGGGTGACGAGTGAGGGGTGAGTGGAGTGAGAGGTTAAGAGGTTGATGGGGCGAGGACAGTGAGAGGGTGAGGGGGTGAGTGTGAGGGATGAAGGGGTGAGTGGGTTAAGACGGTGAAGAGAGTGAGGGATCGATTGAGTGAGTGGACGAGGTGGGTGAGGTGGGTGAGGTGGGTGAGGTGGGTGAGGAGAGTGAGAGGGCGAGGGGGTGAGTGTGAGGGATGAAGCGGTGAGTGGTTTAAGACGGTGAAGAGAGTGAGGGACTGATTGGGTGAGCGGGTGAGGAGAGTGAGGGGGTGAGGGGTTAGGGGGTGAGGGGGTGAGGGGGTGAGGGGGTGAAGGGGTGAGGACAGTGAGAGGGTGAGCGCCTGAGTGTGTGGGATGAAGCGGTGAGTGGGTTAAGACGGTGAAGAGAGTGAGCGACTGATTGGGTGAGCGGGTGAGGTGGGTGAGGTGGGTGAGGTGGGTGAGGTGGGTGAGGTGGGTGAGGAGAGTGAGGGGGTGAGGGGTGAGGGGTGAGGGGGTGAGGGTGGGTGAGTGGGTGAGGTGGTGAGGTGGGTGAGGTGGTGAGGAAGAGTGAGGGGGTGAGGAGGGGTGAGGAGGTGGTGAGGTGGGTGAGGAGAGTGAGAGGGTGAGCGGGTGAGTGGTGTGGGATGAAGCGGTGAGTGGGTTAAGGACGATGAAGAGAGTGAGCGACTGATTGGGTGAGCAGGTTAGGTGGGTGAGGTGGGTGAGGTGGGTGAGCTGGGTGAGGGAGATGAGGGGGTGAGGTGTGAGGGGTGAGGGGGTGAGGGGGTGAGGGGGTGAGGAGAGTGAGAGGGTGAGCGGGTGAGTGTGTGAGGGGTGAGGGGGTGAGGGGGTGAGGGGTGAGGAGAGTGAGAGGGTGAGGTGTGAGGGGGTGAGGGGTGAGGGGGTGAGGACAGTGAGGAGGGTGAGTGTGTGGGATGAAGTGGTGAGTGGGTTAAGAAGGTGAAGAGAGTGAGGGACTGATTGGGTGAGCGGGTTAGGTGGGTGAGTGTACGGTGAGATGAGGAAAGGGGTTAAGGGAGTGGGGTAAGGGCTTGAGGGTTAATCGGGTTGAGGGCGTTAAGCGGGTTGATTGCGGTAAGGGGGTTGTGGGGGTTGAGTGGAGTGTGGGGGTTGTGGGGATTGAACGGGTTGAAACGATTTGAAACGATTTGAAACGATTTGAAACGATTTGAAACGATTTGAAATGATTTGAAATGATACAATCTGAAATGTTCAGATTTGTTGTCAAATGACAGTAAAATTGAATGCATAAAAAAGAGCTAAACTTACACAAGGTGATATGGTACAGTTGTTCTTAGGGATTCCAGACCATATCATGATGCTGTGGATGGTCTTCAATTTATGAGCTGATTTTAAGGTATCAAAGGTATTGGGAGTATGTTTTCGGGCTGGAACATGGACAAGTTGAACACTGCGGTGATTGTATAAACCTTTTCTTTTCTTCAAATTGAATAAAACCTTTTTTCCGCTCGTCTTCTGGCTTTAGCAGTTATAACGCATTTTTACTAGTGTAGGAGTCTGCACTGACCTCTGAGGTAAAAACCACCTGTAACGCTTATTGTCAGCAAGGACTCAGCCATACTATAGTCAGAACGGCATACTTACGACTGACTAGTGGCTACTACCTGCTGTTCCTGCTTGAAGCAGTCAACTGGTGGATATTTCGCCGTCCACCTTCCCCTCAGGGTGGCCCCCGAGCACCTTAACCACAACTTAATTAAGTTTTACTCTCGGGGTTGGCGCCCACCTAGGTATTTTTCAACCTCACCTATGATTCAATTATTTACAAATGTTGATTATGAAGCGAAAATGGACACATTGGAATCAACAGACTCCTGTTTAAATATCGCCTTCAATGTTTCAGTGAAACTGCTTACATCCTCAGTCATCCCCCCTAAGTTATTAACAACAAATAAAAACACAACGGAATGAACAATAGAGATTTTAGGGAAATGGGCACCAGTTTCCCTTAAGTAGAATGAGCCGCAGAGAAGGATGTGATATATCGCAGCAGTGAGCCGATTTTACAAAACGCGTCCAGTCATTTGTTGACTGTTTATACGTTGAGTCAGAAAGCCATATGAGCACGTGTTTCGTGTGTAAAAATGGCACATTGATTTTTATCATCGGCTATTGGATGTCAAACATATGGTCATTCTGACATATTTCTTTTAGAGGAAACCCACTGCCACCAACACATAGGCTACTCTTTCCAATAAGCAGCAAAAGGTCTTTTATGTGCAGTTTCCCACAGACAGGACGGCACATACCACAGCCTTTGATGAACCAGTTGTGGACCACTGGTTGGAACGGAAAATAGCCCAAACTGCGAATGTGTCCACGGAGCAGGATCGATCGGATGATCGACACCTTCACAGGTGGGCACTTTACTGCCTGAGCTATGTCCCGCTCCTGACCTCAGAGGCAAGGACCCAGATAGTTCAGTTTTTGTTATTTTCTGTCCTAGCGACATCTAAGGTCATGGCAGGACGGCTACTGACTTGTGACAAGCGCACTCATGGCGCCTTTATAGTGCTGCCCCATTGGGAGACCAGGCTACCAGCACCATGACCTGATACCCCACTCAGTCATATTACCCTGACACTGAGCCAACCAGTCCTTGCCCTATCCAGATAGATAATTAGGCGTGGATAGGGTGATGACATCGGGAAGCCTAGGTGGGGTAGCGGTTAGCAAACTAGCCTGGAATACAAGAGGCATGGGTTCGAATCCTGCTCTAGGTAAAATATGTGATCGTCATCACCCCCCACGAGTGTAGTACTCTGCACTGACCTTTCAAACAAAATTGAGAAAACTAATTGCAAAGTCATATGTGGTGCCTCAACGACACTCACAGTTAAGGGATAAATAATAATGATGAGCTCCAGAATCCTTCTATTCGGACAGTGTCCGCTTCCCTTGCAGGAGGTCACAGGTTCGCCTCCCAACCGAGTCTAATCACAAACTTTCAGAATTGATACGCAATGTTAGCTTCCCCTTTGCCGGGCATTGTTAGAAAAAGGGCAAAGGCTGGGTGGATCAATACCATAATATTTCGACTCAGAGGGATGTCAGCTAGTTGTACCGGTATTGTAGAATCCTAACAGGGCAGCACTATAAAGTGGCAGTGGCAATCCACAAGTCGATACCCTTGTTGATATGACCCCAGGTATCGGGAGGACATAACACCCAATAAAACAATCATTACCTTAAAGCTGCATAGTCTGATGAAATATCAAATTTTCAAAACCAAACCAATTATCTAGATTTGATTTGACATATCTAACTTCGATACTGATGCACTTATTAAGCATTTGTTTCTGTGTAGAAGGAAATACTGAGTCAATTTAACCGAACCTGCTACTGCAGAAGTCTATGGTGTCAGAGTTTTGGCAAGCTTGCCAGAACTAATTGTCCATGTTTGCAATCAAAATATCTCAAAAGTTTACCATTTAAAATATAAGTAACTTTGAACTAATGTAAAGTAGATATCAGTGGTTGATCTAATATATTTATCTCAGAAAAAATACAGAAATTCAAAACCATCAGACTATGCAACTTTAATAGAGACCACTGCAGTATGTGAACGTTGCATGCTGGTGAGAGCAGCGGCTTTTATCAAGTCCGCCTCATTAATACCGTTAATGATTTATTTAGCCTACCTCAAAGTCAACCTCAGTATGCGAGGCATTTAGATACCTCTGGATCACGCTCACGACCGATGTGATATGTTTGTCTGTTTGTTGTTGTTTTACAACCTAGCAACATCTAAGGTCATATCAGGGCTGGTACTGAATTGTGACAGTATGCACTCATGGCAACTGTATAGTGCTGCCCCACAGGGAGACCAGGCTGCCAGCACCTTGACCTGATATCCCATTCAGTCACATTATCTTGACATTGAGCTAACCAGTCCTTGCCTAATCGTAATAATGCTGAGCGCCAGGCTAGGAAGTGACAAGTATAAATTGTTAAGTCATTGGTTAGATTCAACCAGAGTTCGAACCCACGAATCCATGAGCAGATCTCCCCAAACAGGAGACGGACGCTCAATTCATTCAACCATCCCATCTGGTCACAAATGTGAAATATAACTTTGAGTTGGAATTACTACTAAAGGGAATAAAACATTACCTGACATTGAATGTTAATTGCTCGCGAGAGGACGTTGTATAGTGGTAGCAAACATGTGATGGGTAAGTGACTGTTGTTGAGGAAGTCACCTGACTGTTTTATGAATGCTTATTGTAGCCGTAGTCGGGAAGTCTATGCATAGCCAAATAGAAGTCGGTGAGTATATGCATAGTCAACTGGAAGTCAGTGAGTTAATGAATGAATGAAATGGGTGGTTTACAGTCATATAATGACTGAAGGTTGCAAAATACTGCAACACTAGATGAGAAAGGTGGTCCCATGTGGGAGAAGAACATTTCTCAGTGGTAAAAGGGGTAGTTAAGACTGGAAAGATGGCTGCACCAAGGGAAACAAATAAATTGCCGGCAAAGGGTTCATCGCCAAACCTCTGAAGGGAGGGAAGGGGCGGGGACAAAAAAGGGGGGGGTTGGGAGGGAGAGGGTGAGGGAGGTTCATGTTAGTCATAGAGAAGGAAAGGGGTGAGTGAAGGAGCTAGACAAGAAGTTATTGGTCTCAGTCAATGACAATGTTAGTGTAAGGAGGGCCAACAGATCCGATGATTAGGTGGTTCTGCCGGTAGAAACGGGCGAGGGGCTCCCAGATAGCCTTGGACATCCTGATGAGGATGGCCAAGGCAGCCCTGGTCTCGCTGAGGATTTTGTCAGAATCTTCAGTGAAGTCGATGATGGCAGATCTGTCAATAACCTTGCATGTAGTGAGGATGTGTGCATCCTAGTGAGTGTAATATTTGGTTAATATAAAACGACGATGGTATGCTTAGCCTATTAGGTGTTGGTGAGTATATACTTAGCTAAATAGTCGGTGGTGAATGTGTGCTCAGCCAAGTCGATATTTGTGAGTGTATGCTTACCTAAATAGTTGTTGGTAATTGTATTAGTACCAAAGTAGATTTTGCTGAATGTATGCTTAGCCAAGTAGATGTTTGTAAGTGTATGCTTAGCTAAATGGTTGTTGGTGAATGTGTAATGTAGCCAATTAGATGTCGCTGAATGTATGCTTAACCAAGTAGATGTTCGTGAGTGTATGCTTACCTAAATAGTTGTTGGTAATTGTATGAGTACCAAAGTAGATTTTGATGAATGTATTCTTAGCCAAGTAGATGTTTGTAAGTGTATGCTTAGCTAAATGGTTGTTGGTGAATGTGTAATGTAGCCAATTAGATGTCGCTGAATGTATGCTTAGCCAAGAAGATGTTTGTGAGTGTATACTTGGCTAAATATTGTCTTGGTGAGTATATATGTAGCCAAGCAGATGTAATTGAATGGGTGCTTGGCCAAGTATATATTGCTGAATATGTGCTTAGCCTAGTAGATATTGCTGAAGATATGCTTCCTTAAGTAGATGTTGGTGAGTGTATACTTAGCTAACTATTTGTTGCTGAATATGTGTTCAGATAGATAGACGTCGGTGAGTGTATGCATAGTAAAATAGATGTTGGTGTCTGCACGCTTATATGCACATCATATATCGGTGAATATATGCTTAGATATATAGATGTGCGTGAGTGTATGCATATCAAAATACATGTTGGTGAGTGCATTCTTAACAAAGTAGATACTACTGAGTGTATGCTTTCACACATGGATGTTAGATATAGCTGAATGTGTGATTAGTCAAATTGATGATGATGTGCGTATGCATAGGCAAATATGAGTCAGTGTGTGTGATTGCATAGATAAATGTCGGTGAGTGTATGCTGAGATGAATGTATGTTTGTAAGTGTGTGCCTAGCTAAATAGCTGTCGCTGGCAAGCTAGTCATGCTTGCCTGCTAAAAAAATATCCAATCAGACGGCTTGGCAAGGCTTACATCATAGTCCTAATCTCACAGTCTGGTTGGTTGGTTGCTGGAGTTTTACATCGTGGCAACATCTAAGGTCTTATCAGGCCGGTTCCTGACTTGTGACAGTGCACATTCATGGTGACTTAATAGTGCTGCCACACTGGGAGACCAAGCAACCAGCACCATGACCTGATAGCCCATGCAGTCACATTATCCTGACACTGATCCAACCAGTCTTTGCCAAGTGTCTGGCTAGGAAGTGACAGGTATCAATTTTTAAGTCATTGGTTTGACTTGACCAGGGTTCAAACACTTGGGTTAAATTCGCGTGATCTACCAAAACGAGAGACAGACGCTCAGCTCATTCATCCACCCGTCTGGTCCTCACCAGTATGGAATCTGAACTAACAGCAGCAGAATTGTTATTAGACTTCACAACATGTATTTAATCTAATTTGTAGATCTCTGTATCAGAGTTAGCAAACAGTTCCAACCAGGGATTAACTGTCTAGTATAGTTTTAAAAAACTATACTCTATTCGATATAGGCTGTATGTATTGTTGGTAAATGTTTTATTCTTGAAAATAACATATGTATCAGCCTCCAAAGTACTTGTCTATCAGCCATAGATGCTGATAGATAGATCTACACAAATCATTTTAATCATGACCTAAAAATAGATCTCTAAATGATATATGCACCAAACATCTATATGGCTAAGTTGAGTATACACATGCAACCACTTCATTAGTGGACAGGTGGACTCTACTGAAAAACATAATCTAAAGCAAATTGAACAAGTGGAAGAAGAATACAGATTCGGTACTAGGAACATGGTATTGGTGATTGAATTTTAATAAACAAAAATAAAAGGAGACAAAATAAGCAGTTCACATAAAATGTTCACAGAGCGAGTCATTAAGTACCTCACTGTAAAAATGCTATTCAAGCAAATAAGGATTAGGGTAAGGTAAAAGAAAATGAGAATACTTTTTTTTTCTTGACGAGTTATACTGCCTATCATGGATAAGTCTGAATAGACTTGTTTTCACCATTACACAGATTGCCGATAGAAAGCTTAAGCCTACACTTTTACCCACCCAAGGGATTTTTAACCTCCCACACCACATAGATATAGTATGAGAGCAACTGGCCTCTGATGATGCTGTAAGTTATGCACAACGGTGGAACTCCAAATTGGCAGAGGTGGGGACATGGGGAATCCAACCACTGACCTTCAGATTAGGAGTCCGACCTAGAAAAATGTCAGACACTCTAACCACTCCACCACAGAGAATACCACAACAGATCCAGGATTGTCATGGGTAGTCACATTAGGATTGTCATGGGTAGTCACATTAGGATTGTCATGGGTAGTCACATTCAGGATAATAGAAATTAGTGCAATGAGAAAGAAGGCGAGCAGAAAGATGCAGATTGCTATTGAGAATCAGTAAGATTGGCACTGACAAGATGCTAGTCAGCCAATGGAAGATTAGCACGCAAAGAAAGGGAGAAAGAAGATGTACATTGCTCTTGAGAATCAGTACAGTAAGTTTGGCATTGACAGCACCAAACTAGTTCTCAAAACGTCCGACCAAGTTCTAAAATGGGCTCTGGTCGTGGTAGAATGTGACTGCAAGAAAACTTTGGGCATGCTCAAAGTTCTGGAGCACCATTTCATTTGTAAAAAGACTGTAAAAGGTTACTACTATGTCGATTCCATTCGCACACAGTTTGAGTTTGTTCAGCACCATTTTCAAGAATGTAGTGAGAACTAGCTTGATGTGATGGGGGTGATGAAAGAAGATTATTGCATGAAGAAAGAAAGGGCGAAGAAAGATATCGGTTGCTATGGAGAATAAGTAAGTTTGGCAATGTCAACATACTAGCCAAGTAAAGGAAGATTAGTGCATGAGGAAAGAAAGGGAGGACAAACATGCCGGTTGCTATGGAGAATAAGTAAGTTTGGCAATGTCAGCATACTAGCCAAGTAAAGGAAGATTAGTGCATGAGAAAAGAAAGGGAGGACAAACATGCCGGTTGCTATGGTGAATCAGTTTGGCAATGTCAACATCCTAGCAAAGCGAAGAAAGATTAGTGCATGAGGAAAGAAAGGGAGGACAAATATGCTGGTTGCTATTGAGAATGAGTAAGTTTGGCAATGTCAAGATCCTAGCCAAGCAAAGAAAGATTAGCGAATGAGGAAAGAAACGGAGGACAAACATGCCGGTTGCTATGGAGAATCAGTATATTCAGCACTGACATGCTATTCAGATTAAATAAGGTTAGTGCATGCATAAAGAAAAGGAGAGGTGAGATGCAGGTTGCCATGGAGAAGCAACAACTTCGGTACAGACAATATCTATTCAGGTGAAGTAAGGTTAGTGCACGCAGAAAGAAAAGGAGAGGTGAGATGCAGGTTGCCATGGAGGAGCAACAACTTCGGTACAGACAATATCTATTCAGGTGAAGTAAGGTTAGTGCACGCAGAAAGAAAAGGCGAGGTGAGATCCAGGATGCCATGGAGAAGCATCAACTTCGGCACTGACAATATCTATTCAGCTGAAGCGAGGTTAGTGCACACAAAAAGAAAAGGAGAGATGAGATGCAGGTTCCCATGGAGAAGCAACAACTTCGGTACTGACAATATCTATTCAGGTGAAGCAAGGTTAGTGCACAGAGAAAGAAAGGGAGAGATGAAATGCAGGTTGCCACGGAGAAGCAGCAACTTCAAGCAAGGTTAGTGCACAAAGAAAGAAAATGCGAACAAAGATGCGGATTTGCCATGGAGAATCAGCTGTATGTTATTCAGTTGAAGGAAGGGTTAGTGCAAAAGTAATAATAAAAGGACAAATAAAAGGGAATGGATTTGAGTTATAGCAACATGTGAATATAACTGCGATGAGTCAAACAAAATTAGGGCAATATATTCCAGAGAACCGAATACAATCAGAAGAGCAGTTCCCATTTAACCTAAATGCCGACCGACCCACCAATGCACCCACCCACCCACCACCCTATCTTCCATATAGGCAAGTACGCAGCTGCACACCACGTGAGATTAAAATTTAAAATTAAAAAATATATATATTATGTTTAATAGCATTTAATTTTGTCGTGCTTTATTCATGTAGTGTTTTATTCCATCTGCGTTCCACCTGAAAAATCCCAAACTAGGCCACTGCCAACCATCCATCTCCACATTTGCAGTTTGGGCTATTTTCAGTTCCAACCAGTGGTCCACAACTGGTTTATCAAAGGCTGTGGTATGTGATGCCTTGTCTGTGGGAAAGTGCATATAAAAGACCCCTTGCGGCTTATCGGAAAGATTAGCCTATGTGGCGGCAGTGTGTTTCCTCCAAATAAATATGTCAGAATAACCATATGTTTGAAGTCCAATAACCGGTGATAAAAATCAATGTGATCTAGAGGCCCCGTTAAATAAAATAAACTGTCCTTTCCCATCCATCTATGATGCTATTTAAACCTTCGCTATCGGCTACTGCCATGCTCTTTCTTCATTAATAAGCCATGGCAGGTTCTCAATCAACACACACTGAGGGGCAAACAGCTTCAATCACATGACCACTGGAGGCTAACTACGGCCATTAGCGATGCTGGAAATGACAATGACAAGGTTTTGACAATGACAATGATTATATTTTTACTCTGTCGACCCCTCACAGGTTATCAAAGCAACGATATAACATAATCTAGTGTAAATCCAATAGTGACTCAAAATAGCATGTTCATGCAAGTAATGTTCAAGAATTAGTTTTATTCGATCCAGACGTTGACATTGCTATAACAGGAACTTTAATAAGCGTAATCAACTGAGTTGAGAATGAGTCATTGTGGAAATTTTAACAAATATTTGTGTATGCAGTTGTCTTGTAATTAGGCTCATTGTACAAGCTTCCCAAATGCAAACTTCTGCTTACTACATCATCATCATCATGCTGTCAGTCGCGATGTGACAAAGACTGCTTTCATTACTTGACTGCCGCTTAAGTTTTGTGCAGTTGTATATTTCATGAAAGCTGCCTGCAAAAGTGTTGAAGTGCTGCTGGCTTTTGCAAGTTACCAGTGGCACTCTCTCGGGGAGCAAATAGAGGTTTCACACCGGTAAGAACATATCCAGACAGGTGCAAAACTATTTGTCCCTGCAGTGGCTGGTCGGGTGATGTTGGGAGTTCAATACATCAACCACCCTTAATGCTGCCACAGTGACATGGTTTTCTGCTTAGGGTTTGCTCCCCTACTCTTAGCCTTCGGTTCAGTCAAGAACCTGTACCACAAGGCAATGGTTTACAACTCTGCAGGGTAGGGGCGTCAAACTCCCTGAGGTGTTGCAATACCTGCAATACCTGCATACCACTTACTACACATCTCATACAAAGGGTATGTTACCACTCAGGAAGTATGTGGCAAGATCCTGCAGGCGAATGGACCACAGTGTAAAATTAGGCGGATTTTGTGCTTAGAGTCGATGGTTATCAAATACGGGTGTAATGTTAAAGGTTATGGAGCAGGAGGGGCAATTCTTGTATGTTGAAAAGTAAATAGTTGTACCAGACGGGATCGCCGAATGAGTTAGAGTGTCTGTCTCCCGTGTTGGTAGATCATGGGATCGTGGGTTCGAATCCTGGTTGAGTCAAACCAATGACTTAAAAATTGATACTCGTCGCTTCCTAGGCAGGTGCTCGGCATTATTAGGATAGGGCAAGAAGCAGTGGAATGAGGAAGACCAGTCGTCTGCGACTGACATTTCGCCTGCTTAAACAAGTAATGTACCAACAACAACAAAATCTCTTTAGTAGTGTCAGTTCTTACCGAGCTCGGGGGGCTCTTGGGTGCGGGACACATACCCACAAGCACTAACACATCGCAGTTGTGTAGGCACAAATAAAGGAAAAGTGAAAATAAAAGTGTAGGTTATTGGTAAATGTCAAAGGATACACAAAAGAGTAAAAGCAGGTGTGTAGCAATACTCGAACAGACAGGGCTGCCCTCTATGGAAGATCTGCTGATCAAAAAGAATCTCCGATGGACTGGACACCTCATGAGGATGTCATCAGACAGGCTACCAAAGCAGATCCTCTACTCTCAACTGTCTTCTGGCTACAGAAAGAGAGGGCGCCCTCGTCTCCGGTTCAAGGATACCATCAAGAGAAACCTGAAGCTGAGAGACATTAAGACCGACTCATGGACATCACTCTCACAGCAGAGAACTAAATGGAGAGCGGCAGTCAAGTAATGAAAGCAGTCTTTGTCACATCACGACTGACAGCATGATGATGATGATGAGCAATGAGAAATAATGTAGACTGTTATGCAGGGCCTTGTAGGAGAAGGAACAATACTGTAAATGTGATATACCAGGTAGTGCATCGGTAGGTGAATTGTGTGTAAGAGGGACTGCCATGCTCAGTGGAGAGTGTAGACAGGCCCAATGAAGCTTGTCTGACCTAAGCAGTCTGGCCAAGGTAGACCGGTGCTGGGAGAGTGGTAAATCTGGATAGAAAGCTGGACTGTGTGTGTGTGTGGGGGGGGGGGGGGGGGTGAGGCAGTGGGAGCCTGAGACCTGAGCAGGGAGGACTGAGCAGAGCAGAAACCACAAAGAGGGTGATATAGCTTTTGTATTAGTATTGGTTGACAAAGGTGTTGATAAAGTTGTATCCATTGTACAGGCATCATTGCTCAGTTCTTAGTAAGACAAATCAAACTAATGCTAACTAGTGAAACTCGCTTGTTCAGTATTTCAACAGGATGGTTGGTTGTTGGAGTTTTACGTCCTGGCAACATCTAAAGTCATATCACCAAACTGCAGCTGTATGGTTATATTTCCTGTTCCTGAGGTCTGGCAAAAAGCACCTTGCAATGCACACTAACAGGAATCTGAGACTAAAGGGACTCCGAGACTTGTCCACGTCCATTCCCTGATGTTGTCTTCCTACCCTCTTCCTTTCTCTGCCTTGTCCTTTTCAGCCTTTCTATCTGCCTCGCACGATCACTTTTTAGCCAGATCTTATGAACATGAAATATGGCCATACCACTGCAGTTTGCATCTCTTTATGAGCGTCAGGAGATCTTTGTGTGGTCCACTTGAGGTGTGATTATAATTGTTCAAAATACACTGCTTTTCTTACATCCTCAAGCAACATATTTCATAGAAAAGGCACAATCGCTATTTTATTTAAATCTAGACTATCGCCGTCCCGCATGATTCCTGCCTAACCTAGTTATGACGTCAAAATGCACCCCGTTCTTCTCCTCTTGGAAACCGGACGCGGGGGCCTTATCGGTAGAGCGCAGGCTTCCCGTGTGGGAGATCGGGGTTCGATTCCCGATCGAGTCAAACCAATGACTTATAAAATTGATACTTTCCTCTTCCTATCACTGTATCAGGTCATGGTGCTATACAAATCGCTATGAGTGCACACTGTCGCTGTTTGTTTGTTGTTGTTTTACATGCTAGCTACATCTAAGGTCATGTCAGGACGGGTACCAACTTGTGACAGTGTGCACTCATGGTGACTTTATGGTGCTGCCCCACTGGGAAATCAGGCCACCAGCACCATGACCTGATATCCGACTCAGTCACATTATCCTGACAATGAGTGAACCAGTCCTTGCCCTATCCTAGTAATGCCGAGTGCCAGGCTAGGAAGTTACAAGTATAAATTGTTAAGTCACTGGTTTGACTCGACCAGGGTTCGAACTCATAATCTCCATGGGTTCAGATCCCCCGATCTCCCAAAACAGGGGATGGACACTCAACTCATTTGGCCATCCCGTTTGGTCGCACACTGTCGCAAGTCAGTACCCATGCTGATATGACCTTATATGTTGTCAGGACGTAACACTCAAAGAAAGAAACAAACAAGCGCCTCTTAGAACATATGACTCAATTCGTTGCAGCTTACAATATTATTGGTGCAGCAGACGACAATGTGTTAATAAATGACGCATATCCTACCTTCTCTGTCAGTTCCTTCTGACTAGAACTGGGTAAACAAGGGTCTCAGGAGACACTGTCAGCTGCTACCAGATCATTGCACAGCCTCCACCATGGTGGGGAACCCGGGTACTAACACTAAACCTACCATTTCCACTAGGGGTCTGCTTATTGTATTTGAACGAAATAACCTACATTTTAAAGCTGCACTTGCGCATCAATCAATCAATCAATCAATCAATCAATGCCGCTATCTGTATTTAGCACTGGATATGATAGGAGGTTACAGTGGCGTTTTATTTTAATTATTCACTATCCATATCAAAATTTGCAAAATATTGAAGAGTTCAGGCGCAAAACCCTGTAAATGCCAATCTAAACATGCAATTAAAATACAAGATTTTAACCTGAATATGATGTTAATTCTGACTAATTACACTTTTGTTGTGATGCCAGATTATGGAGCAATTACCATAAAAGGAGGAATGCAACCAAATTAAATTTCTATAGGTTTTATTCCAATGTTTATCAATATTTTTGGATTGGCATTTACAGGGTTGTGCGCCTGAACTATATATTAAAGAAGAAAGGACAACAACAATTAAAGAAAAAATGGAACGATGCAATGCCATCTACATGTAATACACATTCAATCAATCAATCAATAGTTCCGTCCTCTAGTCGAGGGTTGGATGCAATGGTTCTCCACTTGTCCCGATGGTGTGCTGTTCTGATAGACTGTGAATAATTCAAGCCTGTCCACTGTGAAATATTTGTAAACCATGATGTTCTTGGTCTCCCTCTCCCTCTGCTGCCATTCACCTTCCCTTCCAACAATGTATGGTATATTGAACTCTGACGAATGATGTGGCCAAACTAAATAAGTTTCTTTGTCTGTATAGTGGCAAACAAGCTTTTCTTATTTTTAATTTTTCTGAGAACTTCTTTGTTGGTGATCTTCTTTGTCCATGATATTTTCATCATCCTTCGATAAGTCCACATCTCAAATGCTGCTAAACGTTTGTACATTTTCTTAGAGATTGTCCATGTCTCTGCCCCATACATTAGAGTAGACCACACATAACACTGAAGAATACGCTTCCTTGTTTGTATTAATATCTTACTTGATGTTAACACTCTATACATTTTGGAGAATGTTGTTCGGGCTATTGTTATCCTTCTTTTAATTTCTTCACCACATATATAATACTTGTATTATCCAACTGGAATTGCTTGCACTTACAACCACAACTTATAGTTTCATTTATAACATGTATAATACTTTTATTATTTAACTTGAATCCCCACCCTTCTGCAGCAGGCTAGAGGTCATTCCCAACCTGTGACTGTATGCACTCATGTCGACTTTATAGTGCTGCACAATGAAATACTTGCTCGCCAGCAACATGTCCAGACATTCTACACTGTCATATTATCCTGATACTGAACAAACCAATCGATACATTTCCCTCGTGGTGCCAACCGCAAAGAACAACTTTGTAAGTCATTGTCTTGACAGCTATAATTAGATTCAGAGAGCGCTATACAGTCTAATTGTTCTTAAGGGGCTGTCACATTATGACGCACCTCGCAAGCGCGTGGCGAATGCGTAAAATCACTTTTTTACGTTGAGATGCAGCAAACTTATCGGCGTGAGAGGCAAAGTTGGAGGTACATATATACATAGCGTATGGCCATGGCCAATATATGGCTAACGTGCCTCCCGGCGAAAAACGCTTGAATTACGCTCACGGTACATTCACAGAAAGTGGGTGAACGTTATATACGTTATTCAATCACCAGAACTATGCCTCATACGTTACACATGTCAAGACAAGGTGGAGAAACGCAAAGCATACTGTACAAGCTAATGCTCAAATATGTGGTTGTGTTCATAGGATATGAGGAAAATAATAGATACAAAGAGAAAGGAAGAGAATAAAGTGTAAGAGAGAGATAGAGTCCGAGCCCTCTGGTTTATTATTATATAGTTACATGGGTTCATGGTAGAGTATCATACCACCTCCCTCCACCAATGGGAATCCAGCATTCCTGGTCCTACCAATAGGAATCCAGCATTCCTGGTCTCCATGGATACCAGTGGTCTGCCCACCACCAGTAGCTGTTTGGCCCCTTGGCCACCACCAACCTTGACCTTTTGAGTGTGGTGACCCCTACCCCAGCAGAAGGGCTAGGCCCTGAGTGCAATCACACCCAGACCTGCCAGCACCACTATGTCTATTTACATCCCACCACCAACCCATATATATATATATATATATATATATATATATATGCACCTGGTCACGTACACCGACCAGTAATAGAACATTCCCCCCTTGCTGAATATATGAATATTTCACAGTACGTTAGAAGTACGTTAGACGTACATTAGATTATGTTAGACGTATGTTAGACGTACATTAGATGTACGTTAGATGTGCATTAGACATATGTTAGATGTATGTTAGACATACGTTAGACATACATTATCCATACGTTGTCAGTATGCGGACTACATTTCCACTGCCTTTAACGTAGGTCAACGTAGTGCAACATAGGGAACAACATATGTCTAACATACGATAACGTACATCGACATAAGCTTAACGTATACATAACATACGGCTGGCATAGCACCCATACATTGTTGTATGTCGAAAGTTGTGTGCATGCCCAAAACTTTCGCGACCCCCTAACGAGCATCAACGTACATTGACATACATTGACATACATCCACATATGCATAATGAACGCATAATGCATTATGACATATCCTGACATAGCGGCCAAAAACCACTTCCAGTGGCGTACATTTGCACGATGCATCGTAATTCACTCACGAGACACAACACGATGATACTATTTGGAACAGATTTATTATCTGAAACAATAAATACTCAATGAGCAGCAAGCGCGATGTGGCGACAGAGGCCTTCTTTCGTGACAAGTAAAGCAATCAGGACTATCTGGAGATAGTTAACGTTCATAGTATGCTTCAAGATATAGGCATGATGTCTCAGTACAGAAAATACAGTGTTAAGGTACGAGATAGTCTCTTGGAGAGTCAGATCTGGAATAAACATACGATCATTGTCTAACAGAATAATAAGCAGAGTAATAAGCAGAACCCACACTTCGGCAGCGCTCAACCCTTCGATGAGGGTGGGAGGGTGGGAAAATCGATAGGTCTTAGTCCAGCGGCAGTCGGGCCAGCAGTGAGCTTATCACTGGTGACTGATACGCCGCCCTGGTGTCTCGCGAGTGAATTAGGAATGTTAGCTAGCCAACATTACCAATTCACTCACGAGACACAACACGATGATACTATTTGGAACAGATTTATTATCTGAAACAATAAATACTCAATGAGCAGCAAGCGCGATGTGGCGACAGAGGCCTTCTTTCGTGACAAGTAAAGCAATCAGGACTATCTGGAGATAGTTAACGTTCATAGTATGCTTCAAGATATAGGCATGATGTCTCAGTACAGAAAATACAGTGTTAAGGTACGAGATAGTCTCTTGGAGAGTCAGATCTGGAATAAACATACGATCATTGTCTAACAGAATAATAAGCAGAGTAATAAGCAGAACCCACACTTCGGCAGCGCTCAACCCAACAAGGTTCCGAGCGCTGCCGGAGCCGCACTAACATGTACCGCTGAGAGATACGTATTAACAGAGGCACTTCGCCATGTGCCTGCCGCCATGATGTTGTCCAGAGTTAAACCTACTCCTTGGCATGCCTGGGCTGCACCCCTACGAAGGCCGTGTAGTGTGAATGCCGTTTCTTTGCCCAGGGCCATGAAGGAGGCCAAGCTTAGAGCCCTTTTAAGTACCGGGAGCGTCAAAGGGAGACCCGAGGGGAGCATGAAAGCGGGAGAATCAGGGTAGGAGGGAGCTCTTGCGTATTTCTGCCAAGCCCTAACCGGGCAACATGATGACAACCCTAGACTCGGTAGTCTAAAGATGACCGGCGGGGCAGAGGAAGGTCTTGTTTTAGTAGACCTCAGAACCACCACTAACCCGTCCCCATCTACGTATATATCTTTGAACCTCAATACATGCAACAGTGCTTCCGGCTCGACCGTGCTTGGCACCAGGTTAGATTGCCGGACAAACGTAAAGTAACCTACTAACAGGGCAGCGACTATCACATCGGGGCTAGGTCGTAGACTTGCCAGGTACTCTATCATAGTTTTTAGCTCAGAGGGGTTGATTGGAGTTGCCCGAGACACCTTATGCGTTGAAGTTTTGAATATTCCGGCTTTAAACAGCTTAATTTTGTACGCCTCGAACGCGGTTGCCGTACCACTACCTGCTGTTACCCAAAGTTTCACGGAGCTAAAATAATTCATAACGGCCCCGGGCGATTTAAGGCGGTCTCTGAGGTACATGAGGAAAGAAAGGAGAACATAGACTGACGGATTTTGGCAGTCAATACGATGTTGCTTACAAAAATTCAGGTAAAGTTTAACGTGCGACGCCTTGTTCTTCCATGTCCTCGGGGCTAACGCTTCTACATAGCTATCGAGTAGCCTCTGGTGGTGCATTATCGAGAATCCTGGAAGATAGAGCCAAAACATTACTATCTTCCGAAACCTTCTATTACATGGTGCATTCTAATACATCGAGCGATACTGACACAGAGACCTCTTTAAGGCCACGAATCTTACAGATATTCAAGGCAGAAACTTTATGACAATTATGGTGAGGGGCTCGACTTAAGGCGTCTGCTAATACCAGTTCTTTACCGGCTTTATGTATCACTACTAACTCAAAGTTCTTTTTTGCCGCAATTAACCATAACTGCCGGGCACAGGCGCAAAGAATTTTATCTTTACCTCTCCCTGAGTCTAGCACCTGTTTGGAAGCAAGATTATCAGTATTGACCACTACAGTGAACTCATGCGGTAGAGGCGGAAGAAGGTTAATGACCGCATGTACCAAGTTTAAAGCTTCAAGCTGAGTAATTGCGAGGTTTTTTGCACAGAGGTCAGGTTCGTATGCGACACTGAAATAATGCGTAGAGGAAAAAGCGCCACCCCCACGCAGCGTGGAGTCGCACTCAATGATCCACTCTTGCCTAGGCGCTGGAGGGATCAGTTGTATTCCATTATAGGTATTAGCGAATAGTTTGAACCATTCAAGATCTTTCAACAAGTCCTTATCAAATGTACTTTGGCCCACATATGGGGAGGCCCTTAATGCAGCAAGGACCCTATTTGTAAACCTTCCTGCCGGCTTAATACATTTCGATAGGTGATGCAACTTACCCGCCAGACTTTGCAGTTGCTTGCGTGAACATGTATTCTTAGTTTCCCATAAGAGACATTCCTGTAATACCTCTTTTATTTTTTCTTTTGGCAACGTGACTGACATAGCTACGGAATCAATCCTAAACCCAAGCCAGATTAAGGATTGAACAGGTGGAGTACACTTTTTGATGGCTAGCTGCAAACCTAAGTCAGACGATAATCTAATAAAATAATTAAACGCCTCAGATGCTCTTTCTTGAGATGCCTCGATCCCTACAAAATCATCTAAGTAACACAACGAAAAATATCCTGCTCGACGCATTAGCCATACTACCGCTCTCGTAGTACGGGCACATGCGAGTGCGGATGTCCTACATCCAAAGGGGGGGGGGCAATATCAAGGTAGAAATTACCATTAAGCGCTATTCCTAGTAACGGCACTGACAAAGGACAAACTCTCAGTTGGCGGTACGCCCTCGCTAAGTCAGCTCCCCACATCCAGGCGTTTGGGCCACAATTTGTAAGCTTTTCAGTTAACGTTGAAACAGAAGGAAGACAAAAGTTAAAAGAGCGTCCTAAATAGAAACCCCGAACGATGCCAGCATTTACACTTTTACCTCTCGGAAAACTAAGATCTATAATTATTCTTCTCTCGGTAGATCCTTTCTTAGGCCTGGTCATCATCGGGCTAATTTGGCACCATGGTAGAAACGGGAGCGAGGAAAAAGGGCCTAGCAAGGCACCATGTTGTAGCTCTAAAGTAAGAAATTTTTTAATATGGAATTCAGCATTATCAGCTAGAGAATGATTCCGAAGGGTTGGAACGGGTATTCGTGTTGACGTATAGTCTAAGGGCCAACCAAATTCAAGATGATCTACCAATAACACATCAGGATAGTCTAAAAGGACTGCTCGCCATTTAGGAATATTTAAACCAGACGGGACCGAAATCCTAGCTCCCATGAAATTAGGTAAACCCGTGATCCTGACTTTATCATATATATCGCGATATATAGCTTGGCCGAACCAAGCTTGCTCTATCGTATCAGGCCAAAAGTCCAATAAACTATCTCGAAACTCTAATGGTGATGGCGGAGGAACGAAACCTTTTTTCTCAGAACTGGCTGATAGCGCCAGTTCTAACGGTTCGTCAAACCAATCGAATGTCGGCATCTCTAAGTCTGTGATTGTATTACTTACAATATTTTGGTCTAAGGACGAAGTCTGTGCATGGGAATATAAATCATTATTATCAACAATCGTGGGCAAATCAGCAACAATTTTGGATATAGTTTCAAGACTTCGAGGCTCATTAACATTATCTGATAGTGATTCTGTGTTCTTAGCGCTATCAGTTGGAACACTCGTATCATAATTAAACGTGAAAGGTTTATCAGCCACCGAAACAACCGACCCCAGAATGGGGTCAGGAGTGCTAGGCACCGTGGGAGCAATGTCAACTATCATAGGGTCAATTACATTAACATCTAGAGTTACACTAACATCTAAAGCAGGAAAAGAACTCACATCGTTAGCATTACCCGCCGTCTCATTAGCTTTCTTGTCCAAAAATCTCCGTTTTTTTCAAGCAGTCTTGTTCTCGATGAGTCAGTACACGTTTTAAACCGGTACGCACACCACGCACATATGTGCGGTGAGCGATCAGGCAAGATGCCATGTGTCGAGGCAAAGCCACAGTCCTTGCCCCAATTCCACAGGTAGCACGGCTTGCCCTCCGTCTCCCTAGAATAGTCATCCCTCTGATTAACCGGGGCGGGGTTAATAGGAGTTGCAGAACTCGTGGCAGCAGGTAGTGTAGCTGGATGAGAAGCCGAAGCCACTGCAGGCCGCACATACGGAGTCTGATTGAACCCTGCCCTTGACTGAAGCGTTCTGACCGCTTCTGTGCAGACATCACGTTGAATATCCTTAATAGCCGCTAAGTCTGCCCAGCCATCTCTGAGCCGGCCGTCCGCTATCATACAGAAAACTCGTTCTGACCACCGTCTACAGGTAGGCCAATCCCAGGTTACCGCCATTAATGCTAGATCTTTCTCGTGCTGTAGAACAGCTGGAATTGAAGCTACAGGAAAACCTGGTTGCTCGGTCAGAAGCCTAAGCGCAAAGAAAAACTCTGCCCAGGTGGCCTCCCCTAACGCTATCTTCTTACAGCCGTCCCCCCGAGTAATGAGATGGTGTGGAAAGCAGTTCGTACCTGGGGGACGCTGTAATGCCTGCACGTTATCCATCATGAAGTCAGCTGCGGTAGGGAAAGTCTGATGAGGCGCCTGCGTAGTCATGGCAGCTGGCGGCAAGGACGAGAGGTAAGCAGCTGGGTACGGTTGAGGCACGCACTGCCTCGGAACCGAGGGGTCAACTCGAGGCGGAGCCCTCCCTCGAGCTTGCGGGGACGAGGAGGCAACACGATGAGGCACGGAGAAGGCAGGCAAGGAACGGGAGTCCCGTGACGGCGAGCCGGGAGGCACCCAGTCTGCAGAAGCATCAGCCGAAGCCCTCGAGACATTCGGCGGAATTCGACCAGGCCCCCTACGACGCGGAGATCGACTCACCCTAGTCACAATGGACGGGGTAGAATCAGGGGAAGCCGACGGCAGGCCACGCACACCCCTTGGAGAAGCAGCAAGACGCTCCAACGCTTCTAACCGAGCTAGAACAGCTGGCGAAGCCCGAGACAACGATGATCCATTACGAGAAGAAGACGCCTCAGACGAGTCACTAAGACGAGTTGGAGCCCGAGCTGAGACCTTCCTGGGAAGAACCGGACGAGAAGACACTGGGGCACCTCGTTTCCCACGGCGAGCCTTAGTAGGAGCCATGATGAGAACACTGCGAAAAATCGATAGGTCTTAGTCCAGCGGCAGTCGGGCCAGCAGTGAGCTTATCACTGGTGACTGATACGCCGCCCTGGTGTCTCGCGAGTGAATTAGGAATGTTAGCTAGCCAACATTACCAATGTGACAGCCCCTTTAGAAACGTTCAAATTTGTTTGCGCTTTCCATTTGTAAATGGGTCTTGCATGTCATTTACATTAAGACATTGGTTGTTCAAGGCCATGAAATCTAAATATTCAAGCAGACTATGTCTATCAATTTACACACATACACATATACACATTTACACTATACACACATTCATGCATGCATGCATACAAGCATACATACACACATGCATCTACATATATACATAATACACATCTATACATTTAAGTGTTATACATGTATATATATGCATATGGACACATATGTACCAACATCTCAACTGAAGCCTTTATAGGGCTGCCCCACTGGGAAACTAGGCCACCAGCACCATGACCTGATATCCCACTCAGTCACATTATCATGACACTGAGCCAACACGTCCTTGCCCTATCCTAATAATGCTGAGTACCTGACTAGGAAGCGACAATTATCAATTTTTACATCATTGGTTTGACTCGACCAGGGTTCAAACCCGTGAACATATTGTTTCAGATCCCCTGATCTCCCAAAACAGGAGACGGATGCTCAAATCATTCGGCCATCCCGTCTGGTAAGTGGAGTGTGGAAGGACAACTACTGGAAGACATGTATGCTTCCACAATTTATTCCTGAACTCCGTCCACCATGGCATTACAGAACCAAGTGATCCGTCACCTGACCAGCCAGGTAACCTCTTGAAGTGGAGCGAGCCGCTAGTCAAACGCAGCAGGTGGGGGGGGGGGGACCAACCCTCTGGCTAATCTTCTGCCACCTGTCATCACAGACAAGCAACAGTGGGCCACACAGTCCCTGCCGCCACCACCTGATCATGAGGCTCAAGACTGGACTACTACACTATTACAATTCACTAACGTGGGACTGGTGAGACCAGATTCCACTTCGCCTCTCTCTTGGTGATGGCGTCTCGGGACTTCCTTAGTGACGGTTCAGTTTCTCACCGCTCTCTCAGAGGGGCGTGGAGGAGGTGGCAAAGGGGAGGAAGCGTCCTATGAAGGTGCTTATCTCGTCTGACCCCGCCAGTTGCGATAAGGGGATGTGTATAAAACACGACAGGCTAATTAATCTTCTATAGCACACCCCGATGTCGTGCGTAGAACCACGTCCAGTTAGGTGAGCCTGAACCCCCGGGTGGAAATGGATGTAGTATGGTTATAAGTCTAAGTCTAAGTCTAAGTCTAAGTCTGAGTCTGAGTCTAAGCTTAAGTCTAAGTCTAAGTCTAAGGAGAGTGGGCCGGACACTCGATGGCGGAATTGTGGTTGGGTTATTGATTGCGTGGACAACTGGTATCCATGTCCCTGCTTGGTTGACAAGTTCACTTATCTAGGCAGCACACTACCTCGCAATGTTCATGTTGACGATGAAATTACCCAGCCTCTACCCAAGGTCAAGCAGTGCATTTGGAAGACTATGCAAGCAAGTCTGGGATAAACAAGACCTCCAACTTCAAACTAAGCGTGTAGTTTTCACAGTCTTGCTATATGCCTGTGAAGCATGGCCAATATACCGTTGTCACATTAAAGTTGCATAGTCTGATGGTTTTGAATTTCTGGACTTTTTCTGAGATAAATATATTAGATCGATCACTAGTATCTAATTTACATTAGTTCAAAGTTACTTTTATTTTAAATGGTAAACATTTGAGATATTTTGAGTGCAAACATGGAAGATTAAGCATAGACTTCTGCAGTAACAGTTTATGTTAAATTGACTCAGTATTGCCTTCTATGCTAAAACAAATGCTTAATAAGTGCATCAGTATCTAAGTTAGATATGTAAAATCAAATCAAATCTAATCTAGACAATTGGTTTGGTTTTGAAAATTTGATATTTCATCAGACTATGCAGCTTTAAGCAGCTAAACCATTTTAACCTAGGAATATCAAATGGCACGAAAACATGTCAAGATACTGAAGTCTTAGAATGAGCATAAATGGTCAAGGTGCTCACATTGCATTTGATTCAAACGCCCTGCCACTACATGTGAACCACTCATGCACACCAATACTTTCACACCACATCTCACACACCCCCAATATAAGGCAGCCCACCACTGTCCATCAGCACTTCCCAGTGAGCCAACACACCGACCACACCTCCAATTTCTTCCGCCCACACACCCTTCTACTTGTACTTTAAGACTTTACCTGTGTTACTTCTTAAGCCAAACATGGATGCACGTGTCAACCTGTTTTGTAAATAAACTCTCTGCTTGTACCTGTACTTCCCTGTTGAGTCATTCCTTATTGAATCATGTAAAACCACTCTCATGCCATCCTCATATATAGAAGGAACCTAAGTTTCCTTAATAATAATATTCTATTATTCAGTAACCTTTCACAAATATATGATGGCTAAGGGTTCAGTTCAGATCTGATGTTAGCTATATTTAGAGGAACAAATTCGTGAACAACCCCCCCCCCCCCCCCAAAAAAAACCTAAAAAACTTGTGAGTTATAGTTTGCAACTGAGTTCATTTAGAAAGTTCCCTCGTTACGTAGCCCTACGCCACACTGGGGCCGTTCGGACAACAACACAACTGGAACACACATAGATCCCCCCCCCCCCCACACACACACAGAACTTCCCCGTACATCTCTTTAAGCCGCAGTCAGACCTCGCCGGACTGAGGAACCGGACAGAAACCGGACACTGTCCAGTGAAATACGGCAACACACGGTTTATATACGGTACCCATCCGGCGTGTCCATTCTATCTTCGGTGGTGTCCGGCGGTGTCCGGTACAAGTTCTGAACATGCACAAAACTTGTACCGGACACCGCCGGTCTGACGTGTACGGTTGATGTCCGGCTTAAGTCCGTTTTGTCCGTTTCATGTCCGTTTCATATCCGGTACCCATCCGTTACGTCTCCGGTTTGCTTCCTGCAGTGTCCGTTGATGGTGCTGCGGGAATTCAGTCCGTCGGTTTTCGGCGCGTCCGTGATCAGTCCGGGAGGTGTCCGGTTGGTGTCCGGTTGGTGTCCGGTCCATCCGTTAAACATTCGGTTGTAGTCCATTATTTGTTAATGTACGTTCCTTGTTGTTTAGCATTCGTTTCGTCCGGTACATTTCAGTACATTTCGGTACATTTTGATACCGAACACCACTGGACTAGATAATTCGTTATCCGGTGGTGTCCGGTACTCAGTCCGGTAAGGTCTGACTGGGCCTTTAGGGTAACACGCTCCATATTACCCTCTTTGCACCTCCCCCCCCCCCCCGCCCATTCAGTGTGACTTACTTTGCCCATGCCCCCTGAGCAGAGCGGGCACTTCCGGTGCGCATGTGTTTACGCCGCGCAGTGAATGTCTGCAGAAACGCTGCCGACAAGGCCTTCCCAGATGCTGCTCGCCATTCAACGTTAACTGAAACGCCCCCTGGTGGGGGAAACGCCGCGAGGAAAATGCTTTTAAGTTTTAGCGCGCAGGAGGGGAATATATAAATGTATATATATATATATATTTCTATATATATATATATATATATATATATGCATGCATACATTCTCCATAGAAAAGCAATGAGAAGAAAATGCGCCTTTGTAGAGTGTCGTCTGCGGGTGTGATTAAATGTCATCTGCAATGAGAAGAAAAGGTGCCTTTATAGAGTGTCGTTTGTGGGTGTGATGAAATGTCATCTGCAATGAGAAGATAAGGCACCTTTGTAGAGTGTCATATGTGGGTGTGATTAAATGTCATCTGCAATGAGAAGAAAAGGTGCCTTTATAGAGTGTCGTTTGTGGGTGTGATGAAATGTCATCTGCAATGAGAAGATAAGGCACCTTTGTAGAGTGTCATATGTGGGTGTGATTAAATGTTGTCAGCAATGACAAGAAAAGGGGCCTTTATAGATTGTCGTCTGTGGGTGTGATTAAATGTCATGTGCAACGGGAAGAAAAGGCGCCTTTATAGAGTTTCATCTGTGGGTGTGATTAAATGTCATCTGCAATGAGCAGAAAAGGTGCCTTTGTAGAGTGTTGTATGTGGGTGTGATTAAATGTTGTCTGCTATGAGAAGAAAAGGCGCCTTTATAGAGTGTCATCTGTGGATGTGATTAAATGTCATCTGCAATGAGAAGAAAAGGCACCTTTATAGAGTGTCGTCTGTGGCTATGTGATAAAAATGTATCATCTGCAATGAGAACAAAAGGAACCTTCTCAGAGTGTCGTCTGCGACTGTGATAAAATGTCATCCGCAAGGAAAAGTTAGCTTCACCGATTGTTGTCTGTTGATGTGACCACATGTTACCTGTGGCTACAAAATGGAAATGCGCTTTCACTGATTGCATTGACAAAATAACTTATTCAGCAGAATACACATATTTACCTCCCCCCACCAAATAAAAAAGAAGAAAAGCGAGGTTTCACGGATTGTCGTCTGCTACGGCACCTAAATGTCGTATGGCATGGCAAATAAATATCGTCTGCCATGGCACCTAAATGTTGTCTGCTATCGCACCTAAATGTCATCTGGCCACGGCACCTAAATATCATTTGCCACGACACCTAAATGTTGTCTGCCACAGGACCTAAATGTCATCTGCCACGGCACCTAAATGTCGTCTGCCACGGTACCTGAATGTCGTCTGCCACGGCAACTAAATGTCGTCTGCTACGGCACCTAAATGTCGTCTGGCCACGGCACCTAAATATCATTTGCCACGACACCTAAATGGTGTCTGCCACAGCACCTAAATGTCATCTGCCACGGCACCTAGATGTTGTCTGCCACGGTACCTGAATGTCGTCTGACACGGCAACTAAATGTCGTCTGCTACGGCACCTAAATGTCGTCTGCAACCACGAAGGCACAAAATGTCCTCTGGGAATATTATCTGTTTGTGGACTAAATGTTGTCCGCTATAAATAGGATATGTCGGCATTTAGCGGCAGCAGACGGCAATCGGTAACAATGACCTTATCGGCAATCATGATATGACCTTAGATATTACCAGGACGTAGAACCTCCAACAACCAACCAACAACCTAAGCAGACCTGATAATAATGTGCACAACCAAGCACTGAGTGACACACCAGACGGAATGGCCGAATGAGTTGAGCATCCGTCTGCTGTTTTGGGATATTGGGGGATCCGAACCCATTGATTCATTGATTCAAACCCTGGTCGAGTCAAACCAGAGACTTAAAAAATTGATACTTGTCGCTTCCTAGCCAGGCGCTTGGCATTATTAAGATAGGGCAACGACTGGTTGGCTCAGTATCAGGATAATGTGACTGAGTGGGATATCAAGTATTAGGTGCTCGTGGCCTGGTCACCCAGTGGGGCAGCACTATAAAGTCACCATGAGGGTGCACTGTCACAAGTTGGTACCCGTCCTGATATTACCTTAAATGTTGCTAGGACGTAAAACAACAACAAACAAACAAACTCAGTGGCAATCATAGTTATGTGACAGTAAATACAATTCAGAACCAGTCCACGATATTAAATTTTATTTCACACTGCATCACGCCTACCCACGACGGTGCTCACTCCAATTAGGATGAAAGCACATTACATTCACAGAAGATACTGGCCAATGACCAGGTGATGATCCCATCCCCCCCCCCCCCGCTCCCAGGTAGACGATAATATTGTGAGGCAGCGTGAACGCCATGTTGCATTTTGAGACGGTCCCACGAATAGAGAACCCGCGTTCGCTCACTTTCTCCGGCAGACTGTTGCCATGGAGATATGATGTCTGGGGTGTCAGGTGGGCGTGTCCTCCTGGTGGTGACCCCTTTTGCTGCCCCGGGGGCTGTAAGCTGTGTAGTGTGGAGGTCAGACACACCTCCCGAACGCGGAAGGCGTCTCCGGCGTCACGTGACGATTCCCCGCCATTGAGACCCGGGCGCCTGCGCACTGAACACTGCTCCCATCACACCCATCCCCACCCAACACATCCCACATCCTCACCCACACACCCACATCTCACATCCTCCACGTACGTATATACACACATTCACACCCACCGTCATCCACCAACTAAACCCCACACTCACTCACACCCCACTACCCCACCTCCACATCCCCCACCCCCTAACCCCGACACTCTCTCAAAGCCACACTCACATCCCTCTCTGGCATCCATATAAACATATCTATATATAGGCTGTCTAGTCCATTATGTGAATATGAATAGGCGGGACGGGGGCGGGGAGGAGGTGAGTGGGGGAGGAGGTGAGTGGGGGAGGAGGTGAGTGGGGGAGGAGGTGGGTGGGGGAGGAGGTGGAGTGGGGGAGGAGGTGAGTGGGGGAGGAGGTGGGTGGGGGAAGTGGTGGGTTAGGAGGTGAGTGGGGGAGGAGCGGGGGAGGAGGTGGTGGGGGGAGGTAGGGGAGGAGTGGGTGGGGGAGGAGGTGAGTGGGGGAGGAGGTGAGTGGGGGAGGAGGTGGGTGGGGGGAGAGGTGAGTGGGGGAGGAGGTGGGTGGGGGAGGAGGTGAGTGGGGGAGGAAGTGAGTGTGGGAGGAGGTGAGTGTGGGAGGAGGTGAGTGGGGGAGGAGGTGGGTGGGGGAGGAGTGAGTGGGGGAGGAGGTGAGTGGGGGAGGAGGTGAGTGGGGGAGGAGGTGGGTGGGGGAGGAGGTGAGTGGGGGAGGAGGTGAGTGTGGGAGGAGGTGAGTGTGGGAGGAGGTGAGTGGGGGAGGAGGTGAGTGGGGGAGGAGGTGAGTGGGGGAGGAAGTGGGTGGGGGAGGAGGTGAGGTTAATGTTAACTGAGTGAGGTGAAGGGGAGGACACAATGGACGTTCAGAGTTCCACTGGAGCCTCAGTAAGGGGTATTGCTGCGACCCTGGCTTCTTGCCATACATTTGTTTCTAATGTTTGTTGTTTTATGTCCTAGCAACATCTAAGGTCATATTAGGTCGTACTGACTTGTGACAATACGCACTCACGGCGACTCTACAGTACTGCCTCACTGGGAGACCACACCATGACCCAATATATCCCATACGGTCACATTGTCCTGGCCCGGTTCTAACCAGCCTTTATCCTATCCTATTAATGCTGAGCACCAGGCTAGGTAGCGACAAGTATTTATTTGATAAAGTTATAGGTCAACTCGACTGAGATTCGAACTCCCAACCTTACAAACAACAAGTCTGTGCTCTATCGATTTGTTCACTGAATCCAGTGTTTCTAATGTAGATTGCATAAGGGAATATTCCTTATTGGGCACCCTGATGCTGTGTACTACTTTATGGGTGACCCCTCTTCATTGTAGGTCAGGTGGCGCCACCACCCCCACCTCCTCAGTGCTGCGAATACTGTCACTCGTGCACTGGAAATTATATATACAGGGTATGAAATTATATACACAGGGTATGTTCAATGCCCATTTGTCACATAGCTTGCACTGGATACTGATCATGGCAACCAGTGTTGTGGGGGTGATGAAAATGTGAAATATTGCACCTACGGAGGTATTCGAACCCACACCTCTTGAATTTTAGGCTACTGTGCTAACCATTACCCAACCTACACTCCCCGATGGCCTGACCCTCTCAACGCCACCCCCCCAAAAAAGAAAACACAACAAAAAAACACAACAACCTGGTATTGAGCTAACTAGTCATTGCCCTCTGATATTAACGCTGTCTATGTGGCTCCTTGCCTGAGTTCAGGCGCAAAAGAGTTCAGGCGCTTGAAGGTTTTGCTTGAAGAGTTCAGGCGCAAAACCACGTAAACACCAATCCAAAAATGTTGTTTAAATACAAGATTTGTACCTGAAAATAATTGTAATTCTCACTAATTCCACTTTCCATATGATCCTATGCTTATGGAGCAATGAACAAAATAGTAGGAATATACAAAGATTAAGTTTTTGAGGGGTTGATTCAAATGTTTATCTCCATTTTTGGATTGGCATTTACATGGTTTTGTGCCTGAACTCTTCACTTGTCCCCCCTGGAATCGTAAGTCTTTTAAATAGTTTACATATGTAAGTAATTTATTGCTTACATACAATCAGGCAATGCACTTAGCTATATAGATACATATACAGGGTAGATTAAATGACCTTGTAAAATTCTCCGATTAATTATATATTGAGTATCAAGATGGCTAAATGGGAAACAGTACTCCCTTTATATTCACCGAGGGAGGGAAGAAGTGCCCCTTTAAGCAGAAATCCTTCCCCCTTATCTCGCCCAGCCACACGGTCACAGGCATGTTATGTGGTAATCCCACGATGGCTAGGTGGTGGCCGGGGTTGGGTGGGAGGGGGGTGTGAGTCCTTAAGGCAGCCAATGGTGAACTATGTTAGGGAGAGCTTATGCGGGAGAGAAATGACTGGTGTGCATGAGTGGAATAGCCAATAAGGAGGTCTATAACATCCACTGTTGTAGGTATCTGAAAACATTATATAAGTGAATAAAACTAAGCATGCATCATCTATTACCTACCCTTCTGCTGTTGCTGAACTCGGATCGTATGTTGTCTCGTGTTTTGTATCTACTATGGGGTAAGCGCTAATATATAATTCATATAAAAGGAGAGAGAAAAGGGGAGCTATGAACCATACGCATTACACCGGATATCAGGTCAGTATAGCCTTGTTGAGCAGTACAGTTAATGACCCTAGAGAACATAACGGCAGTACCCATAACCTCCGCATACCACCTAGCGGGATTGGCCATCAATAGAATTCTGTAGCCTGCATATATAGTGCAGGCACCCGCAAATACAGGATTTCATAACCATACAGCACATAGCTTGTACTGGATACTGGTCATGGCACCACTGTCGTGCGGGTGAGGAAAATGTGAAATATCGCACAGAAATATTCTGATGAGAAGTATTTGAACCCACACCTCTTGAATTCTAGACTACTGTGCTAACCATTACATCACCTGTACTCCCTGATGTCATCACGCTATCCGCGCCCACCTGTCTATGAGTGTCCTTGCCTAAGTCGTCTACTGCAGTAGCGTGGTGAGTGCCAGCAGTGTGTCTATGACAACCGGATAATGGGTTCAGTTCTGTTTTGTAATCTTAAATCTCCAAGTTATTCCACTTGGAATTCGAAATGAACACCCAGCCTTTAAAGGCCTAGTCACATACACGTTTGTGGTGGCTTGCTATCCGGACCGCACTTCGTCCACATCTTTCTCTATCTCCTCTCCGCTGGCCTTGCTCCTCCTCGATATGTCTGAAAAGTGTTCCAGGAGGGGGAGCCCGCTGGCATTTCACTTTCTACTCTTACTCTGTCTGTGTCTATGGCTCGCTGGTTGGTCACCATAGGGCATATAGACACGGTCCTTTGACTCAACTCTCCTCATTTCTCTTTCCTAGACTCTACCTTTCTATTTCTCCCAGGCATACTTCTCCCCCTGACCAGGGGAGCTATGTTCTTGGGTGGGGCCCTTTACCTTTACGCTTCTCTCGTCTTGTTCTCGTCGCTGGAACCACCGCTGCACCCATCTTTACCCGTCCTTCCTCGAAACCCCTGCTGCTGTCTGCTGGATACAAGTGCTCAACTACCGCCGGACCGAAGGGATTCTGTGCCGCACCAACGCTTCGCCGTTACAATGTTGTAAAGATGTCCCCAGCTTCTACAAGCGCCCCTCCTGAAGATTAATCTTCAAGCCAAAGATTGGGCCGATTTATCGGAGCCTATCTATAATGTTGCAGTTCTGCAACCGGTAACCGTCGTAAGGCTACAAACTACCCCAAGCAAGCAAGCAAGCGTTGGTGGACGTAGTTGAGCATAGTGGAGGCTAATGTAGTTGAATGTAGTTGAACGTCCTGGAGAAGTATGGATGCCAGTATGTTCAACTACGTTCAACTACGTTCAACCACGTTCAACTACATTCACCTATGTTCAACTACGTTCAACTACGTTCAACTACGTTCAACTACGTTCAACTACGTTCAACTACGTTCAACTACGTTCAACTACGTTCAACTACGTTCAACTACATTCAACTATGTTAGCCTCCACTATGTTCAACTATGTCCACTAACATGTATGTGACCGGGACTTTAAGTCTGGTCAGGTTGGACAAATCAATAACCACTACGCCACTACTGGTTATTGCATTTGTGTCTCAGTCTCAGGCTTGGAAGGAACGTTTAGTATGTGGAGAACATTCATCCAGCCAACCAGCCACCACGTCTCTCCTGTCATGTCCCCGTGCTGTCATTCACTCACAACAACCAGTGAAATCACAAAATCAGTAATCCTCGTTTAGAACAGCTATCAATCAAACTCTCGGCCAACAATGCAGCGATGTTTCCATTTCCAATTTCCTCCCCGTCCTACCCATCTTTGTCAGTTGGTTGTTGGAGTTTGATGTCATCGCAACATCTAAGGTCATATACCGGGCGCGGTGGCTGAATCGGTAGAGCACTGGCCTTGCGTACGGAAGACCCGGAGTTCGCGAGTTCGGTTCCCGGTCGAGTCAAACCAATGACTTAAAAATTGATACTTGTTGCTTCCTAGCCTGGTGCTCGGCATTATTAGAATATGGCAAGGACTGGTTAGCCCGGTGTCAGGATAATGTGACTGAGTGGGATATTGGGTCATGGCGGCCTAATTTCCCAGTGGGGCAGCACTATAAAATCGCCATGAGTGCTTACTGTCACAAGTCGGTACCCATCCTGATATGACCTTAGATGTTGCTAGGATGTAAAACAACAACAAACAAACAAATCTAAGGTCATATCAGGATGGGTACCGACTTGTGACAGTGCACACTCATGGCGCCACACTCGGAAATCAGGACCCGATATCCAACATTATCCTGACATTGCACTAACCAGTTATTGTCCTATCCTATTAATGCTGAGCGCCTGGCTCGCAAGCAACAACTATCAATTTTGTAAGCCATTGGTTTGACTCGACAGGGATTTAACTTCCAATCTCCCGAATGGGAGGCCTGCGCTCTACCGATTCAGCCACCATGCCCGGTCTCTTTGTTATGGTTGGAAGATAATACAACCATCTTCGCAAAGCAACTGTCACTCTCAATACTGAGTGGTTTTTGTCCTAGTTGTCCTTGTGAGGATGTCTGTTGTTGTCCACAATAGTCAACCACATCAAGTTTAATGTTCTACAAACTTGGCCTTTCGTACCATACACGATTTGAATTATGCGGCAATTTAAAACAACTTTAATGTTCTCAAACTTGGACTTTCATACCATGCACAAATTGAATTATGCAGCAATTTAAAACAACTTTAATATTCTCCCAACATGGCCTTTCATAGCATACATGAATTGAATTATGCAGCAATTTAAAACAACTTTAATATTCTTCAAACATGGCCTTTCAGAACATACACAAATTGAATTGTGCATGTTATTCGTAACATGGGTAATTTACATGGTGGAGAACCCTCCTGCCAACACAACACAGGTGGTGCACCCTAGCCTAAGAACTCAGAATGACCTGACGACTGCCGCGCACGCCATCTACCGGATTAGCCAGAGTAACTCCACCAACTGCCCCTAGGGGCCCTCCGACCCGACCCGACCGACATTGAAATCGCCTGCCAAATCGGTCAAGTGTTCAACCCCCGCCTGTTTCAAACCACAACCCGCCCAGCTGCAATCATCGAAGCACATTACTTCGTCCCACCTGTTATGTATTGTACCCGGCTGGGGCGCCGGGCACCAGCGAGCGCTGTGAGGTACCAGTGTAGCAGCGGTTGAGATAAATAAACCATTGAGTAACTAGACGTCGACACGTGCAGTTGTGTTACACTCTTTCCATCACATGGTGTCAGAGGCGGAACCTTTGACGGGCATGTCATTACCGGGGTTGAAGCCTCCCGGGCCGTTGAGCTTGGAGGACAACTTGTCTGCAAATTGGAAGACGTGGATTCATGACTTCAATATATATGCTACTGCGGCAGGAGTACAGAGCCGAAGTGAAAAGGTTCAGTGTTGCGTGTTCCTGCATGTGGCCGGTGCGGAGGCGCAGAAAGTGCATCAGGCTATGAGATTTGCTGCGGGAGAAGTTGACAAACTTCGGCCGTTGAAGGAAGCATTCAGGGAATATTGCGAGGGTAAAACGAACATTACCGTAACTCGCTACAAGTTTAATACGTTCAATCAAGGTCAGGAGAGCATGGACACGTATGTGCGGGAGCTGAGACATCGCGTAGGTCAGTGTGAGTACGGCGAGTTGGAAGAATCGTTGTTATGTGACAGGCTGGTCAGTGGCATAAAGTGTGATAAACTAAGAGATCGGTTGCTCCAGAGGCCTAAACTGACTTTGAGAGGATGTGAGGAGATGTGTCGCATGAGTGAACATCATACTAAGCAGCTCTCCAGTGGTACCGTCGAGTGTGCATTGGATTCGTTACGACAGCGTGAACCGAGCCGACCGGCGGCACGGGCGGCGTCAGCACAGCGGCCGAGAGACGGGCGGCCGGCAGCAGGTGCCAGCCGTGATTACCGAGGCAAGCCTGGTGTCGTTCAGGTCAAGTGTAGCTGGTGTGGATATGCGCATCGGCAGGACCGTGATGCATGTCCGGCGAAAGGCAAGGCGTGCGACGTGTGTAGTAAAATTGGTCATTTTGCAAAAGTGTGTCGGAGTAAGGTGACAGCAGTGGATGAGATTGCGCTTGACGACGATGAAGACTGGCATGACGAGCAGGCTGAGACGGATTTGTTTGTTGGAGCGGTATCAACAGATCGGGAGGGCGATACCGAATTATGGTACGCGACCATACCTGTGGATGGGTTTGAAGTGCATTTCAAACTTGACACAGGGTCCGAGGCTAACATCATTCCGGTAGGAATATTCAAGCGGATGAAATCTGCGGAGATGTCGAAATCGCAGTGCCGGTTGGTGACGTATTCGGGGCAGCGGATAAAACCACTGGGTGAGACGAATCTTCAAGTGCGTGGCCAGTGGCTACGGTTCCAGGTCACGGACACGGGATGTCTGATTCTGGGAAAGGACGCTTGCGTACGGATGCGCATCATGTCCCGCATTGATAGTGTGCAGAAGGAGGTGACCGGCAACAAGTGTGACAGTGCCCACAGAGAAGCTACGGACATGGTAACTAAATTTCATGATGTATTTAGTGGTTTGGGCACTATTAAAGTGGAGGCGAAAATTCATGTAGATGACACTGTGCAGCCAGTAGTGGATCCTCCCAGACGAGTGCCTCATGCTATTGAGGATAAAGTATGAAGTGAACTTGATAGAATGCTTGAGTTAGGTGTAATTGTTGAGGAGACTGAGCCAACTCCATGGGTAAATTCGATCACGATAGTCAAGAAGAAAGATAAGATCCGCATTTGTTTAGATCCAACTAAACTTAATAAGGCGATCAAGCGGGGGCCATATCCTACTAGGACTATTGAGGAGGTGGTTGCCAAGCTGGATGGTGCTAAGTATTTTTCGGTGGTAGACGCGAAAAGTGGATACTGGCAGATTCAGCTCGATACTGACAGTTCAAAGTTGTGTACTTTCAACACGCCGTGGGGTCGGTTTCGGTATACTAGGTTGCCGTTTGGGATAAAGACTGCCGGCGACATTTTCATCTATGAGATGAACAGAATTCTGCATGACCTAAAGGGCGTTAATGTGATAACTGATGATATTCTTGTATATGGTAACTCACTGCATGAACATAATGAAAATTTGAAGGCAGTTCTCGAGCGGGCAAGACAAGTAAATTTGCGCTTAAACCCAGCTAAATCGAGTATATGTAAGCAGAGTGTTGAATATGTAGGTCATGTAATTTCTGAACACGGTATTACGCCTAACAAGGAAAGAGTACAAGCCATTACTGACATGCCCACACCCACAGATAAGCAATCGGTTCAACGGTTTCTCGGAATGATAGCATATGTTGCGAAATTTCTTCCCAATCTGGCGGAGATCGCTAAACCCTTACGCATATTGACTAACAAAGAGACCGCTTGGCATTGGGAAGCCGAGCAAGTAAAGGCATTTGAAATGTTGAAAATAATGATAACACGGGCTCCCGTTCTCCGTTTCTATGATGTTCACAAAGTAATCACTCTACAAGTAGATGCTTCCAAGTCGGGACTTGGCGCAGCTTTGATGCAGGAAGGGCATCCGATTGCCATGGCTTCTAAAGCTCTGGATGCTACACAAAGTAGTTATGCTGTGATTGAGAAGGAGCTTTTGGCCATATGCTTTGGATGCACTAAATTTCACAATTACATTTTTGGCAAGAAAGTACGCATTGAAACGGATCATAAGCCTTTGGTATCAATTGTAGATAAGCCTCTCCATCAATTGTCTGCCCGTATGCAATGTATGCGGATGCGTCTGCAAAACTATGATCTAGAATTGGTACATGTCAAAGGATGTAATATGTTTGTTGCAGATGCCCTCTCCCGAGACCACAGCACCAAGACTGGACCCGGCGACCTGTTTGACAATGAGATAAGCGTGGCAGCGGTAGGGGTTGTGCAAGGGTGTATGCAGCAGATCAGATCTGAAACGGGACGGGATACTGAGTTGATTGGGGTGGCCGACATGGTTGACAATGGGTGGCCGGAAGATAAACATAAGGTGCCGGCTGAAGCATTACCATACCATACATTCCGGCATGAAATTACAAGGCAAGGGGATGTGTTGTTGAAAGGTAGTAGAATAATCGTACCGAAGCAAGTGCGAAAATCAGTGCTTGACAAGCTACACGAAACGCATCAGGGTATCATGAAAAGTAAAACATTAGCGAGAGAGCATGTGTTTTGGCCAGGGATGCAGACTCAGTTGGAAGATTTGATTCAGAGGTGTAGTTTATGCCAGCAGTATAGAAACAGGCAACATAAGGAACCATTGCAACCCCATGACATACCATGCATTCCATTTAACAAGGTAGGAGCTGATTTATTTCAGTTAGGGGACCAGCATTACTTAATATTGGTTGACTATTTTTCCAAGTATCCGGAAGTAGTAGAGTTGCACAGTACTACTAGCAAGGCAGTTATAGGGATGATGAAACAAGTGTTTGGCAGGCACGGTATTCCAGCAGTAGTGGTTTCTGATAATGGGCCACAGTTTGCAAGCGTAGAGTATAGGGAATTTGCAGCTGAATATGATTTTCAGGTTGTGTTTTCCAGCCCGCATTATCCGCAAAGTAATGGTCAAGCGGAGCGACACATCCAGACAGTTAAAACGATGATGAAAAAGGCCAGGAAAGAATCGAAAGATTATAATCTGGCGTTGCTCAACTACCGGAACACTCCGGTGATAGGTTTGGATGCCTCACCGGCTCAATTATTAATGAGTCGGAAACTTAGATCGAAACTACCGATATTAAGTAAGCATTTAAAGGCTAAGGCAGTAACGATAGGACACAGGCAAATACAGAAAGTACAAGCTACCCAGAAGGGATTCTATGATCGACATGCAGGACGGCCGTACAGACAGCTACAGGCAGGGGAGCAGGTACAGTACCTGACACACAAGGGAGATTGGGCACCTGGGGTTGTTGTGAAAGAGAAGGGGAAATACTCAGGTAGCTATGGGATATTGAATAGCAAAGGACTCACAGTAAAAAGGAATAGGAAACACATTTTTCCGACACGTGGGAAAGTGAGTCCGATTCGTCAGGGTATCAAGAAGCCTGTGCCACAGTTTGATAGTGGTAATGTGAAAACCGGAGCAAAGTCCACGCCATATCGCACTCGGCGTGGGAGAGAGATTAGGCCAGTGGAAAGGCTAGGCTATCGCTAGTGGACTTAAAGCTTGACATGCTTATCAGCAAGCTGTCGGATTTAAGACCAATTAAAAGTGTGAGAAACGAATTGTAGGATTAGGTTAAGTTCTGTAGTGAGATAAGTTAATCAGTAGTATGTGGAACGGGTCCAGATAAGGGCAGTGCTGAACTGGGAACTTGATGTGAAGTTCTATTCTGAGAATATACATTTGTTGTTTCAGAAATTGTGTGACGGTAGGTGCATGGGGGAATGTAGAAATATACCCGAGTTTATGATAAATGCTGCCCATTGACTATTTTGTGCAAGTTATAGATACTGGCACATGTATGTTTATTGCATTGTTTCATGTTGTTTTTTTTGTTGGTTTTGTTTATCGGTATACTTAGATTTTTTTTTGTTTGTGTTTTTTTTTTTTTTCAAAAGAGGAGATAGGAGTTTGTATGTTGTGATCTGACGCTATGGACAAAAGGCGGTTTTGAGAACTGCGCGTCAACACAGGCCAAGGACGATTATGGTAAATGCAAAGGAGTAGGACTGAACTCTGAGGCACGTGGGTGCAATCCCAGCTGTGCGAGGCGGACTCATTGGGTGATCTTCACCGTGTTGAACCGTACATGCCATTTGTGTTTATTCCAGCTTTCATCTTATATTGTTTATAAAAAGGGAGATGTTATGTATTGTACCCGGCTGGGGCGCCGGGCACCAGCGAGCGCTGCGAGGTACCAGTGTAGCAGCGGTTGAGATAAATAAACCATTGAGTAACTAGACGTTGACACGTGCAGTTGCGTTACACTCTTTCCATCACACCACCCACCCACACTGCTGATGAAGTGGATAACCGGTGGGGTTGAGGGTTTGGGTCCCGCCCCCATGTGACCTGAAAATAAGGACACTAACATTGAACCTGACTGCATGTAGACATGAACATAGTGATTGACTTGTAACATACCTGAAATTGACCATCGAGAATCAAGTACTGACCGCCTCCCTGTTTCTGAATTAAAAATGTAACCACTATTCATGTCATGACTCCGCCTTCGTAAATTATGCAGCGATTTAAAACAACTCTAATGTTTTCCTAACATGGCCTTTCATAACATACACAAATTGAATTATGCAGCGATTTAAAACGACTTTAACATTCTCCAAACATGACCTGTCATAGCATACATGAATTGAATTATGCAGCAATTTAAAACAACCTGAATATTCTTCAAACATGGCCTTTCATAGCATACACAAATTGAATCATGCTGCAATTCAAAACAACTATAATAGTCTCCAAGCATGACCTTTCATGGCATACACAAATTGAACTATGTAGCAGATTAGGAATATCTCTCGTAGGGAGGTGGGTGTCTTTGTAAGGAAAGGTAACATTGCACCTAGAGCGGGAGTCGAACCCATTCTTCTGCATTCCGAGGCTGCCATTCTAACAATTATAGTATTTCGGCTTTCTGGTACAATCAACCTATCCACACCTCCCAATCATGTCGCATTTCACACAGGGAGATCAGTGTACCATTACTACATATCCACAGCCTGAATATAATAACATAAACATCACCAACCCAACACCGTGTCATTCAAAATGGCGAACCAAGAAAGCGAGAGCAGATCGGATGTCTGAATGAGTTGAGCGTCGATCTCCTGTTTTGGGAGATCGGGTGATCCGAACCCATCGGTTTGTGGATTTGAACCCTGGTCGAGTCAAACCAATGACTTAAAAAGTGATACTTGTTGCTTCCTAGGCAGGCGCTCGGCATTATCAGGATAGGGCAAGGAATGGTTGGTCAGTGTCAGGATAATGTGACTGAGTGAGATATCAGGTCATGGTGCTCATGGACTGGTCTCCCAGTGGGGCAGCACTATAATGTTGTCATGAGTATGTGCTGTCACAAGTCAGTACCTGTCCTGATATGACCTAGGATGTTGATAGGATGTAAAACAACAACAAACAAACAGTAAGCGAAAGGTTGAAATGTACTGTTCAATGAATAACACACTGTGTTGTACTTGTAGCCAAATGTGCATAGTATTTCTAAGTATACCTCAAAATGTGCGTAATATATATATTAACAATTTTTTTTTTTAGAATGTTATAAGAACAGGGCTTTCCGTTGCTTTCTAGACCCACTCTACGCGTCTCATCATTTCCATCTAAGCGGCCATACTGAATCCTCGCGTCATGATAAGACAAGACCACCTTTCCGACATAACATTAACAAGCATCAGCTGCACAATAAATCTTCTTACAATAATTACACTTAAACCGCCCCTATCTCACTGTAATACCCCATTTAGTACAATACAGACCATTCAATTACACACAACAACCAAACCAGACGACTTTCATGTACAATAATAACGAGATTCAGTGAAGTTTCGTGAAAGCAGACGATTGTCTACGTTCTTTTTTCAGCGCAGACGACAGTAGAATGCTAGCGTTGTAACGGGGGAGCGCGTGGTGCAGGCGTGACACAATTCATCACTTAGCCTCTAAATGACAATCTCCAACGTGAGATGGAGATTGCCACACTCTGGGCTTCAGGTGCTTGCATATTCACCACAATGCAGATTTCATTTCACCAACAGAACAATCAGACCCACCCCACCCCTCTACACAACCCCCACCCACCCACCCAAACCCATCACCACACCACCAGCTCCCAGCGACTTAATTGAACACGAATGGAGGAAGGTGATGCAGAACATGCGAAGAATCGTGCCAGAGTTAGTCTCCCTTGGTGCATGCAAAGACCCTATAATACTAAGAGTAAGACGGCTCACTCAGCCTGTATTGCGTAATCAAAATGATCAAACCCACCACTTGGTGCGCTGGCTGTTCTCCTGATTAAACAGGTGCGATATTATGTGTTTAAATGTATATATGAATGTGAAAGATGTGTGATGATGGCGATGCTGATGATGATGCTGATGATGATGTGTATTTGTCCATAGCAATTTCATATTGATGTGTATTCATACTTACCTATCTCATGTATAATATAATTGTATGTGTTTACATGTGAAACACCAACCAGCAGTCGGGCTGATGAAACCCACCACAAGTTGGCACTGCGAAATTGACATTACCATTGGAGAGATAGGGAATGAGCCGTCTTAGTATTATAGGGTATTTGGTGCATGTGAGTGCCTTTGTGTGTGCATGTGCATGTGCATGTCTGTGTGCGTGTGCGTGTGCGTATGGGTGTGCATGTGCACGTGCGAGTGCGTGAGTGTGCATGTGCGAGTGCGTGTGCATGAGTGTGCGTGTGCGTGTGCATACGTGCGTATATTCTTCTCTATATTCGGCACCCAAGCATTGTTTTTTTTCAGCCAAAGTTGACATTGTTATTCACAGATTAAAGAGAAAAGAAAAAAGAAACTATAACAACGATCGTCTTTCATACACAATTGAAATGGGAGGTCGGCACTGAACTCAGTCCGCCATCTTGTCTTGTTATATATGTGGAAGCGGCATAGTTCGATGGTTTGGAGCTTTCTCTTTTTTTTTTCTTTTAGATAAATACATTAGATTAATCATTATAATCTACTTTACATCAGTTGGAAGCAACTCTTAATTAATTTTTAATGGCTACTTTTGGAGAAATGTTATGTGAAAATTTGGCAAGCTCATACATAACTGACATGATAGGTTTCAGCAATAACAGGTTCTACTAAATTATCATAGCATCACCTTCTATGCAGACCAGACAGGATGGCCGAATTAGTTGAGCGGGGGATCCGAACCCATGGATTTGTGGGTTCGAACCCTAGTCGAGTTAAACTAATTACTTAAAAATGTATACTTGTCACTTCCTAGCAAGGCACTCGGCATTATTAGGATAGGGCAAGGACTGGTTGGCTCAGCGTCAGGATAATGTGCCTGAGTGGGATATCAGGTCAATGAGTCCAATGAATCAACTAATTCCTGATAATTATACAAACAAGTTTTTAACCCCAAAAGGTTAAAGCCACGGTTCTATTAAAAAGCCTAAAACTTGCTAGTTCTATGAGTAACTTTGATGGTTTTGTATTGTAAAGTCGACGGCTGGCATCTGTGGTTTGTGTAGGCAGGCTATATGAAATCAATACAGGCAAGGAGAGAAAGGAAGAGTATAAAGAGTGAAAGTAGAGTGAAAGCTTGCACCCTCAGGTTTATTATTATATAGTGGTACATGGATCTGATATGGCATACCACCTGACCATTATCTCCAATCAGCAACAAGCATTTCTAGTTCCACCAATGAACAGTAAGCATTCTTGTGTCACCATGGGTACTGTGATCTACCCACCACCACCATGCGGTGTGGCTGCTTGGCATGCACCTGCCTGCTGTGTGTGTGTGGTGATCTGTGACTAACAGTTGGGGGGAGGTGGTAGTGAGTAGAGTTCTTGAGCTCCTTACACACTAACAATAGTGCCCTTTTCACACTATCTATCTAATACACAATAGCCGTGTTCACACGGGCAATGTAAATCGATTCGTAGAAAGTGACTTGCCTAGTTCGCCTCACATTTCTCGTGTGAACGCACGTCTGAGGCGGATTAGGGCTGATCCGATTTACGTGATGCGGATAATGTAAACCACCTAAGCGAGGTAGTCTACGTGAATCGATTCCTGTGATGGGGATAATTTGTGGCCGTGTGGACGTAACCGAATTGTGTGAAGCGACTTATGACGTCACACGCATGCGCGGTCGGTGGATTTATTTGTTGGCTTCCGGTAACTTGCCATAAGGTTACGAGAACTCGAACAAGCAACACCGACCCAACAAATCACAGCCCAGAAAGTAAACAACGATGTCGTCCAGCTACGCTGCCGCCCACCCTCCCAACCGCAAGGACAATTGGGAGCACCATGAGGTCTTGTCTCTCATAACCCTGTGGTCAGAGGACACAATTCAGCGCGATTTGGACCAGTGTGGCCGTAACATCGCTATCTATCGGCGGATTGCGATCCGACTGGCACGCCTCACCGGGGATCAGCGTGGTGAGAGGAATGCGACGGCGTGCCGCACCAAGATTAAGAGCCTCACACAGGCATACAAAAAGGATAAGGACAATAACAAGTGAGTACCTTTGGTTTGTTACGAAAACTAACTTCCCGTGCTGTCGAGGACTTTGTCATTCCTTAAATACATTTTGAGGGCCAAATAGTAAAGACTCCATTCTCTCCCCCCCCCACCCCCCCTGTTTTTTTGTGAGAAAAACAATGTGTGCTAACGTGGGAATACAGTATACTGAACTGCTACTTCGTCCAACTTTTGATAAGGGCCTGAAAAGGCCCTGATAAGACGAGTAGGTAGCGATTATTGCTAGGGGGCGGTGCCAATAAAATCTATACAATTTTCCAACGACCTGATAACGGCCAGATAAGACGAGTATGTATCGATTCATGCTAGGGGGCGGGGGCAATACAATCTCTAAAAAATCTCCAATGTCCTGATAATGCCCTGATAAGACGAGTATGTATCGATTATTGCTAGGGGGCGGGGCCAATACAATCTAAAAAAAATTCTAACGACCTGATAACCACTAACAAGACCAAGTATGTAGCGATTATTGATACGGAGGCGGGATCAAACACAATCAAAAACATAAATCATATGTAGTAGGATTTACATTTGCAGGTGAAGGCCTTTATTCATAGCAACATGGTTTTCAAACGGCGGAATATAAAGCCCAAAGTAAAGTTTGTACATACGTGCACAATTATTGTTTATAAGTGATATCACTTAACTCAAATGTACCATTTGTTTGCAGCCGCAGTGGGAGGGACCGGCAATGGTTCCGCTACTTTACGCAGATGGATGCTATCCTCGGCACCAGACCCACCACAGATCCCGTCGCGTACTCCGACTCGTTCGCTATCAACTTGGATAGAGGTAGGGGCAAGCGTCTTTTACCATTGTAACTTTGCTTTACTCATAGGTGTTAATAAGTCAACCCCCACAGGAGGCAGCGCTAACCCTTCACATACTTGCATCTGATGCATTTGATATTGGGAAAGCGAGCAACAACGGGTCCCAAATTATATTGTATAGTATCAACTGGTTAATAAGCTTCAACCATACTACCTCGAGAGTTGTTTTACATGAAGCGAACTAGGTGAGGCGAACTAGATGAGGCGACTCACGATTATAGTGTGCCGAACATAATCATTGTATTAGTTCGCAATGATCAAATTTTCTCCTGGCCAGTCAAACCCTAAAAATACATGTTGCAAAGAATTGTGTCCACAGCTAGCAGTGTGATATAGAAATTTGTGCGTCAATTACAGCGGTGGCGATTACACTATCATTTATAAACGTACTTTCATAAACGTGTTCAGATAAAATAGCTCCACAACTGGTTTCTATAAACCGATTATTATCATTCGAGTGAGCTCTAATCTGCCTCAGCGTCGCATTTACACCCCGAATGTGAGTCGAACTATACGAATCGAACTACGTTAGGCGGCTTAAGCCAGCCCTCTATACAGGCATTTTACATCCTACACATTACGCTCTCTATTGGCATAAATTGAACTATTTCAGCCAAACATTATCCCCAAATTATGTTTCATGGATATTTGAACTAACATCCCATCTTACCGCATACAATATAATTGCTACTTTCTTATCCAGACAACACACAAGAGCTGGTGGTTGGCGCGGAGGAGGAAGTGGACAACTCCAGCCTCGTCGACGTGGAGGTCGACCTCGCGAGTGAGGCGTCAGCTCTCTCGAATGTGGAGGCCACCCAAGAGACTGCACCAGCCACAGAGCCCACCTAAGCCACCCCACCTACCCAAGCAGCCCAGCCCGGTAAGGATATTTCTAGTACATAAAATGTACAAAGTATTTTGTCACATGTGTTCATGGTGAACTACAAAAACCAACATGTACCTCAGTTCACATAACATAACCAATTATAGTGTTATTAAACACCTGATATGGTGTGCGTAACATGTGTAACAGTTTCGATGCCCATGCTGTAGTAACAGACACAAAACCTTAACCATGGTGTACACCTTATTTTTATAAGATGCGGGTGTACAAGAATATTTCATCGTCACTTTTAGTACAGGCTAATTACCTGGCAACGTGAAGGCGTTTAATCAAACAGTATCTTGCCATTGTAAGTTACGGCTGGGCTAAATGTACAATAACCATTTGTTACTTAAATTTTTGGGATCAAAACTATGCCTAGGTGAACTATTTATCTCAGGGAACATTAATATTTCATCTCCAAGGTGACCCAAATTTAACCTAAGTCATGGGAATAAGATAAAGACCCAATACATTATACATTTTGTGAAAGCTGGAATAATTTCCTATCCAGCTATGTATATTTTATTATGATGTTCAAAAATCGCTACCTGTCCCGATATGACCTTAGATGTTGCTAGGACATACAACAACAAAGAAACCAACATGTAGGACGGTACATACATGTGCAGTCTCACTATATTAACTGCTGTGTTACAATTAAACCAGTGTAGGGAAAATCACGTTCTGAACTCACAATGGCTTTTCATTTTAATACTGACTATCCCGTACCAAAGTCGGAAAGGGTTTAAGCGATTTAGTTGATGCGATTTACTTGAGGCGAATGATCGGGGTTAACGGCAAAAGTTTATTCTGTATATTCGCTTTTTGTATATTACAGGTTTGCGCAGAAAGAAAGGAAAGGCGGTGGGCAAGACGGAACGGGTCCTGGACGCCATACTCACGCAATTCGTTGGTGCACAGGCAGCGTCGGCCACCATCGTGAACGAGCGGGAAGAAAACCGCATCAACGTAAATCGCGAGTTTGAGGAGAGGCGGGAGCAGCGCCAGGATGCTCGCGAGCAGGCTCGCGAGGAGCGCCAGGATGCTCATGACCAGGCTAGTGAGGAGCGCCAGGATGTGCGCGAACAACTGCGGGAGCAACGGCAAGCGGCGCGGGAGAGGCTGCGGCAGCAAGAGCAGCGGCAGCACGAGGAACGCATCGTGCAGCTGATCATGGCCGTCCACAATCCTGCCAATGCGGCCACACAGCAGTTCCGCAGTGCTACCACCGATGGGGTGACGCGCATCACCCTGGTCACCCCCCAAGCAGGACCATCGCATTCGACCCCCAATACCAGTTTCCTTTAACTTTTGGGTGGGTTCTTTTTAACGGTGACGTAGTTCTAATAACTGTATATATATCTTTAACTTTCCTATTGTAATAAATTCTTACAGTAGTTCCCAAAATCAAACCCTTGTTCACTTTGTTCACTAATTCAGCACAGTACACAACCATGAGTTATCAGGGTACTTATTCCTACATAGACGGTCACTTAATATCTCCAGTCATGTCATGCCGACAATTGTCAACATCTTGTTTCCCTTCCAAACGTAAAACGCCTGCGACATATATATTGCACTGAAATCTAAAGGCGTACTAGGTAAGGCGAACTAGCTAAGGCGAACTATCTAAGGCGAACTAATTAACGCGAATTAGTTCATGATTCAAGAACTGAAGTAGTGCATGAACGCGTCTCGCACCTCATGTCCACTTCTGTCATACTCGTTGTCGTGGGCGACGTGTTGTGGGTCATCAAAGGCCCCGCCCTCCCACTGCGCGTCAAATGTTTCCTTGTGCACTTCACAGATATTGTTCAATGTGAAGCACACAAGCAGAACTTTGGTGACCTCCTCTGTCTTTATGTCCGTACGACGCGAGAGAATCCTCCAGCGGGCCTTACACCGGCCGAAGGTGTTCTCGATCGTCATACGTGCACGGGACAGACGATAGTTGAAGTTGGTTTTCTCCGGGGAAAGCAGACCCGTATCAGCAAACGGCTTCATTAGCCAGGGACGCAGTGGGTAGGTGGGGTCCCCAAGCACCACAACAGGCACAGTCACATTGCCCAGCGTGCGCGGCCTCTCCTCGAACAGCTCCCCAGCCTCACCTTTCGCATACAAGGTGGAGTTTACCAAAACTTGCGCGTCGTGTACTCTACCGGGCCAACCCGCAGCTATGTTCATGACCTTGTATTCGTGGTCACAGAGTACTTGAGCGACAATCGAGTAGAATCCTTTCCGGTTGTGGTAATCCGTATGGTGCCGCTGGGGAGCGACGATCGGGATGTGGGTCCCATCAATGACGCCGCCGCAGTTGGGGAATCCAAATCGGTTCTCGAAACCCTCGATGATCTCGGTGAGGCGGGCAGGCGTAGGCATGTGTATGTATTTTGGCAATAGTACTCGGACTATCGCAGCACAGGTATCCATGAAAATGTCACAGCATGTGGACTTGCCAATACCAAAGAGGTGACCTATGCTGCGATAGTCCGATCCTGTTGCCAAAAGCCACAGGGTAACCGCTACCCGCAACTCGACTGGAATGGATCTGAAATGATTTGACAAAACACAAACACGTTTTAATATACGGCGAATGGACAGTGCGCACAAAATTATACTTAACATGTGCAGTTGTACATGGCCTCACCCCCCCCCCCCCCCATCCTCTAATCCAGGTTATGTAGTTGGGGTAGAGATTTCCGCGTATAAAGTGGAATAAAATCATTAATAATCCCAACAAATCCAATGGTACCCCAACAGTTTAGGGAAAGTTGAACCTTCTATGTCCATATTGTAGCTATGGGGCCAAACGCAGACAAGCAGCGATGTGGTAAGTACGTTATGTTTCGGGGAAAAACCACCAGTATCAACTCACCGTCGCATGTTGGTGTCTGCCCGCCTGATATGCACCTTGAGTTGGTCGACCACGTGTTGAAAGGTCGCCCGCCTCATGCGGAAATTTGCCACCCACTGTTTGTCCCCGAACGTGCCGAGAACGATTTCTCTCCACCAATGCGAGGACCTAGCAACGACGGCACAAAATGAATGTCAACAATCACTTCAAGGGATACCAATGTTTCACCAAACAGTGTGATATCTATTTGGAATTGTGTAAGTCTGATTTTCCAAATCCGGTTACAATGTGGCGCATAATACGCGTTACATAAGCGGAGGGAAAAAGTTATATGAAAATATAATCGTGACAATTGTAGAACACGCCATCCAAACTAGTTCGAATCATGTAAGTCACCTTTCAGAAAGCGGGTTACGATCGGCCCCGCGGGTGATCACCAATTCAAGCGCTAAAAACATTTATATGAAACACTAACATTTGTGCAAACAGCATCGAATTTTGTCTGATTCGTGTAAGTCGGATCATATAAATCGCATCACAATTTCCCCTATACTACTCCTGACAGCAAGCGATACAAAACCTTACCTGAAAAACAAACCCGTCCCAACTAGTTTGACTCATGCAAGTCGCCTTTCACAAATCGCCTTTCAATCCGCTGGATTTGCAAGCAATGTTGTCTTGTTTCTATTAAATACTTCACCTTTTTGTCTACCATTTCTGATTCACCCCTTTGTTTTATTACCCAATTGGAAATTGTGGAATTTAATTTGGGCACATAGTTGTTGACGCCATGATCTAGTAACGCTACTACTGACGGTCAGACTCACAATATCCCAACTTGCACAATTATCTCTGTGTAATACTTTCACCGTAAATTGCTGTAAGGTTACAATTAAATACTTCAGATGTTCCTATTCATTTGCGCATTAAGCTATTTGTTATGCATCGGATGGAAATCTTATCAATTTATTTTAGCAACAAAATATACAACCACGGGCATGGCGCTCAAAGTGGCACGGCCCTCAAACTACGACACCGGGGAAAAACATAGAACAATGTTGGCAATTAAATCGCGCACAACAATACTGTCATCACAATCGTGAAATAACTGAACAAACAAAACACACCATACTACCAACTAATCCGATTCAGGTAGGTCGCCTTGTGTAATGCGTCCTAAAAGTCTGGCCATCTTTTGCGCACAAGCGTATGTGATAACCATGGTAAAAAGCACACTCACTTTTCGCTATACAAACACGCAATGATAGGTCCTAACAAAGGAGTCTACATGTTAACAAGCAACTTTGATCGCCGTAGTTACATTCTCCCACAGTTTCGTGACAGCATTATGCTTACATAAACAATCAACACGGGTAGCTCGTAAAACACCCTAGGTAGATACACACCAACAAAATATGTTGTCACAACGTACCTTTCCCTCGACCACATTTGGCGTACCACGGGGGGTTGTACGGCCATCACTGTCAGTATCTGCATGAAGAACCATCCACGCTCTGCCTCCTGTTTGCGCTCGAAATCATCCAGCCTCCTTTGTGAACCGGCCATTATTCCCCCCACATCTCGTCTTCCCCGATCTCGTCCATCTCGTGCATCTGGTAGCTCTACTAGATACCTGTTTGATCGGCGACGTTGGCCAATCACCCCGCAAACCAACCCACTCGCTATTTGTTCCGCCATTGTTGTTGGTCAAAACTGTCATGCGCAGATATCCACTTCCGCCTTAAAACCGATTCATGCAGTGCCCGTGTGGACGCAACCCAGTTTCAAAACACTTTCAACTCTGCCCGTGTGAACGGGCGCTAATTCGACTCCTTTAGTTCGCCTTGTCTAGGTCGCCTCACATTTTGCCCGTGTGAACACGGCTAATGACTACTGACTACAAGTAAAGAGTCACCAGCAACTACATAAATACATTCATGCACCTGGTCCTATCCATCATTTACATTAATAGACCATTTGTATTCCTTTATAGACCATTTCACATTCCCCACCGATGCGTTTTATCAGAATATTTTACAGTATGAAAGCTGTCCGCTTAAAAGAATATGAAAGCAGACGACACTTAGCGACAGTATAGATAGATCAGTGTGTAGAATGGCTAAAGCTCAAATCTAGGAGTATTTTACAAGTGGAATTCGATGGTGAATTCAGTGAAAACTACATTTATTCACATCATAGATCAGATGAGCAAGCCAAAGTTATTGTTTATTAGGCAAACAGGCCATGTCGTGACAGCCTTTGGTGGTTCTAGTTTCTGAGCTGTCAAACAGTGAAGTGTACATAGCTGGCAGTTACAATTACAAGTGTCAAAGTGGTTTGAGTTCATTACCATCTAATCATCACATTGTCACGTGTGATGACAACACAATCCACACACGACAGGTAGTTCATTTGGAAGTGTATTTATAACAATCGTTTCAGAAGCTGACAATATCACATTATAATGTGACCGATAGTTTGTTTGTGGTTATTTTACGTCCTAGCAACATCTAAGGTGATATCAGTAGGGGTACCGACTTGTGACAGTGCTGCCCCACTGGGACACCAGGCCACCAGCACCATGAACTGATATCCCACTCAGTCACATTATCCTGACACTGAGCCAACCGGTCCTTGTCCTATCCTAATAATGCCGAATGCCTTGCTAGGAAGCGACAAGTATACATTTTTAAGTCATTAGTTTAACTCGACTAGGGTTTGTAGGCACAAACCCATGGGTTTGGATCCCCCAATCTCCCGAAACAGGAGACAGATGCTCAACTCATTCGGCCCGTCTGGTCTGTGACCAATAGTAGTTCTACATTGATATTTTACTGTACTTCTATTTGATTTTACCTTGTTATATCTTATTATGGGGGTGATGAAAATGAGAAATATTGCGCCTAGAGCGGCACTCGAATCCACATCTCTTTGCATTTCGGGCCAATATGCTAACCATACACCACCTAAGCTCCCTGGTATCAGCACACTACCCATGCCTACATGTCTATGTGGTTACTTGCCTGAGACAGTGAGAGGTCAGTGCAGACTACTACACTCGTCCCCCTGGAATTGTAAGTCTTTTAATGCTTACAATTACATACATACAGGCAAAGCACTAACACATACATACACATGATAGGTTCAACAACCATACAGTGCATAACTCGTATAGGATCATGGTCACGGCACCCAGTGTCTTGGGGATGATGAAAATTGGAAATATTGCGCCTAGCGCGGGACTCGAACCCACATCTCTTTGCATTCCAGGCCAGTGTGTTAACCATTACACCACCTTAGCCTCCACTTCATTCACCTAAATCCACTAAAGGCTATGTGACCAGGGCTTCATCCAAGTATGCTGGAGTATGCTAGAGCATGCTAGAGTATGCTAGCGTACCCTAGATTATGCGAGAGTACGTTAGCATCATGGATGCAAATTCAGCCTCTGAGGTACCAACCACTCTTTTGAACATGTCCAAAAATGTAATTGGAGATCACGACTCACCCACATTATTACCAAGTTAACATCACGGACAAGTACCGATGCTGGTACATTCAACTATGTTCAACTACTTTCAATTACGTTAGCCTCCACTACGTTCAACTATGTCCACTAACGGCTATGTGACCGGGGCTTCACCATCCGGGAGTTCGAGTCCTAATCGAGTCAAACCAATGACTTACAACATTGATGACTATCACTAAATAGCATGGCGCTCTGTATTAGTATGAGCGGGCAAGGACTGGTGAGATGAGTGTCAGGATACTGTGACTGAGTGGGATATTGGGTCATGGTGCCAGCAGCCTGATCTCCTAGTGGGGCAGCTCAGTACAGTCACCATTAGTGGGCACTGTCTCAAATCGATAGCCGTTCTGATATGAACTTAGATGTTGCTAGGATATAAAGCAACAACAAACAAACAGTATCAAGATAATGTGACTGAGTAGGATATTGGGTCATGCTGGCGGCCTGATATCCTAGTGGGGAAACATTATAAAGTTGCCATGAGTGTGCACTGTCCCACAACAGTATCCGTCCTGGTATGAGCATGTATGTTGCTAGGACATAAAACCCCAACAAACAAACTCAACGACTATGTAAACCAGGATATCTCCCTGAGCGCATTGCACCATGGGTGTCTGTGGGAAAGTGCATATAAAAGACCCCCTTGCTGCTTCGCGGAAAGAGTAGCCTATGTGGCGGCAGCGGGTTTCCTCCAAAGAAATATGTCAGAATGACCATATGTTTGATGTCCAATAGCCGATGATAAAATTCAATGTGCTCTAGAGGCATCGTTAAATATAACAATCTTTGTTGTTTGCATCATGGACGTGCTATCAGCTATATTTATATATATGTATGGTTATGTTTGTTTGTTTGTTTTCTCTAATAGTAGGCGAGATGCGTCCGTGCCGAATTGGAGCTATTCGGAATGGAGCCCGGAGCGCCAAGGTCTAAGAATAGACCCAAATGACGTCACGGACGAACGCAGGAGGCGTTTAGCGCGTTAGGCTTCCGACTGAGGGTCTGGACACGCGACGTGGCTATCACGACTGCGCGTGCACCTCAAAGAAGGAAAGGAAGAACGGAGAAAAAGGAAAAAGAAAAACAGAAAAAGAAAAAGAAAGAAAGAAAAGGGGGGGGGGAGAAAAATAGAGAAAAAAGAAGAAGACACGTTTCGTCATAGGAATAGCCAGACGGGATGGCCTAGCCGAGCAGTGGTCCGCTTTCCATGCCAATAGGTTGTTGGTGTTGGATCGAATCCCGACTGAAAGTGATATAAATCCAAGGCGATATAAACGGGCACTTGTTCCCACTATCTTGGTGAAAATGTAATACCTAAAATGGTCACTGGTTAACATTAATGATTAATCTGTATTATGAAAACCAGCAACTGAATACTATTATCTATATTATTTAATAAAACCGGACCCGGTGGCCGAATCGGTAGAACACATGGCGAGATTTCACAACATATGTGCATTGTGAGTGATTTCAGATTATGAATTCTAGTAGCACCTCATTTCATATATGGATGGGAATAAGCATACGAGAGTGAATATTCGCGGACGATGGGGAGTTCGAATCCCAACCGAGTAAAACCAATGACTTATAACCTTAATACGTATGCACATTAAAGCTGCATAGTCCGATGAAATATCAAATTTTCAAAACCAAAACAATTATCTAGATTAGATTTTACATATCTAACTTAGATACTGATGCATTTTTTAATCATTTGTTTCTGTGTAGAAGGCAATACTGAGTCAATTTAACTGAACCTGTTACTGCAGAAGTCTATGGTGTCAGAGTTTTGGCAAGCATGCCAAAACTAATTTTCCATGTTTGCACTCAAAATATCTCAAAAGTTTACCATTTAAAATAAAAGTAACTTTGAACTAATGTAAAGTACATACTAGTGATCGAACTAATATATTTATCTCAGAAAAAATACAGAAATTCAAAACCATCGGACTATGCAACTTTAATATCAGAGGGCAATGACTAGTTAGGGCAATACCAGGTTGCTGTTTTTGTGTGTGTTTTTTGTGTGTTTTGGGGTGTTTTTTTTTGGGGGGGGGGGTTATTTACCCTGTCTATAACGAGTAAGTCGCATCACGGCTTGCTTTCATCGCTGAACAGCAATAGTCTAAATTTGGTACATGCATACCTACGATGGGTTTGGTGAGTGCGTAATGGTAGGCCGTAATGTGACTGATATAGCATAAAGTGACTGAGTGGGAAACAGTCACATAGTTCCAGCAAAATGGTATCTAATTAGAGCAGCGATATAGAGCCACCACAAGTATTCACTCTTGCATGCTTATTCCCTTCCATATATGGCTTCAGGTGCTACTAGAATTAATAATCTCAAATCACTCATGATGCGCATACATTGTCAATGTTGATATCAACATGGGTAATTTAACCCGCGAAACAGGTACACTGCTTTCTATGGACGAGATCATTGGCGCCATCTATATTCTAAGCGAGAACTAATAATATCCACCGATTGAGCTGCCACCTGGTGTAAATTACTTATAACTAATCGATGACGTGGCACTTACGATCACTTCGACCGGAGCACCTGGACTGGGAGGATGTGTCCATAAGGTTCAGATTTACAGTCCCTCCCACCCAGCTATATGGTGTTCATTGGGTTAGTGTCTGGTATCCTCGAATCATTGACTCAAAAACTCACAAAATCAAGACTAATGTAACAAGTTAAAAAGTTTAATAAATGCCACTTTATACTGTACTTGTGTCGTGTTGGGTGAATTGTGAAATCTCGCCATATTGTTTTCTGCGTAAAACTCTGACACAGTATGCTCCTGCAGTAACATGTTCTATCAAATTTCCTCAGTAATCCCTTCTATATGGTAAGACATGCTTACTACGTGCATGGGTATCTGAGTTAGATATGTAGGATCAAATATAGATATTTGTTTTTAGTTTGAAATGTTGATGTTTTATCGGACTATGCAGTGGTTGTAAACATCGGTTGATTCGAAGGCAAAGTGGAAACTTTATCGCATTTCGCGCCCGCTTGCCGAAATATGTGACCAAGTGCAACTTTTAGAGCGCATGCGCGCGTGTGTGTGGATAAAGGGGTGGGTGAAGGCAGCGCCTGGGGCAAAGTGTTGATACAAATAGGAGCAGACGACACTCGCAGACTCTAAGTTGTCACCGCCTCCTGTTCGCATGCGCAGCGGCATTTCCGCTGATCGGGAGGCGGGATGCGGGGTGCGCGATGTTCGTGCAGGATGCTGGATTCGGGATTCGGGATGCGGGATGTGGGATGTGGGATGTGCGATGTGCGATGTGGGATGCGGGAGGCGGGAGGCGAGAGTGGGCGGGAGGAGGCTGGAGGCGGGAGGCGGGAGGCGGGAGGGGGGAGGGGGAGGCAGAATGCGGGATGTGGGATGCGGGATGCGGGATGCGGGAGGCGGTATGTGGGAGGCGGGAGGTGGCAGGGGGAGGGAGGCTCGAGGCGGGAGGCGGGAGGCGGGAGGCGGGAGGCGAGAGATGGGAGAAGGAAGGCGGGAGGCGGGAGGCGAGAGGCGAGAGGCGAGAGGTGGGAGGCGGGATGAGGAAGGCGGGAGGCGAGAGGCGGGAGGGGGGATGCGGGATGCAGGATGCGGGAGGGGGAGGGGGAGGCGGGAGGTGGGAGGCAGGAGGCGAGAGCTAAGCCCCCGCCATGACACTTTGCTTCGGTCGAGTAAAACGGTTTACAGAGCGACACGCCGCCGTCACCCCACCACCTCCCACAAGCCCCACCCCCTCCATCCCAGCCTCATCTCATCTCGGCGCCCATCACCGACGTCACGTCATTTCCACACACCTTAATCGAAGCCTAGCGCTAGGCAGTATTGATATATCTCACGGGCGGAAGGGGGCGTGGCTACTCGCAGATTGTCGGCTGCTTTCGTTAAATGTTGTCTGCTTTCATTAAATACCCCTCCTGGTTCCCCAACTCGCCGCCACTTGTTGTAAGCGCATCGGCAGTTTGCCACTGTACACTGGTCCTATACGCACAGAGTACATATTCATAAACGTGTATTATTGCTTCCCACTGTACACTGGTCCTATATGCACACAGTACATACTCATAAATGTGTGTTATTGCTTCCCACTGTACACTGGTCCTATATGCACAGAGTACACACTCATAAACGTGTGTTATTGCTTCCCACTGTAAACTGGTCCTATATGCACAGAGTACATACTCATAAACGTGTGTTATTGTTTCCCACTGTACACTGGTCCTAGACACACAGAATATGTACTCATACACGTGTATTATTGCTTCCCACTGGACACTGGTCCTATATGCACACAGATTACATACTCATATATGTGTGTTATTGCTTCCCACTGTACACTGGTCCTATATGCACACAGAGTACATACTCATAAACGTGTGGTATTGCTTCCCACTGTACACTGGTCCTATATGCACAGAGTACATACTCATAAATGTGTATTATTGCTTCCCACTGTACACTGGTCCTATATGCACACATATTACATACTCATATATGTGTGTTATTGCTTCCCACTGTACACTGGTCCTATATCCACACAGTACATACTCATACATGCGTGGTATTGCTTCCCAGTGTACACTGGTCCTATATGCACACAGAGTACATACTCATAAACGTGTGTTATTGCTTCCCACTGTACACTGGTCCTATATGCACAGAGTACATACTCATAAACGTGTGTTATTGCTTCCCATTGTACACTGGTCCTATATGCACAGAATACATACTCATAAACATGTATTATTGCTTCCCACTGTACACTGGTCCTATATGCACACAGATTACATACTCATATATGTGTGTTATTGCTTCCCACTGTACACTCATCCTATATCCACACAGTACATACTCATAAATGCGTGTTATTGCTTCCCAGTGTGCACTGGTCCTATATGCACACAGAGTACATACTCATAAATGTGTGTTATCGCTTCCCACTGTACACTGGTCCTATATACACAGAGTACATAGTATATACATGTATTATTGCTTCCCACTGTACACTGGTCCTATATGCACAGAGTAGACATTAATGAATGTGTATTACTATTATAGTGGACATTGAACTTGTGTTTTGCTAGAAACGATGGAATCTCAGAATCGCTAGGACATGCACATATAATAGTGCCACATAAAGTAAATAGTATCTAGCAAAACATGCACTGACTCAGCACAAATTAATACAAATATTGCTTATCATTCTTTTCTAACCAGAAACTCCACTAAAACACATGCCCTTCTTGTAGGACTATTAGTAGCATTACTATTAGGTTTGCATACATATATAAGTACAGTAAGACCTCTCTAACAGACCACCTGTACAAATCGACCACTCCTCTATATCGATCGCTTTATTTGTGTCCCAACAATACCATTGTAGCCATTGTAGAGACATTAAGACCGACTCATGGATGCAACTCTCACAGCAGAGAGCTAAATGGAGGGCGGCAGTCAAGTAATGAAAGCAGTCTTTGTCAGATCGCGACCGACAGCATGATGATGATGACTGTACAGTGATATTTGGAAAAGCAAGTACAGTATTTCACAGCCATTAACGTTGCTGAGTCTTATGGTCTTGATATTTATATATATATTTCTTTAATCCTTTTTTTCTATTATATATAGATAACTATATTAGGTTGATTGTTATTTACGACCTTACTTCAGTTTGAAGCAACTTTGATTATATATGGTCAGATGTGTAGATCTTTGAAGCTTATTATCAGAGGAAATTACTTCGAAGCCCAGCAATGAAATACTGTTTGTGCCTAATTAAACGACAACATCTATTCGTGAAGGAAGACACATCAACTGTATGGCCAAGTTGAAATAAAAAGATGGAGATTTATTTGGTCATACTAGATGCGATGGCCGAATGAGTTAGAGCGTCCATCTCCCATGTTGGTAGATCGTGGGATCGTGGGTTTGAACCCTGGTCGAGTCAAACCAATGACTTAAAAATTGATACTTGTCGCTTCCTAGCCAGGCGCTCGGCGTTATTAGGATAGGGCAAGGAGCAGTGGAATGAGGAAGACCAATTGTCGCGATTGAAATTTCCCCTGCTTAAACAACTAATGTACCTTGTCATGCCACACTCAGCTGCTCAGGTCAGGGGAAAAGAGGCTGTTCAAAGAACATACAGTGGAGGCAGTCCAGCCAGACAGAATACATCTAGGATCTGTGAGTGTATTCCCGGCATTAGCTACAGATTATGGAATGTATTAATACCATTATACGTACATTGTGTAATTATGAAATTACAGTAAAGCCTCTCTAACCGACCACCTCCATGGAGTGTTCACTCCCCTATATCGATCGCTTTACTTGCGTCCAAAATGATCGCCTGTACCATACCATTGTAGTGATAAAACAACTCCCTAAACCGACCACCTCCCTAAATGGACCATTTAAAGTCGGTCTCATGGTCGATTGATTTAGAGAGATTTTACTGTATCCTGTTTTGTTTGCTTGCTATTGTCCATCTCTATGTTTACGTGTACTATTATATGTATTTGGTATTTGGAGTCCTTGGAGGCAGTGAGCGACCTGGCCATTGGTAGGTCTGCGACTAAGCAGCCCGTTCGCACTGCCAACCTCCAGGTTTGTTTGTTTGTTGTTGTTTTACGTCCTAGCAACATCTAAGGTCATGTCAGGACGGGTACTGACTTTTGACAGTGCGCACTCATGGTGACTTTATAGTGCTGCCCCACTGGGAGACCATGCCGCCAGCACTATGACCTGATATCCCACACAGTCACATTATCCTGACACTGAGCCAACCTATCCTAATAATTCAGACCGCCTGGCTAGGAATCGACACGTATCAATTTTTTAATTCATTGGTTTGACTCAACCAGGGTTCGAACCCATGATCTACCAACACGCCCAACCTCCAGGTGCTGCCTGCCTGCCCTCCACTCACCCCATTTCTCCTCTGATATGGCTGTACTAAACTCTGGCGGTGGATCCGTAGGGCCATCCAGAGAGTATGCCTCGCTCCAATCCTTGTCTTGTATCCTTCCTTAGGGAATATATTAATAATGTGTATGTATAAATGTTTACCTTCATGCAAGTATTATGTAAGCGGTTCAGATGAATCTATTGTGTGCTGATTCTGGAAAGTTCTGTGTGGTGCAGTTACAGCGGCTTGGATCCCTGTTGCTTGTGGGGGCAGGTAAGCAAAGGCAGCTCGTCATCAAGAAAAGAACAAAACTTTTATCTTCGCCCAAGGTTGGAACTATGACATGCAATTACTGGTTATGAGATGATCACATTTAACAAAGTCTCCGTTCGAAGGAATTATCGCTTTTGAAGGAATGTGTTGTGGGTGTGATGAAAATGGGAAATAGTGCGCCTAGAGCGGGATTCGAACCCACACTTCTTGCCATTCTAGGGATAGCATGCTAACCATTACCCTAACTAGTCTCCCTAATGCAATCACTCTATTCACACCTTCGTGTTTATGTGGCTCCTTGCTTGAGAGGTCAGTGCATATTACAACAAAAGTTTGTGATATTCTAAAATTTAAATTGTGGTATCATTTCCATTCATTGTTTTAGCGGAAAAGTAAAACATTCCACATTGTTATCAGAACTTGTAAATCAGGCTAAATGAATTAAACTAATTTCACTTTACTGCCTACTTTTGGTAAACTGATACCCGAGGAGAGACAAATAAAAACCTGACCGAAGACTAAATCTGTCAGTGGCATGATGACAGCTGATGCTTTGAGATGGGAACTAGAAATGGCAGGATTCAGGACAAGTGGAAATAAAATGATGACAATTCTCAAGGAAATCAACATCTACAAAGGGTTCTGAATGTTGCAGACTCCCATTTTTTATTTGGTACATTCGTTGATTAAGCAGGGGAAATTTCAATCACCGACAATTGGTCTTCCTCTTTAAACTGCTCCTTGCCATATCCTAGTAATGCCAAACACCAGGATAGGTAGTGACAATTATACATTATAACGTAATTAATTTGACTCGACTGGGATTCAAATCCTATAAGATACCAACACAGGAGGCGGAGGCTCAACTCATAGGCTCGGTGACAGGTATGCAATGTTGTTATCATTGAATGACACACAGCTGCAAAGAAGTAAAGCTTGTTTTATTTAATGACGACTCTAGAGCACATTGATTTTCGTATCATTGGCTATTGGATGGAATACATATGGTCATTCTGACATATTTCTTTGGAGGAAACCCACTGTCGCCACACAGGCTACTTACTCTTTCCGAGAAGCAGCAAGGGGTCTTTTATATGCACTTTCCCATTGACAGGACAGCACATACCAAGATGAACCAGTTGTGGACCACCGGTTGGAATGGAAAATAGCCCAAACTGCAAATGGGTCCACTGTGCAGGATCAATAGGATGATCAACACCTTCACAGATGGACACTCTATCGCCTAAGCTACGTCCCGCTCCCGATTCGCAGCTGCATACCTGTGTACCTGCGTACCTGCGTACCTGTGCACCTGCGTACCTGCGTACCTGCATACCTGCGTACCTGCGTACCTGTGTACCTGCGTACATGTGTACCTGTGTACCTGAGTATATGGGAAGCTATACCCCTGTGTGAGTAGTCGACTGTGTCCTACACATCCCTGAACCTGATCCCGATGACTCAGCTGGAGGTCTAGCAGAGGAGGGGCAGGCAAACTGACACAAATCCATCCCACACTGGGACAGGCTTAGATCGATATGGATACCACTGAGCCAGATACAACCTTATTCTACCGGGTGTGACTCTATATATGTGCTATGTAATTTCTTATGCGTATCTAAAAAAGAATAATCCCTAGTTTTTGTTTGTGTCCCTCTCCCTGTAAATATCTATAAAAATGAATATTCTGATGAATAAACTGTTTGACCAAATATATATATATATATATATATCAATTTTACCTCGGTATACAGCCTCAGGCTAGCCTCAGGCTAGGGAGAAGGAAGCACGTGAGGTACCAGCAATTAGCATATACAACTCACGACTGGATTACGTGTCGTTGGGTTGCTCCGGCAAATTTAGTCTACATACAAGCTAATATGCAGTAAGTATCATAAAAACTGTGGTTAGCTTAATCATGATGCATTAGAGCATCATTATGGAAAGTTTAGACTTTCTTTGGTCCATTTGGGACGAGTTATTTGGTTATAAAAACCAAGGATAGAATTCCTTCTCGAAGGATTGAAACCGGTCATTAGCGGTTCTGTCAACACCCGAGTCACCGTGTGATTATGGGTAGAGATGTGGGCTCTGCCTCGTCTCCTGTGGAAATTCTCTCGTACTCTAATAGAGAGTAATGTTGGAGATGCTCCTGGGTTTCTTTTATAGACTCCCCACAAAACTTTTTCAGGCGTTTCTCCGAGTTTCGTAGCATTTTCTCCAACTTGTTGACGTTGTAGTCACAGGTGGGAGAAGTGTGGCGTGACAGAGGGATGGGCGGGCCGATACACTGGTCCCGACCCCGCGTAAGGTTTGGGCTTGACCCACAACCCACGCACAAATTTAGCTTATTACGCCTGTGTTATAACGGTATAAACACGTTCTCTAACACCAATAGATGTCCAAATGAGTTTTAAACAACCATGTTGTGACATATATATATATACCGGGACTGATACAAAATTTAGTTTCAGCTCTCGATGGCCACGAAGCGGAGTAAGCGCGGTGCAGCAGCAGCCGAGGGGCGTGTTCCGAGTGGCGAGGACAAGGAGTACGACTCCTCACCCGTGTTGTCGGCAGGGCCTGCGACACAGCCTGGGGCGCATATTCTCTCCGAGGAGGACATAGTGCCTGGCGGCGCCGCGCCTCAAAATTGGGAGACGCGGTTTGCGGCGATGGAGAGTCACATAATGGCTCTCAAACCACCGGTGTCTCGTAAACGGAGTGTGCAAGAAGAGTCTTTTGTGGAGGATTTCTCCGACACAGACTCAGAGATGGAGCTTAGGGCTCCTCCTCCTTCTCCTAAACGAAGAAAGAAGAAGAAACACATTGTTTCTTCGGGTGATGAGTTCACCAAGGAGAGGGGGAAGACTGGGCTTCGCAAAAAGCGCAAGACCAAGTCCAAGAAGAAGAAGAAGAAGAGGAAAGTTTCTTCTTCTTCTGACTCGTCCACGGATTCCACGTCTACGGAATCGGACTCAGACACGCAATATGAAGGTGTCTATGCTGCCATTGGAGGCAAAGTGGCTAAGAAAGTCGAGAAGCCAAGGGCTAAGCGGGTGAAAACCACTACGCTTATGCGTGAGAACATTAATGGCCATTTCCGCACGTTTAAGCCGGCAGAGATTATTGCTAAATTATCAGATGAGTTAACAGGCATTAAAGGTGTTCCCAACTCCATCATTAAGGAGATGGATCGAGATGTCAATATGACGGAGGACCGTAAGAGATTTGAGGGTGTGTTGCACATAGTGCATAAGGCGGTGCTTGGTACCTTAACAGCTATTGCTCCAGTAGCAAACAGAATGCAACAAGAAAACAAGTTCTCGTCTTTGGCTAAGACGATGGACAAAGGTATTGCATTGTTGGCGGCGGCAGGTAATTACCTGTCGTATCGAAGATATGAAAATGTTTTCAAGTCAGTTTGCACAGATGCTGGCAAAGAAGTGGCTCGCTCAAAGAAGGTTACTGATAATGATGGGAAAGAGTTTACGCTCTTTCTTGCTCCAGAGCCGATTAAAGGGAAACCTTTAGATAACACCAAAATGTTTGGCGGTCAACTACAATACCTCTATAAAGAGGTAGAAACTGCAGCCAAGAGTGGCAAAAACATGGATGGTAAGAAGAAACAGGAAACTCCTCGTTTCAAAAGGTCACGAGGGGATTTTCGTCCACGGCGGTTCACCAGGGGAACCAGATCGGGTTCAAACTTCGGTCAAGGTTTTCGGGGCCGGGGCGCTCGCTCCGGCTGGACCGACAACACCGCACGGCCACTAGGCCGAGGTGTCAACTCGCCGAGACCCTTCCCCAGGGGCGGGTCCAAGTAGAGGTTGAAACACAAACGTTACAAGTCCTTCCAGCCTCTAAAACCACACAAACTGTAAGCAACTTTGTGGCTGGTAATATTAATAATCATATTTCTGAGTGGCACAACATTACTAGTGACCAAGAAATTTTACAAATAGTCTATACATGCATATACACACAATAACTTCATACATAGTATGCAGGAATTGCAATACCTCAAGGAGTTTGACGCCCCTGCCCTGCAGAGTTGTAAACCACTGCCTTGTGGTACAGGTTCTTGACAAAACTGAAGGCTAAGGGAGCAAACCCTAAACAGAAAACCATGTCACTGTGGCAGCATCAAGGGCGGTTGATGTATGGAACTCCCAACATCTCCCGACCAGCCACTGCAGGGACAAATAGTTTTGCGCCTGTCTGGTCATGTTCTTGCCGGTGTGAAACCTCTATTTGCTCCCCAAGAGAGTGCCGCTGGTAACTTGCAAAAGCCAGCAGCACTTCAACACTTTTGCAGGCAGCTTTCATGAAATGTACAGCTAAATGGAGAGCGGCAGTCAAGTAATGAAAGCAGTCTTTGTCGCATCGTGACCGACAGCATGATGATGATGATGATGACATGCACACCATATTTTATAGCAAGTATAGTATTTTTGCAGTAGACTATTTCCACGGCCACCGATCCGCCATCTGACGGCAGTGGAAGTATGAAATGATGTGTTAAGAGCAGCACACTATATGATAAAGGTATTGTAGTCGATTTGCACCACCGGTTCACCAGTGGAACTACAGTGGTGGCAGTGCAAGTACACATGTTGTCGGTAGAAGCTCCCTGTGCAATATACTCTGTGGAAAAGGTCTTTTATGCGATTTCCATCACCATCCTACCCTCTGGTGGCAGTGCAAGTACAAATGTTGTGGGTAGCAGCTCACTGTGCAGCCTGCTTTGTGGAAAACGCCTTGTAGCTATATGCGATTTCCATCACCATCCTGCACTCTGATCCCAGTGGAAATACAAACACTGTGGACAGCAGCTGACTGTACAAGCTACTCTGCAGAAAAGGCCCTATAGTTCTATCCATTTCAAGCAACCAACTGTGTCCTAGCGGCAGATATAAGAACTATTGTAACGGGCAGCAACTCATTGTGGATGTTCTACGGGGAACAAATCTACTGTACTATGTCATAGGAGGATTTGCCTACACATGGGAAATCTAGTCTAGACATTAGAACCAAGCCTCCCATATCTGCCATAACAAGGCAAGTAATCCAACTACTGACCCATCTTAACAACCTATAGCCGACCTGATATGACCTTAGATGTTGCTAGGACGTAAAACAACAACAAACAAACAAACAAACAACCTATAGTGTGCATGCCCGGTTGATAAGCTTAGTCTGGGGGTGCACTAGAAGAAGTGCTGGTGGCTATTGACTAATGACACGCATTCAGTAGGTTCCTCCAGTACTCCACATGAGAGAGCAGTTCATTTATTGAGAGTGAAGTTGATCAGGGGTGCTCTGACATGCGTTAAATTACAGCACAAGATGCACCAATTCACAAGCCCATCAACAGATATTAATCATCAAAGAAACATTTCCATCTCAAATTTCACATTTCACCCGCTTGAAGGACGACTCGTTGGTATTACCTTCCACACGGGTTGGCCCACTCGGCAATTCTCGGAGCTGCTCGGAGCTGCTCTGAACTGCTCGGAGCTTCTCGAAGCTCCTCGATTTAGTAATGAAATGCTCGGAGCTACTCGGAGCTGTTCGGAGCTGCCAGGAATTGCTCTGACGTAATCGGAGCTACTCGGAGCGACTCGGAGCTGCTCGAATCAGTCAGGAATTGCTCGGAGCTACTAGGAGCTGCTCGGAGCGACTGTGGCCGGCTCATAGGTCTTCGGAGCTGCTTAAGGAGTGGGGTGTGTGTGGTTGTGTGGGTGGGTGTGCGTGACTGTGTTGGTGGGTGTGTGGGCGTGGGGTGTGTGGTTGTGTGTTGCGGGGTAGGGGTGCGGTTGTGTGGGAGGGGTGTAGGTGTGTGTGTAGGAGTGGTTGTGTGTTGTGTGGGTGTGTGGGTATGTGGGTGTGTGGGTGTATGGGCGTGTGGGCGTATGGTTGTGTGGTTGTGTGGTTGTGTGTGCGGGTAAGTTGTTCATCTGAGTTGGTTACAGTTGCTCGGAGCTGCGACTCTGAGCGCTCGGAATTGCTCGGTGCTGCTCGGCACAGTGATGTAGAGGGTCGTTACTGCTTGCTATGAATGTTAGAGTGTTTTCTTTTTGTCTGAGATAACATGTCTAAGCAGCTCTTGCGAGATCCGACTGGATGGGCGGTTGTCATGGGGTGGGGGTTGGTGTGGGGGTGGAGCTAGAGGTGGAGGTTAAGGTGGGGCTGGCTAGGGGGATGGGTGAGTTGCCAGACGAGGTCGTGCGGAAGGACACTTGACGGTGAATCTATAATTGATATAAATCTTAATGAAAGAGGGGGATCGACTACACAGGCAGCATCGTACGGCCGGGAGTGTAGGAGGGTGTGGGTGGGGGTGAGGGTGTGTGGGTGTGTGGGTGTGTGGGTGTGTGGGTGTGTGGGTGTGTGGGTGTGTGGGTGTGTGGGTGTGTGGGTGTGTGGGTGTGTGGGTGTGTGGGTGTGTTGGTGTGTTGGTGTGTTGGTGTTTTGGTGTGTTGGTGTGTTGGTGTGTTGGTGTGTTGGTGTGTTGGTGTGTTGGTGTGTTGGTGTGTTGGTGTGTTGATGTGTTGGTGTGTTGGTGTGTTGGTGTGTTGGTGTGTTGGTGTGTTGGTGTGTTGGTGTGTTGGTGTGTTGGTGTGTTGGTGTGTTGGTGTGTTGTTGTGTTGGTGTGTTGGTGTGTTGGTGTGTTGGTGTGTTGGTGTGTTGGTGTGTTGGTGTGTTGGTGTGTTGGTGTGTTGGTGTGTTGGTGTGTTGGTGTGTTGGTGTGTTGGTGTGTTGATGGGTTAGTGTGTTGGTGTGTTGGTGTGCAGGTGTGTTGGTGTGTTGGTGTGTTGATGGGTTGGTGTGTTGGTGTGTTGGTGTGTTGGTGTGTTGGTGGGTTGGTGTGTTGGTGTGCTGGTGTGTTGGTTTGTTGGTGTGTTGGAAGGTGGGTGTGCGGTTGTGTGGGGTGTGTGTGGTTGTGTGGGTGTGTGTGCGTGACTGTGTTGGTGGGTGTGTGGGCGTGGGGTGCGTGGTTGTGTGTTGGGGGGTAGGGGTGCGGTTGTGTGGGTGGGGTGTAGGTGTGTGTAGGGGTGGTTGTGTGTTGTGTGGGTGTGTGGGTATGTGGGTGTGTGGGTGTATGGGCGTGTGGGCGTATGGTTGTGTGGTTGTGTGGTTGTGTGGGTGGGGTGTGGGTGTGCGGGTGTGTGGGGTTGCGGGTGTGTGAGGTTGTGGGGCCGCGGGAGTGGGGCTTTCGGGGTGGGGTGGGGTGTGTGGGGGTGGGAGTGTGTGGGGGGTTGGAGTGTGGGGATGTTTGGGTTTTACGGGGCTTGTGCAGTGTTATGGATGTGTGGGTGTGTAGGTGCGTGGAGATTTTGAAGTGTGGTGGTGTGGCAGTGTGGCTGGGGGCGGTGTGGTGGTGTGTAGGTGTGACAGTGTGTGGCGGTGTGGCAGTGTGGTGGTGTGGTGGTGTGGTGGTGTGTAGGTGTGGCGGTGTGGCGGTGTGGCGGTGTGGTGGTGTGGCGGTGTGGCGGTGTGGCAGTGTGATGGTGTGGCGGTGTGGTGGTGTGGCAGTGTGGCAGTGTGGCGGTGTGGCGGTGTGGTGCTGTGGTGGTGTGGCGGTGTGGCGGTGAGGCGGTGTGGTGGTGTGGTGGTGTGGTGGTGTGGCGGTGTGGCGGTGTGGCGGTGTGGCGGTGTGGCGGTGTGGAGGTGGCGGTGTGAGGGTGGGGGTGAAGTGGATAGTTTAGGAGTGTGGAAATGTGGATAAATGGGCATCTTATTCTTGTGTATAACCCTTCCTGTTTCATTCACTCCTATAGCTTCATTCAACCCAAACTAAATTCAAGCAGCCTTGATACCAGTGCTTCACAGACAGGTAGGGAGGGATGCACCAAGGCCTAGGTTGCTTTGTTGTTGTTTTTCGTCCTAGCAACACCTATGGTCATATTGCGATGGGTTCCGACTTGTGACAGTGCGCACTCATGGTGACTTTATAGTGCTTCGCCACTGGGAGACCAGAATGCCAGCACCACGACCTCATATCCCACTTAAACACATTATCCTGACACTGAGCACACCAGCCCTTGCCCTGTCCTAATAATGTTGAGTGCCTGGCTAAGAAGCGACAAGTATAACCTTTTAAGTCATTGGTTTGACTCGACCCGGGTTCAAACCCCCGATCCCATGTCTTCGGATCCCCCGATCTCCCAAAACAGGAGATGGACACTGAACTAATTCGGCCATCCCGTCTGGTTGCGCAGGTTGCTGCCTCTGCTCACAAGCTGGGGCACCGAAATATCCGGCTGCGCCGACCGTCAGGCCCGATGAGCAGCTCATGGCGCATGCACGACTCAGAATGGAGATGGATTAAGAGAGATTACTACTGTCCGCTGGGTAATCGACGCATCTCCAGTCAAGAAGTCACGTGATCAACTTGAATCGGGACACGCTGCACTCTGCCGAGAGCCGACGAAGGACTGCGAGCAGTTCCGAGCAGTTCCAAGCAGTTCCGAGCATCTCTGAGCACATCGGCACAGCTGCGATATGGTGTTCACCTGCTCACGATAAAGAAGCCCATGGCACCGGCGAGGAATCGGGGTCAATCCAGGACAATTGTGAACTCAGAAGAACACATCCTAGAACATATTTTTAATCATTCCGAACAATTCCGAGCAGCTCAGACCACTTCCGGGAATACCTAGGCATTTCCGAGGATCTCTTGTTAATATCTCATAATTTGGTGAGTTAACAGGAAAACAGCGTGGTGGATATCCGAGTAAATCCGAGCAGTTGTACGGTTCTCCAAGCAGCTCCTAATGTAATATTCCCACACATCGGTACAGTTTTCTGGCACCCTAGAGGCACGCAGTCATCTTTCATTTATATAGTGACCTACTTATAGCTTAATGGTGGGCAGTCATCCTTCATTTATATAGTGACCTACTTATAGCCTAATGTCACACAGCCATCCTTCATTTACATAGTGACCTACTTATAGCTTAATGGCATGCAGTAATCCTTCATTTACATCATCATCATCATCATCATCATGGGTGTGGTGGTGGTGGGCTGGGGTGAGGTGGGGTGGGATGGGCTGGGGCGAGGCTGTGGGTGTGGGTGTGGGTGTGGGTGTGGGTATGGGTGTGGGTGTGGGTGTGGGTGTGGGTGTGGGTGTGGATGTGGGTGTGGGTGTGGATGTCCATGTTGGTGTGGTCGTGGGTGTGGGTGTGGGTGTGGATGTGGGTGTGGGTGTGGGTGTGGGTGTGGGTGTGAGTGTGGGTGTGGGTGTGGGTGTGGGTTGTGGTGTGAGTGTGGGTGTGGAAGTGGGTGTGGGAGTGGGTGTGGGTTTTGCTGTTGAGTAGGGTGTGGGTGTGGGTGTGAGGTTGGGTGGGTTGGGTGGGCGTTGTGTGGGGTGGGGGAGGATTCGGTATGGATGGAGTGGGTGAGGATGGGGGGTGATGGTGGTGGGGGTGGGGGTGAGGGTTGGGGTGGTTAGGATGATGTGAGAGTGGCCGTGATGGTGGGGTGAGCATGAGGTGAGGGTGGGGGTGGCGGGGCGGTTGAGGGTGGCCGGGGGTGGGGGCGGGGGTGGGTTGAGGGTAGGGAGGAGAGGCGGGTGACAGTCGGGATGGGGGTGGGTGTGTGGGTACGGATGCGGGTGATGGTGGGGGCGGTTGAGTGTGATGCTGAGGGTGGGGGGTGGGATGGAGGTGCGGCTAGGTGTGTGTTGTGTGTTGGTGTCTGGGTGTGGGGGTGTGGCGTGGGGGCGGGGGTGGGCGGGGGGGAGGGGGGGGGGGGGGGGTAACGGTGGGGGTAGAAGGGCAGGTGCCGGGTGGGATGGGCAGGGGGCGGTTAAGGGTGACGTTGAGGGTGCGGGTGGGATGGAGGTGCGGCTAGGTGTGGGGGTGAGGGTGGGAGTGGAGGGGCAGGTGCCGGTTGGGGTGGGGTGGGGGCAGGTGGGGGTGGGGGCAGGAGACGTGAGGTTACGCCCGGGTAGATAGGGTGCGGGTGGGATGGAGGTGCGGCTAGGTGTGGGGGTGAGGGTGGGAGTGGAGGGGCAGGTGCCGGTTGGGGTGGGGTGGGGGCAGGTGGGGTGGGGGGTCGGAGACGTGAGGTTACGCCCGGGTAGATAGGGTGTGGGTGGGATGGAGGTGCGGCTAGGTGTGGGGGTGAGGGTGGGAGTGGAGGGGCAGGTGTCGGTTGGGGTGTGGTGGGGGCAGGTGGGAGTGGGGGTAGGAGACGTGAGGTTACGCCCGGGGTAGCTAGGGTGAGGGTGGGATGGAGGTGCGGCTAGGTGTGGGGGTGAGGTGGGAGTGGAGGGGCAGGTGCCGGTTGGGGTGGGGTGGGGGAGGTGGGGTGGGGGGCGGGTGAGGTTACGCCCGGGTGATAGGGTGGGGGGGGGGTGCGGCAGGGTGGGGGGTAGGGTGGGTGGAGGCAGGTGTTTGGGTGGGGTGGGGGCAGGTGGGAGTGGGGGCGGAGACGTGAGGTTACGCCCGGGTAGATAGGGTGTGGGTGGGATGGAGGTGCGGCTAGGTGTGGGGGTGAGGGTGGGAGTGGAGGGGCAGGTGTCGGTTGGGGTGTGGTGGGGGCAGGTGGGGTGGGGGCGGGAGACGTGAGGTTACGCCCGGGTAGATAGGGTGCGGGTGGGATGGAGGTGCGGCTAGGTGTGGGGGTGAGGGTGGGAGTGGAGGGGCAGGTGCCGGTTGGGGTGTGGTGGGGGCAGGTGGGGGTGGGGGGCGGAGACGTGAGGTTACGCCCGCGTAGATAGGGTGCGGGTGGGAGTGGAGGGGCAGGTGCCGGTTGGGGTGTGGTGGGGGCAGGTGGGGGTGGGGGCGGGAGACGTGAGGTTACGCCCGGGTAGATAGGGTGTGGGTGGGATGGAGGTGCGGCTAGGTGTGGGGATGAGGGTGGGAGTGGAGGGGCAGGTGTCGGTTGGGGTGTGGTGGGGGCAGGTGGGGGTGGGGGTAGGAGACGTGAGGTTACGCCCGGGTAGATAGGGTGTGGGTGGGATGGAGGTGCGGCTAGGTGTGGGGGTGAGGGTGGTAGTGGAGGGGCAGGTGCTGGTTGGGGTGTGGTGGGGGCAGGTGGGGGTGGGGGCGGGAGACGTGAGGTTACGCCCGGGTAGATACGCTATCTGCTACGCACGTGACGGGAGGCCGACCTAGAAACCTGTCTGGGCCACTCAGTGGTTGGCGCTATTCGCCCGAATCCAATGTGTGCTGGTGTCACTGAAAAAAAAGCTGCCCCTGTACAGCCTGGCAATTTGTCTTGATAAAAAGGTTGTTTTTCGCCCTGTGCTATATGGCTCAGTGAAGCCTCATATCTTACGTAGAGCAAGATGATATTACCATGAGTTCTGCTTGATTTATTATCATGATTGATACCTGTATGTATGTGTACAACATTTGTTTGTTGTTTTACATCCTAGCAACATGTAAGGTCATATCAGGACGGGTACCGACTTGTGACAATGCGCACTCATGACGACTTTATAGTGCTGCCCCACTGGGAGCCCAGGCCACCCGCACCATGACCTGATATCTCACTCAGTCACAATTTTCCTGACACTGAACCAACCAGTCCTTTCCCTATCCTAATAATGCCGAGCGCCTGGCTAGGAAGTGACAAGTATAACTTTTTAAGTCATCAGTTTGACTCGTCCAGGGTTTGAACCCACGAGCCCATGGGTTCGGATCCCCCGATCTCCCAAAACAGGAGACGGATGCTCATCTCATTCGGCCATCCACTCTGGTGGGTAAAACATATAATTACTCGTATTTAAATTGGCAAACTATGGGATGTATAAAAGGTTATACAAGTGTAGGAGGCGGAATATACATTACACTTGTTTATTATTCTATGTTGAATCTGTGACTTGCTTCGTGATATTCATTTGTATTCATTGATATTTTCCATGTGCTGCGGGCCTGCGCTGGGGCCCGTGCTGCGGTCCTGCATTGACCAATATATACGGTGGGTGTGCACGTGACTCGCCCCACTCGCCTCAATTTTCTTTGTATACCGGTACGGGTGTTGCCAACTCATTTACACTGTCTCTCGTTATTTGTAGCCTAATCATATTTCATATAAGTCTTGGAATGATTAATATTGTTAATTCGGCTGACTTGAGCTAGCTGCATATACATATATTGTAAATAACTATATTGTCACATGGCTGGAAGACCAGTGCAACTCCTCTGACACAATACTTTATTCAATAAATAAACTATATTTACAACAACAAAAATGATTAATATGTTGTATAAGCAATTATACAATAATAATTAATTAGAAGCATTATCCATCCTCAGCCTGTAGCTATCCTAATTATACTAAGGACACTACCTCAGGGCATCTACTGCAGGGCTCTTATCTATGTATACTAGTCATCTACTGCTCAGCTCTGACAACCTCAGGTCCCATTGTGGCGCCACCTGTCTGGTCATGGGCTGAACCATCAACTCTCACATGTTCCAGTGTGTCTGTAAAGCCGCTGTCACACCTCGCTGGATTGAGCAACGGACAGAATTGTCTAGTCCGGTGGTGATAAGTATCAAAATGTGTCAAAATGTGTCAAAATGTGTCAAAATGTTGCGCTATCGGGTAAATGGCCACTGGACGAATGGACATGAAACAGACATGAAACAGACAGGAAGTGGACAGGAAACGGACCGGAACTGGACATGAACAGATAGCCAACAGACGAAACAAAATCAAACCGAACAAGAACGAAAGACGTCAGTCCGGCGGCATCTGTTCCTAGTTTTGTGCATTTGCAAAACTTGTACGGACACAAACCGGACATTGTTCATTTTCTGTCCATTTCCCCCAATCCGGTGAGGTACGACAGGCTGCTAAGGTAAGAGGATCGTGCTAATCCCAGTGTTACCCGGAATAATTCCAAGAGTGGTGATGAATGTCATTCCTACCAGTCAGTTTGTCAGGTCAGCTGCAACCAACATCCGGGCTTCAAGGGCGAAGCAATGTCATCTGGCACTCAACCGCCACTGCACGTCAGTCAAATTTGCTAGCCCAGTTAGTATGCCTTAAGCCTCAGTCACACATCACCGGATTGAGCAACGGACAGAATTGTCTAGTCCGGGCATTATAAGTATCAAAATGTATTAAAATGTGTCAAAATGTTGCGATATCGGGTCAAAGGCCGCTGGATGAACAGACATGAAACGGACATAAAATGGACATGAAACGGACATGAATGGGTAGCCAACGGATGAAACAAACTCAAGACGGACAAGAACCGTAGATGTCAGTCTGGCGGCATCCATTCCTAGTTTTGTGCATGTTCAAAACTTGTACGGACACAAAACTGACTTTGTTTGGTTTCTGTCCATTTCCCGCAATCCGGTGAGGTGTGACTGGGGCTTTAAATCTATGTATGTCATTCAGACGCACGGCTGAAAACTTCTTCAGCGCTAGGTTGGTAGTGAGCTGGGTTATCAAATTCTGAGTGATATGGAGTTGCAGTTAAGTCTCAGGTGGTGTTGGATTCTACTTGAAGCCTGGACGTGAGCAGAAACTAACCTGACACACCGACTGGTAGGAATGACGTAAACCAATGTCACAATTATTATCGAAGGTATTGAGGATTATTACTAACTATATATACACAGGTATTTACTAAATGCGATATTGCTAGTTAAAACAGGTTTCGTTAAGATGGAGTTTAATGTCGAGCTAATTAACTCTCAAAAACTAGAAGATCACCATATAACGATATGCCTGAGATGTCATGCTTTGTTGACTGGGAGTTAATTTCTCAAAATTAATTATGCTTTTTTTTCTCCAAATAAAAGCTACTTCAAAGTAAACTACTAATCGGTATGACCAAATAAATTGAGCGTACACCTCCCGTTTTGGTAGGATTATAATCTGAGTCAAACCGATGACTTATAAATTGACCCTTGTCGCTACCTATCCTGGCATTCGGCATTATTAGGATAGGGCAAGGAGCAGTGGAATGAGGAAGACCATTGTCCGCGATTGCAATTTCCCCTGGAACTAATGCAGAAAAAGAATTAGGTACATTAAATCATACCATTAGTTATATTATTTAGTGACATTAGATGTTGCTAGGACATAAAACAACAACAAACAATAACTATATTATTTATAGACATAGCTCTGTGAACAGAATAACGGGTATATTAAAGCTGCATAGTCCGATGAATTATCACATTTTCAAAACCACAACAATTATATAGATTTGATTCTACATATCTAACTTAGATAGTGATGCACTTATTAAACATGGAAGGACAAAGTGACAAATAAGGAAATACTTGAACGGATGGGGCTGCTCTCTATGGAAGATCTTCTGATCAAAAAGAATCTCTGGTGGACTGGACACCTCATGAGGATGTCATCAGACAGGCTACCAAAGCAGATCCTCTATTCTCAACTGTCTTCTGGTTACAGAAAGAGAGGGCGCCCTCGTCTCCGGTTCAAGGATGCCATCAAGAGAAACCTGAAGCTGAGAGACATTAAGACCGACTCATGGACATCACTCTCACAGAAGAGAGCTAAATGGAGAGCAGCAGTCAAGTAATGAAAGTAGTCTTTGGGCATCGCGACCGACAGCATGATGATGATGATGATGATGATGATATTAAACATTTGGTACCACAGAAGGCAACACTGAGGTACTTTAATAGAAATCTATTATTTCAGAAGTCTAGGGTGTCAGAGTTCTGGCGTACTTGCCAAAACTAATTTGATATATTATTTGTACATCACAAAGGTCAAAAGTTAGCCATTTAAAATCAAACTTACTTCAAATTAAAGGAAAGTAGATTATAATAATCAATTCAATATATTTATTCCAGAAAAATGACAGAAACTCAAAAGCATTGTACTATGCAACTTTAATAATCTTAAAGAAATAAGGGAAATTTAAAACCATCAGACGATGTGATCTGAATCAGCCTCTTAACGATATATTAGTACAAAGTTACCCTAACCATGACACTGACAATATATAATGTACACCCGGTTATTTCTCAATGATGTTGGGTAACAGCGCTATTCTTATTTTTTTCATCTTGTTGTCTTTGTATCAAACTCTTGTTGATTTTAGACTCTATTATAAATGTGAATGAATGTAACATGATATGGCCAGAAGACCAGTGCCTCGGCGCTGATAAAATACCTTTATTCGCTGAATAAAACGATCATTTACAAAAAAAAACTAAAAAAAGTGATGCGGAATAAATGCTGACCTTTCTTTATTGGCAACAGCATAAGCGTTCTACTATACAACGACTCCAAGCATGCAGTACAGCACCAGCCTTAAGCCCCAGTCACACATACCCCGACGAGCCCCAGATTGTTAGCTGGACCACCCCCGGACTGTCCAGGACAGCCCCGGATAAAATCACTATTTTGGTCGTTTTGGGGCTCGCAGTCACACCTACATGGTCTAGCCCCCGGTCTAGCCCCCAGTCTAGCCCCCGGTCTAGCCGGACCACCCCCAGACTACCCGGTGTATCCACGCAGTAGTCATGGATCAGTCCCAGACTTGAAGTGGACTTGCTCCTGCTATATATATATACAAAAACGGGGCTCATCCCGGACTGATCCGTGGTAAACCGTTCTATTCATGGCGATCCGTGGATGATCTGTGCTCATCTGGCTTGTCCAGGTCTTATCAAGGCAGTCAGGGAGTGGTCTGTGGCTACGTCCGGGTTAGTCCGGGGCTGGTCTGGGTTAAACCGTGGCTAAAACATGGCGCATCCGGGTTAAAAAATGCCTGGACAGCTCGGACTGGCCCGGACGCTACACAGACTATCCCCGGTCCACCCCCGGACTATCTGGACCACCCCTGGATTACACCCGGATCATCCCGGATGATTCGGGTCGAGTCCAGATTACAATATTCCCCAGACCGCCCCGGATATTTAAAACATTTAAAAACATCTAGGGCAGACCCCGGATGAGGCCGAACCAGCCACAGATCACCAAGAATCACCAAGGATCACCAAGGACCAGCCACGGATGAGCCACGGATCACGCCGGATCGCCACGGACCACGCCGGATCACGGTCCGGGGCTCATCCGGCCCCTGATCCGGGTAGGTGTGACTGGTGCTTTGCAGTGCTTCGTTCACGTCTCATCTCCGTGCCCCACCCGACCCAATATGCCTTACGCGCATCCTCTGATGTGTTACCATCAGCGTTACGCCAGAGTGAGAAATGTTCCCCAAGCATGCACCGTATAGAGATGTCCTCTTTGATAGTCGATATCTTCTTATGGACATGCTTTATATATTATATAGACACTAGGCGTAATGTGTCTATATGCTCTATGTATTATTCATATGCTATAGATGCAAAAATAGAGGACATATTATAAATATGGTACATATCATGTCTACATTTAATGCGGAGAATTATGCTGATATTATGTGAATGGAGCTATTGCTATAGTGGGTGCATGTGGTTCTAGAACGATCTTTTGGTGCTGTTGGAGCTGCCTGGTGGGCAAGTGGTCTGCAATAAGGTTATGTGTAGTCTGTGTGGGGCGGCAAGCGGTCACGTGACCACCACGTGACCACCGCTGGCTGGTCACTTAGCCCGGAATTGTATGCGCATGTTATGTGTCTTATATATAGTCTATTTGTTACAAATGCTATATATGCTGTATTTATTATTGCAAGATATACTATTTGCAACATATATACTGTATATAATGCTTGCCCCATGCACACTAGATTTACTATATACACTAGGTATATTACTTGTATTAGGCCTATATATAGAATATACACTATTTTATATACCTGGTATGCAGGTATTGCAGGTATAGCAATACATCAGGGAGTTTGATGCCCCTGCCCTGCATAGTTGTAAACCACTGCCTTGTGGTACAGGTTCTTGACAGAACCGAAGGCTAAGGGATCAAACCCTAAACAGAATACCATGTCACTGTGGCAGCATTAAGGGTGGTTGATGTATGGAACTCCCAACATCTCCCGACCAGCCACTGCAGGGACAAATAGTTTTACGCCTGTCTTGACATGTTCTTGCCAGTGTGAAACCTCTATTTGCTCCCCAAGAGAGTGCCGCTGGTAACTTGCAAAAGCCAGCAGCACTTCAACACCTTTGCAGGCAGCTTTCATGAAATGTAATACCATCAAGAGAAACCTGAAGCTGAGAGACATTAAGACTGACTCATGGACGCAACTCTCACAGCAGAGAGCTAAATGGAGAACGGCAGTCAAGTAATGAAAGCAGTCTTTGTCACATCGCGACTGACAGCGTGATGATGATGACATTGTTTTATATAATATATACCATTTACACTATATCTAAGTAGATATTCTATACAGTGTAGTTGGATGGTTGTTGTTCTATATCATATAAACATCTAAGGTTATATCAGGAACGGTATCAATTTGGGACAGTGCACACTCATGGCATGTTTATAGTGCTTCATACTCGGGTTAAATTTCTCTGTGTGAAGTGTCACTTCTGTTTTATTATGGGCTTCTATTCCTTTCTTTGTACAATGTATATGAAATGCCATATGTGTTCTATACAGGAGTTTTTTCCTCTCTGTATACAATGTGTGTGTAAAGTGTCATCTGAGTTTAGTACTGGGGTTGTATTCCTCTCTTTATTCAATGTATGTGAAGTGGCACCTGTGTTCTATACAGGAGTTCCATCCCTCTCTGTATACAATATGTATGAAGTGTCATTTGACTTTTGTACTAGACTTGTATCCCTGTCTTTATACAATGTATGTGAAGTGGCATCTTTATACAATGTATGTAAGATATATGGGGGTAACAAAAATATGTTGGATAAACTACAACGACTACAAAATAGAGCACTTAAGATATGTCTTAAGGTAGAACATAGACACCCAACTGATGATCTCCATAGGAAAGCAAGAGTCAACACACTAAATGACAGGTGAAGAGCGCATCTCAAAATAGCAGCATTCAGGGAGACAAGGAAGCCTGGGAGGGTGCAGGTAACAAAAAAGGCAACAAAAGGTAATGATGGCTCCAGACTGATAATAAACAGAGCCAAAAACAGATCATATGAGACAAGTACTGAGTAGGTGAAGGCAAGGGAATGAAATACACTGAGAGTAGAAGAAAGAAGTACAGGGACAATAGAAACATATAAAACATTAATCAAAAGAGAGCTAAATGCACTGCTAGACTAATGCCAACAACAAATAAAATGAATTAAAAAAGAAAAAGAAAGATAGATAATTAAATAAAAAGAAAATACACTGATAATTCTAGTAAAGTTTTAGAGGGTATAGATGCTAGGCATGATACATACAAAAGGTAAATGTTAAACGTAAAATCAAAACCTAATGATCACTAACATAGCAAGGTGAAGACATTCAGAGAAATTAACTATTGGTAACCAAACAATTATCCGATTGTAGAACGAACAAACCCACAGAGGTTTGGGGGATGTCGGAGAATGCTTAAAAACAGAGAAAGAATGCATGCAGTAGTTAGCTACACAACAATTGAAAGTGATAAAAAGAACAGGAGTCACAAGACTAGTACTGTCTAGCGGCGAAAACAAGGCATTAGACTTAACCGTTATGGGCAGCATAAATACACCCATCACACACACACACAAAAAGTGCTACCTGTGTTCTATACAGGAGTTCTATTCCTATCTGCGTACAATGTGTGTGTGAAGTGTCATCTGAGACTTGTATTCCTCTCTTTATACAATTTATGTGTTCTATACAGGCTTTCCATCAATCTGTACACACACTGTGTATGTCTGTGTAGTGTGGGGAGGGTAGGTGCACCTGTACATCATACAGGTGGAGGTGGGGGAGGTGGGTGGTTGACTCGACCATGGTTTGACTCTTCCCCCGCCTCCCCCACCTCCCGCACATCTACATACCTCCCCACCTCCCCCACCTCCCCCACTTCCCCCACCTCCACCACAACCTCCCACACTTCCCCCACCTCCACCTCTTCCCCGCCTCCCCCACCTCCCGCACATCTACATACCTCCCCACCTCCTCCACATCCCAACATCCCCTACCACCCGCTTCTCTCCACCCCTCCCCACCCCTCCCCACCTCCCCTCACCTCCCCCACCCCTACCTCCCCCATTTTCCCCCACCTTTCCCACTCCCATCTTCTATCTTCCCCCACCTTTCTCACCTCCCCCACCTTTCCCACCTCCCCGTCCTCCGCGGCCTCAGCACCACCTTCCACACCTCTTCCACCTCCCCACCCCTCCCCACCTCCTCACATCCCTACCTCCTCCTCCCCCTCCCACACCTCCCCATCTTCCCCCCTCTCCCCATCTCCCAACTTCTCCCCTCCAGTTCCCCCACCTCCCCCACCTCCCCTCTTCTCCCCACCCCACCGCTCCCCACTGCCCCACTCCCCCACCACCTCCCCCACCACCTCCCCCACCCCACACCACTCAGAGCAGCTTGAAACCTCAGGTCACAATGCACCACCTGCTCAGAATACCTTTTCTTTCTAGCACAAGTCCTATAATGGATTACTTTTTTTTAAATCTCCAAATATTTAGTTGAAAAAAACCCCTAAAAAGCCCAACAAAACCCCACCAAACCCAACACAAAACAATCCTAACAAAACTAGTATAATTGCCTGAAATAGAGCCTCCAAACACTTTTTGTTGTTGTTGTTGTTGTTATGGGTGTATTTATGCTGCCCATAACGATTAAGTCTAAACACTTGTTTTCGCCGCTGGACAGTAATAGTCTTGTGACTCCCCTTCTTTTTATCACTTTCAGTTGTTGTGTCGCTAACTACTGCGTGCATTCTTTCTCTGTTTGTAAGCATTCTCCCACATCCCCCAAACCTCTGTAAGTTTGTTTGTTCTACTCTACACTCAGATAATTGTTTCGTTACCAATAGTTCATTTCTCTGAATGCCTTCACCTTGCGGTGTTAGTGGTGATTTAAATCCACTAACTCCACAAGGGGGGTTGCTTGTGAGCTGCATGATAGGTAAGGTGAATTGACGATGTGGAACCCACTGGAGGAACCGGCCCACAAACTATAAATAGCCGACGCCGCACCTGACTACTCCAGCATCGGCCAGGTCTAAAAACACCGACCTTTTAGCACAGTCCCAACGGGGGCATAAGCTCATGTGGACATTCTGCTTAGACTCTACAAGTCACTACTATTCCCGCCAAAAAATAACGACTCGAAAATAATGTGTATAACTAGTTATGTGATGTATAAGCGTTATGCGAGTATAAAGGCATGGAAGGGAATTTGTTATTATTATAATTATGTATTATTGACTGTGCATACTGTCGGTGGGTTCCTCCCACCTCAACATGACTTGACTGGTGGCGCCACCACCCGCCAAATCCTCTCCATGGGCATAACACAGTGTCACTCTGGCATGAGGATTTTTATGTTAGCGCTACTTCTTAATATTGCCTATGTCAGGAAATATACTATCTCAACCTACTTAGTCACAATTAGTGTCTTGTCCATGTATTGTACTCTAGCCGGCCTTTATATATATATATATATATATGTATAAACCACTAGGCAATAAGGTTAGACACAACAGAGTTGGGCTGAGTTCTTATTAGTTCTCTGGTTGGGACTAAATATGCCCTACCGAAAAGAAAAATGTGAGCGGAGTGACAGTGGTTTGCATTAATTCCGCACAAAACAGTTGGCGCCCCAATCGCGCGTCCCGTAGTGGGGTGGGCGCCTGACTCCGAATATATACAATTAATCGTACAATAAACAATATATATATCTTAATAATTGGTTTCGCTCAGTTCCTTTATATTATTATAATACATTAGAATACACATATATATATATATATATATATATATATATATATATATATATGGCTAGTGCCTGGCTAGAAAGCAACGGGTATACATTTTTAAGCCATTGGTTTGACTCGATCATGGTTCAAACCCACAAACCCATGGTTCGGATCCCCCGATCTCCTAAAAAGAGGAGGCAGACGCTCAACTCATTTGGCCACCCCGTCTGGTGTGCATGTATATGTAAGTGCACTTCTTGTATGTATGTAATTGTAAGCACTGAAATGACTTACGGATGTGAGCCATTTAAAAGACTTACAATTCCAGGGGAACGATTGCAGCAGTCTGCATTCACCTTCCACGCAAGGAACCACATAGACAGGTAGGTGTGGACAGAGACACAGACAAGAGGGCATCATCATCATGCTGTCAGTCGCGATGTGACAAAGACTGCTTTCATTACTTGACTGCCACTTTCCATTTAGCTCTCTGCTGTGAGAGTGATGTCCATGAGTCGGTCTTAACATCTCTCAGCTTCAGGTTTCTCTTGATGGTGTACATTTCATGAAAGCTGCCTGCAAAAGTATTGAAGTGGTTTTGCAAGTTACCAGCGGCACTCTCTTGGGGAGCAAATAGAGGTTTCACACCGGCAAGAACATGTCAAGACAGGCACAAAACTATTTGTCCCTGCAGTGGCTAGTCGGGAGATGTTGGGAGTTCCATACATCAACCGCCCTTAATGCTGCCACAGTGACATGGATTTCTGTTTAGGGTTTGCTCCCTTAGCCTTCGGTTCTATCAAGAACCTGTACCACAAGGGAGTTGTTTACAACTCTGCAGGGCAGGGGCGTCAAACTCCCTGAGGTGTTGCAATACCTGCAATACCTGCATACCATATGCCCTCAGTGGTAGGGTGATGACATCAGGGGGCCTAGGTGATGTAACGCTTCGTACACTATCCCGGAATATGAGAGCTGTCGGCTCGGAATTCTGCTCTACACGCAATACTTCCCACTTTCATCACCCGCCTCCCTCTATTTGAGTCAACATTGACAGCGATTGTTTAACGAAAGAGGCCATGAGCTGGTTGCGTGGCTGGCCTGCATATCGGCAGGCCATAGATGCAGGCTTAAAGCACCTACATATTGTTGGGTGGATTAGTTGCTTTTATGGACAACCCTTACATTACTTCAGCAGCACATCCTCCCTCATTCGCTGAAGTGACAGGTGGCATGTACCGTATATAAGCAAATATAAGTTAACTGCACGTATAAGTCAACAGGTATTTTTGAAGGAAATATCTGGAATTAGACCTAACCCAACTATAGGTCAAGGTTCATTTTATTTACTGACACATTAAACTTCATTCATACACATGCACAAATATTCAACAAGATAACATCACTTGGCAGTCAAAAACCTTCAAAGGCAGATTCGTCATCAGACTCCCGCAGTAACTGCAATACCCGCTCATGACTAAGAAAGAGGGTCACTGTAATATTCATGACCAGAATCAATGTCAATGTCCTCAGAGTCATCATCACGGACTGAGTCAGATCCATCTTGCCACAAGATGTCACCCTGGGTGCCATCCATGCTTCCTCAGTAGGTATTGCGAGCATTAAAACAACCTCAGAATAGGAGATGTTGTTGGTAGTAAATGTCCTTGACTTATATTTGAGTATATACGGTATATATAGCACGGCCTCGTTTTAACTGCCCCACGCAGATATTACAAATGGTTCCAATGAATGAATGAGCTTCTCGACACCTGCTAATGGAGACAGGATAGACCGCACATCTACCTGCAAGGTTTCCCATTCTTTCCCACGGTCTATTTATAGGCTAGAAACCTGTATCAGGATGTCGACTGCACCTTGCGTTTCTACATCGTTAAACTGCTGAAATGCCGATGTTATAATTAACATGGGATAATTAACACGGAACCTGCCTCGTTACCCACACAGTTAAGTGCCTGTCACACCTTACCGGATTGAGCAACGGACATAAACCGGACAAAGAATTTTCTATCCCAGTGGTGTTCGGTTTCAAAATGTACTGAAATGTGTCGAAATGTTGCGCTATCGGGTCAAAGGCCGCCGGATGAAACGGAAGCTAAATGGACAAGGAACGTACATTAACGAATAGCCACCAGACGATAACTGGACGATAACCGGATGACAACCGAATGTCAAATGGACGGACTGAACATCAACCGGACACATACTGGACTGTTCACGCAGGCGCTGAAAACATATCCCGCAACACCGTCAACGGACTATGCAGGAAGCAAACCGGAGACATAACGGATGGGTAATGGACATGAACTGGACAAAACAGACTAAACGGACTTAAACCAGACACCAACTGTACATGTCAGTCTGGCGGTGTCTGGTACAACTTTTGTGCATTTTCAAAACTTGCTGCCGTACGTACAGGACACCACCGGACAGAGAACCGAAATGCTGGCTGCCAACCATATATAAACCGTACATTGACGTATTTCACCGGACAGTGTCCGGTTTCTATTCGGTTCCCCAATCCGGTAATGTGTGACTGAGCCTATATATTTAGAACAATGATTGGAACCACCATGATTGCAACAACTCATGTATTTTAATCACCGCTTAGAGATAATTTCTGAAAGGAAATATTTATATTTAGAACGATGATTGGAACCACCGTGCTTGCAACAACTGGTACATTTTAACACTGCTTAGCGATAATTTCAGAAAGAAAATAATTATATTTAGGACGATGATTGGAACAATTGTGATTGCAACAACTGGTGTATTTTAACCACCGCTTAGCAAGAAATTCTGAAAGAAAATAGTTATATTTAGAACAATGATTGGAACAACCGTGATTGCAACAACTAGTACATTTGAACCACTGCTTAGCGACAATGATTAAAATAAAATAATTATGTTTAGATCGATGATTTACCTGCTCTAAAATCAGCCAGCTCAGCGAATTTATTTATAGACCTAGTAGATGCGGCGTTCACAGTCTAGCACGGAAACCAAAGTGGGGAAGCCATCTTGTATAACACCCAGAGGTGGTACTGACTTTGATGAATAGGTTCTGATGTTTGTCATCCAGTCCTGTCCTCATCTCGTGTAATTAAAGGCTGCGTCTCGGTGAACGCTGGCTCATCCTACACAGGGCCGTAGCTAGGAAGTTTTGTTTTGAGGGTGGAATCAATTCTTGGAACATAGGAGTGTCGAAGGTGCTAAGCACTCGGGAGCTTTGGGAGTATGTCCCAACCCCGAGGAAATTATAAAATAATATTCCACAGGCTCTGAAATGCCATTTTCCAGCTATTTCAGGGAGGTTACATACTTAAAAGATCGATGTCAATGAACAGTCAATTGTTATGTTACATACTAGCAAAGCCCTCAGCTCCTGCCCCCCCCCCACATCCTCGCTTGCTCTCCTGTGGGTTTCCCCCCCCCTACCACCCACCCCAATGGGCCCCCCTCCCCTGCCACCACCCTTAACCATCATGAACAAACCATCAACACACCGAACATCCTACACAACTATCAATCTGTTTAAACACATTGAACATTATATATGACAGACAAAATGTCTTGCTAACTATAAACTTTGCTTATTTTATAAGAGAAAACATGTAACCCACAATGATTGTCAAGTCACCCCGGGTATACATCTTCTACTCGGTGCTGCTCCCCATTTTTGAGTGAACCGCAGTGACTGGTGCTGTACATTATACAGCAGGAGCCACTCCCATAATTCTACAGGATCGGTGCTGTAACTAATACAGCACTGACCAAACTTAGATTATTTAGAATGTCAATTCTAATAGTAAGATGGCAGGAAGACCAGTGCTTCGGTGCTGACAAATGTCATATTCAGATGAATAAATACTTTACCAAAAAAATGTGTTTAAAATTAACATGACGTGGTTTGGGGTTAAAAAAAAAGAATTTGTTGTTGTTAGTTTTGTTGGGTTTTTTATTCGTGTTTAATTTTGTTTGCGTATTTTTGGGATGTTTTTCTTTGGGTGGGGATGGGGGACTTTTCACATTTTGGCCCCTCGCTAGCTACAGCCCTGGATGTGTGTAATACCGAGCACCGGCACGGGTAACACCACAGGAAAGTGGAATGTACCAGCGATAAGAAGTAGGGCGAGATACATACACAGTATTTAAAGGACAAGTAACATTGCTGAGATCATTTTACTTTGTTGTTGTTTTTGTTTTGTATTTTGATGTTGTAAACAATTGCCCAGGTTGCTTATAGCATAATATATTTTGAAACTAACTATTCTGTATTTGCTACTTGGTGTAAATTGTCTCCATATTCAATCGATGCAAAGCTATGATTATAAGATGTGTATTACAGGAATAGTGATGAGGAATGGTTCTCGTAATTCTCACCTATCCCTTCCCTGTTTGACGTCACAGAATACAGGTCAGACTGCACTTGAACACTTTCCTAAGTTAGCCATCTAACATAAAAGTTGCTTCAAACTAAAGAAAGGCCAGTTATAATCGTCGACTTAATGCTGAGGAAAATTGCCGAAACTCAAAACCATCAGACTATCTGACTTAAATCTACAAAAGTAGACAGTATGGTGGGAGGAAGCAGCTGAGGAAGTAGAAATATAGCAGGACAATTATTGGAAATAGGGTTTTTTTATTACCAGGGGGAGATCTATTATTTTAAATGAGTAGTTAACCTTTTTTTCTCCTTTTCCCCCCTCTTTTCTTTCTTTCTTTCTTTCTTTCTTTCTTTCTTTCTTTCTTTTTATTTCTTCGTAATTTGTCTCCCGTTTGTTCTTTTTTCTCTTCTGTTTTCTCTCTTTTTTCAGTTTCTTATTTTGTTTCCTTCTTTTGTTTGTTTCTATTTTCTTTCTGCGTTTCTCACGTCTTTTCTTTCCTTCCTTTCTTTCCTTTCTTTCTTTCCTTTCCTTCTTTTATTTCTTTCCTATTTTTCTTTCCTTTCCTCTCTTCCTTTCCTTTCTTTATTTCATTTCTTTCTCTCCTTTCTTTCTTCCATTTCTTACCTTTCTATCCTTTCTTTCCTTTCTTTCCTTTCTTTCTTCCCTTACTTTCTTTCATTCTTTCTGTATTCTTTGAGCATTGTTTACCTCTTTTCTTTCCTTCGTTCCTTGCTTTCCTTTCTTTCTTTTCTTCCTTCCTTTCTTTCTTTCTTTCTTTCTCTCACTCTTTCTACATTCGTCTTTAAAGTGAGCACCTTCCCAGCTGTCCAGGTTCGAAACGCGCTATTTATTACATTGTCCATGATGTGCGCAACATGGGTAATTGAATGAACGAGACTGTGAATCTCAGTAGGTTAGGGCACCATGGCACCGACTATATTCTATTCTTAGAACTAATAACTTTGGCCGCTGATCGACACGCCATCTACATGATACTTCTTGAACTATGCAGCTAGATTAAAATCAGACTGGTGGTGACATCTATATTCGCTTTTAGAACTAAAATGGGCGCCGATTGACGCGCCACCTATAGTGATTTCCAGTCAAAGCCGATGACGTGGCACTGGAGATATTCACTTCGACCAGACTTTTCAAACCGAGAGGACGTACTTCTGCCGCCCAGATTTGGACTATAACTGGAGCGAGCATGGCAGTTGAAAGAAAACAAGAACATGAGGTCGAAGTCAGTGGCTATACCCTACAATATGACGAATAGCTAGTCTCGTTCAAGTCAGACAACATTGGCTTAAGGCACGCCGAGACAAAGCAATAAGAACGAATGGATCTGGCAGAGAAGCCTGGAGGCGGCCATGACGGCATGCTCAACGAATCGCTACAGGGGCGATCGCTTGAGTCGACACGTCATTGCTCCTCCTTTGTGCAATCGGCTGAACTCTCCTTTGACCCTGGATACTGGCATGAATGAGGGACTTGTGAGAATTGTGGGTTCAAATCTTTTTCAGTCGATCGCGCGGAGTGTTGGACGTGTGCCGGCATGGGAGGATATATGATCTACGACGCAGTTTCTCCCAGCCGGTGGCATGCTGATGTCACGCCACTTGGAGGCGGCCATGACAGCATGCTCGACGGATCGCTGCGAAGGCGATCGTTTGAACCCACAAACCATTGCTCCTCCACGGTACAATCGGCGAAACATACTATCACCAAAAAGTGGACGCGATAAAGAACCCTGTGGACGTAGGATTAATCGTGGCTCTGGCTACAATAAAGAACCACGTCGCTGAGGTCAACCTTGGCATTAATGCATATATTCATGAACTGCAGGAAAACGCAGAGCGACGGAAATCCGGCTCCGTTGCGCTTCGCCGCTGGAGTGCTGATGTCATGACACATGGAGGCGGCCATGACAGCATGCTCGACGGATCGCTACGCAGGCGGTCGTCTGAGCTGACACGCCGAATCAACGCGATAAAGAAGCCTGCGGATGTAGGATTAACCGTGGCTCTGGCTGCAGTAAAAAACCTCATTGACGATATCAAACCTGGTATTAATGCATGTATCGACGAACCGCACAAAAATGCGGAACGACAAAGATCGAGGTCCGCTACCCCGCACCGCCGGAGTCCTGACATCACGCCATGGCGAGACGGCCATGACAGCATGCTTGACGGAAACTGCATATACAACCGCCAGTGCTAACATTACAGAAATGGTGACCAACATCAAGAACCAAAAATACAATAAGTCAGGTAACAAAAGCTAACACTCTACATTATAATTCTCAATGCTGACATCAGCGAACCTCACATGCAACCGACAGCTTTGATTGTATTGGAATGGTGACCCACATTAAACTTGGGTAAAAAACGAAGGTAATCGGAAAGCAACAACCATGTCGATTTCCACAATGCAACAATGTAACAACTATTGCACCATACATATTCCAGAGACCTTTTTTCACCCACCACCCTGTTAATTACACTGACCTGTACATAAGCGCCATGAACCAGACGCTGACCCAGATCTCGCACTTGGCCAGACAAAAGTTATCAGTACACAGAGTGCATGCGAAACTACACCCAGATCTTGTCTGGCTGCTGTAATGGCGACCGTCTAGACATTGTCGCAGACGCAAAGTCTCAGGGAGTGCTGACATCACCACGACCTGGAGGTCGGGCAGTGCATAGGATTTGAGTAATGACATGAAACCGCAAAGCATTCTTCAATCACATTCTAAGATGTCAATTCACCAAGGGCTCTGCATTCTTTTATCTCATAAGCTTAATAGGGTGCCGAGCCTTATCATTATGGCACAATTGGGCATTGCTTGATAGACAAAAGCTGACAACCCACATTACAATGACATTGCATTGAAATAACCGGTCCCCGCACTCTGTTGATGCACTCGTAGAACAAGTGACCCAGGCTTAAGTATACATAGCCACACTGAAGTCACGAGTATAGCAACTTCCTACACAAATTTGTTTGCAGACCATGTCAGAAGCTAACAAATCACAATCTGAGACGAAAAGGCCTACAACGCGTGATAAGAATCACATAAAAATTTCTAATGACCCTGCATGGAAACGGCTCCCCGTACACTGTTGATGTACTCGCAGAACAAGTGACACAGGCTTAAGTATACATAGCCACTCTAGAGTCACGAGTATAGCGACATCCTACACGAAAGCTGAATTTGTCTGGAGACCATCTAAAAAACCCACAGCTCGAGGCGATAAATCTGGTTGTCGCCCTCAAACATCTCGCTCCACATCAAGCGCACAAATACACCATCGCAATAAACACAAACAATGCAACCTCACAGCAAGTGCTCAGTTCCGGGGCAGGTTGCGACCCTGTCATCTGTGCCTGTGCCCGGGAGATCTGGCTGCTTGCGGCACGAAGGAGTACCGACATTCTTGTCCGACACAAACCAGGAAAGGACATCATTCTCCTGATGCTCTAAGTCGTAGGTGTTTCGACTTGCGTGCAAGGAGTCTAGCCAGAGACTTGTTGCTGAGGCCGGCCTGGAATCGGTGATTGTGACACATGACAATGCTTTGACCCCTAACCTGTAACCTGGGATCGATATTTAAATTTTTTGCCTTCTCTCCCCAGGTTACTCACAACGTCACCATCAGCGGCTTCTTGATGCCATTAAGGCGGGGCTGGCGATTGGGACCTGGAGGAATAAGGCAGCCCAGGCAAGGGAATACTACTGGTGCTAGCTACTATCATCGCACACTTCTCCGACAGACTAACCTGTTTCCTAAATTTGGCAGCTCTGACCCTGGCCACTATCTTCGGGCCAAGGATTTCAGGCTAACCGCAGTGGGCATCAATGTCCGAGTCCGGTAATCAAAAACAATACAACTCATCGTCTCCAAGAGACATTTCTCGTTCCGGCGATAACTGGATCACCCTACTGTCCATGTCAAGCATGGAAGGATTACGTGTCCAGGACACCACTTCACCCCGATGGCCCTGCCTTCCTGACTACCAACGGATCACCTCTACGTGCAACCGCGTTGCCTGACACCATACGACTGGCCCTGTCCGTGGCAGGTCATCCGGCCCCAGCGGCAATGACACTGCATAGTCTGAGACGAGGTGGTGCACAAGCCTGTGCTCTGCAACGATCGTCAATCAGCAACATCAAACACTTGGGTCATTGGACCACTGACGCGGTGCATGATTATGTACCAAGGCAGTCGGTTTCATCGGCTCCCAGGACACTTGCTCTATTTTTTGGTTAAGTGCCTGTAATCCTTGAAATATCTAAGGTCATCTCATCATGAAAGAGTAATGTAACAAGCTAAGATAGAAAGAATTAAAATTGCCACTTTATACTACTGTCTCGTTCTGTTTTCAATTGTCCATGATGTGCGCAACATGGGTAATTGAATGAACGAGACTGTGAATCTCAGTAGGTTAGGGCACCATGGCGCCGACTATATTCTATTCTTAGAACTAATAACTTTGGCCGCTGATCGACACGCCATCTACATGATACTTCTTGAACTATGCAGCTAGATTAAAATCAGACTGGTGGTGACAACTATATTCGCTTTTAGAACTAAAATGGCCGCCGATTGACGCGCCACCTATAGTGATTTCCAGTCAAAGCCGATGACGTGGCACTGGAGATATTCACTTCGACCAGACTTTTCAAACCGAGAGGACGTACTTCTGCCGCCCAGATTTGCCGTCCCACCCACCCAACTAATATGATGTATCGATAGGGTTAAGTGCCTGTAATCCTTGAAATATCTAAGGTCATCTCATCATGAAAGAGTAATGTAACAAGCTAAGATAGAAAGAATTAAAATTGCCACTTTATACTACTGTCTCGTTCTGTTTTCAATTAAACTAAACTAATAACTTACAGAGTTGACAGCGCTCGTCAGTATCCAACCTGGCAGTTGACACTGACAGGATCATGCGAGCATGTCCCCCAAACATGTCAAAAGTCGGTGCCTGTCCTGATATAACTTTAGATATTGATAGGACCCAAAACCCCACACACAATAACCGCCAAACAAACAAACAAACAAACAAACCCGCAATCATAACCAGACAAAAAGAACCCTTCTCATTCAACACAGGTCATCAGAACAATGCAACACAAAATTGTCGCAAACCGCGGCAGGTGTATGCGAGGCATTGCTCTACCTGCTCTCTCTGTTCTTATGCCCCAGCGGGTGATTGATCGATTGCTTCTTAGTGAACCATGCATCATGTACACTTTAATCACAACCCAGAGCCACAGCGCCGGCACGGGGCCCCTTACACTAACACGTCACCGACCCATTCACTCCACCCGCTGAATGAGCCATAAGCATATTCAACGCTGAAAGGAGAGGGACAACCAGGTTGAACTTGTCTGAGCCCGTTTGAACTTGCCGGAAATGGACTTTCCTCTTCTCGTTTTCGCAAGAACTCAGTGTCAGCCAATCAGAGCTGTTCCTTTCGATTGCAAATGGCTGCCCCCCTATGGTGGCCGCCATTTGCAATAAAAAAACTGTTCTGATTGGCTGAGAACAGCTCTCAGTGTCAGCCAATCAGAGCCATTCTTTTTTATTGCAAATGGCTGCCCCCTATGGGGCCCCCATAGGGGGCAGCCATTTGCAATGGTAAAGAATGGCTCTGATTGGCTCAAATTATGGAAAGGTCCCAGTCGAATACATCCATTATTTTTTTAGTAGTTTCTTGTTCAGACATTGTTACACATTTATGTATCTTTTGCACAGATTTAAGTGTTTGAAGTATATTTGAAATTTATCTACATCGACCACTGTTTAAATCACACAATATCAGTACTTAAAGAATGGGAAACTCATCCTGCAAGGGTATGCTCGATATGGGACAGTGGTCACCCGATTTTCCTCCTTTCATCGCTGTGGTCCCTTCTCGAATGAGCTGCACTGCTTGTGTGATAGACCATGTATTTTACTTTGCATGTTATGTAACTTAACAAGGGGACACTCCAATTCGCTTCAAGTTAGTTTATAGTTTCCTCCGCTTATCAACGGCCACACAACACACGTGAAAACCAGACGGGATGACCGAATGAGTTGAGACTGTTTTGGGAGATTGGGGGATCTGAACCCATGGATTCGTGGGTTAGAACCCTGGTCAAGTCAAACCAATGAGTTAAAAATTTATATTTGTCGTCTCCTAGCCAGGCGCTCGGCATTATTATGACAGAACAAGGACTGGTTGGCTCAGTGTCAGGATAATGTGACTGGGTGGGATATCAGGTCATGGTGCTGGGGCTGGGCTTCTCAGTGGGGCAGCACTACAAAGTCGCCTTGAGTGTGGTGTTGATATGAACTTAGATGTTGCTAGGACGTAAAACAACAAACACACGTGACCTGTGCACTGTTCAGCGAGGACGTAGGTAACCTCTCACAGTGGGGGTGGCGGGTTGATAATTGGTGATACTAGTCTGACAACAGGGCCACATTCAGGGTCCGTCTCGAGCGCCTCGGGATGCACTGACTCATGTGTCTGAACTGCACAAGCAGTTGTGCCTCAAAAATGCCGCCCCTTAGGCGGCGGCCATTAGCATGTGAGCTATGCTGTCATGGCTGAAAGCACTGAATGCGGCGGCCATTTCGAGGCGCTTTTCATCTCCAGTCTGAAAAGAGAGGCGTCTCGAGACTCGCGAGAGCACTCTGATGTATGCCAAAAGCATTGCCGAGACGTCTCCGCGGTGCCTCCGAGACAGACCCTGAATGCGGCCCTGGTACTACTAGTGTTATGATTAGTTTTACTAGGCTGACAATAGGTATTACTAGGCTGCTAATTTGTGTTACTAGGCTGATAATTGGTGTTACTAGGTGGAAAATTGGTGCTACTATGGTAACAGTTGATGCTACTACGCAAAGGATTGGTGATAATATACTGACAATGACTGTGAGTGGGATATTGGGTCATGGTGCTGGCAGCCCAATCTTCTAGTGGGGCGGGTCAATATAGTCGCCACATGAGCACGCTGTCACAAGTCGGTAGCCATCATGATATGAATTTAGATGCAGCCACCTATTGGTGCAAAGGAGCAAAGGTAGTCAGCGTAGTCTTTGCCGCCACCGCGTGGTAAAGCTAAGATTCCATATATGCGGTATGCGGCATGCGGCATGCGGCATGCGGTATGCGGTATGTGGTATGCGGTATGCGGTATGCGCTATGCGCTATGCGCTATGTGAATGCGAATGCGAATGCGCCAACAAATCGAAAAGCGTGTAAATGAATAGTGGTGCTTCCATATGTCCGAATGCGAATACGAATGTGAATGCGAATACAAACGCAAATGCGAATACGAATGCGAATGCGAATGCGAATGCAAATGCAAATGCAAATGCAAATGCAAATGCAAATGCGGCAAGTGAATTGACCCATGGACCAAATGATGCTGCGTTTGCAATAGAAAACAACAGTAAGTTTGATTTTCATTCAGGAATTTGGAGCCAAAAACACCCAAAATAGCACAGGTATATTTTTTGTGTGTGTCTTTTTTGTTTAACGCCCCCCCCCCCCCCACAGCACAAAAAGTAGACATCGGCTATTGGGAGTCTGCATGGGCACTTATGTCACCGCGTATATGGAATCTTAGCTTAAGACTCATGCACAGACGACTACACATGCATTGCACTTGAATTGGTGGGAACAACGGGTGTCTTATTTATGCTTGACTGAACACAGTGGGGAATCGGTAAAGCACAGGCCTCCCATGCGGAAGCTCGGGAGTTCGAATCCCAGCCGAGTCAAATCAAGGACTTATAAAATTGATACTTATCACTACCTAGCCAGGCGCTCCGCATTATTAGGATAGGGCAAGGACTGGTTAGCTCAGTGTCATGATAATTTGACTGAGTGGGAAATCAGGTCATGATGTCAGTGGTCTTGTCGCCTACTGGGTCAGCACTATAAAAGTTGTCATGAGTGTGCACTATCATAAGTCGGCACCCGTCCTGATATGACCTTCGATGTTGCCAAGATCTAAAACTCCAACAAACAAAGAATACAATGCACATACTACTACATTCACATTGCACTTGAATCGGCAGTAACGACATGTGTGTTGTCCATGCCCACTGTTCCTTGGACTCGTATTCAGATGGATGGAAAAATTACCTACAAAGTCTTGGCCAGGGTGATCCTTTCGGAGTTGGTTCTCAGCATGGTCACCCATACCAAATAAGGAGAGGCGGTGGGCCGGGGTCGCCATTGACAACAGACCAGTTTGTCCTCCCACTAAGGTTACATCCCTTAAGTCCGAACATTGTGCCAATTCATTTAACCAACTCCTCAAATTACTGAAGTCTTGAGTAGTTGGGCCAAACACCGACCTCAGTTTGAATCATTGTGCAAACTGACCCGACGTGTCCGTTAACGAGGACAACACTCCAGAGAACAGTCCTATCTAACAGGAGCCTGGTGGACTCATTCTAGGACATCTCCCGTTTGCGTGGGATGTAATGAAATGTAGTGTGTGTGTTGTTGTTTACATCCTAGCAACATCCAACGTCATAAGTACGCTCTGTCACATCCTAGCAACATCCAACGTCATAAGTACGCTCTGTCATAAGTACGCTCTGTCACAAGTTGGTACCCGTCCTGATATGCACTAGGGTACCAACTTGTGACAGAGCGTACTCATGGCGACTGTATAGTGCTGCCCCACTCATAAATCAGGCCCGATATCATGACCCGATATCCCACTCAGTCACATTATTCTGACAGTTTGCTAACCAGTCCTTGCCCTATCCTATTAATGCCAAGCGATAGTCTAGGAAGTGACAAGTATCGATATTAAAATCATTGGTTTGACTCGACCGGGAACTCAACTCTCCACCTTCCGCATGATATAATCTGAAATGATATAATCATACCCAAATCCAATCTACAATGAACACAAATGCTCCAACACCAAACAGTTCTAATGGGTAAAAGAACTAAACTTGGCACACAAACAGAGTTTCATTGTGAAATCTACTAGGACTTGACGGTGACTGGCTTAAGCTCCAGTGACACTATGACTTTTGACCAGCTTATAAATTTCTCCGATTAAGATAGCTAAATAAGAAACAGTACTCCCTTTATAATGCTCACTCCTTGGGAGGGAAGCAATGCCCCTTTAAGCAGAATCCCTCCCCCTTATCTTGCTCAGCCACGCTGTATCTGTCATGTTAGGTAACCCCACGATATCTAGGTGGTGGCCAGAGCTGGGTGGGAGGGGGGTGAGTCCTTAAAGTAGCCAATGGTGAACCATGTTAGGGAGAGATCATGCGGGAGAGGAGTGACTGGTGTGCATGAGTGCAATAGCCAATGAAAACGTCTCTTACATCCACTGTTGTATGTATCTAAAAACATATATAAACTGAATAAAACTAAGCAATCAGTCTCTTATCTCTCTACACTTCTGCTGGTGCTGAACTCAGATCGCGTGTTGTGTTGTGTGTCATATCTACTATGGGGTAAGCTCTAGCATGTAATTTATCTAAAACAGATATGAAAAGGGGGAACTATAAATTCTATGCTTTATGCAGGATAATAGGGCAGTTTAGCCTTATTGAGCAGTACAGCGAATAACATGAGTGAACATAAAGAAAGTAACCATAACCTACGCGTACCGCCTAACAGGATCGGCCATCAATAGTGTAGTAGGCTGCACTGACCTCTCAGGCAAGTACCCACATAGTCAGGTAGGCATGGGTGGTGTGTTGATATCAGGGAGCCTAGGTGGTGTAATGGTTAGCACACTGGCCCGGAATGCAAAGAGATGTGGGTTCGAGTCCCACTCTAGGCGCAATATTTCCTATTTTCATCACCCCCATCACTGGTTGCCGTGACCAGGATCCTGTACAAGCTACGCGCTGTATGGTTGTTGAACCTACCCTGTGTATGTATGTGTAAGTGCATTGCCTGTATATATGTAATTGTAAGCATTAAATGACCATTTAAAAGACTTACAATTCCAGGGGGACGAGTGTAGTAGGCTGCACTGACCTCTCAGGCAAGTAACCACATAGTCAGGTAGGCATGGGTGGTGTGTTGATATCAGGGAGCCTAGGTGGTGTAATGGTTAGCACACTGGCCCAGAATGCAAAGAGATGTGGGTTCGAGTCCCGCTCTAGGCGCAATAATTCCCATTTTCATCACCCCCACGACAATAGCATTTAAACGCCCGCATATACAGTATCCGGGGAACCGCAAATACAGGATTTCATAACCTGAAGCTGCTTTGGACCAAAGAACATCACATTCACCTGCTACCTCCTTGTGACCAAATCAATGATTGCTGACTTCCAGGCGGCCATGTTGGTCGCAAGGATGTTTTTACTGCATTAGCTGCAACCTACTTGTGACCAAAATGGTCTCAAAGAGTTTGACGACCACTGGGGACCACTTTGCAACAACCTTGCAAACACTTGCAACCACTCTGCAACCAACCCTTTTTGTCAGTCGCATAGTAGTCACAAGCAGTCGCAAGCCCTGAGTAGTGTGACTGGGGTATTAATGGCCCAGACACTCTCGACTATTACCCTTTCTAGTTGATGTCGATTTCATCTATGCTTCTCATCAGTAAGTCGGTGGCAGCACAAATTACATAGCGGATCAGGTAACTTCATGACGGCCATGTTTAACAGAGGCCTTGATCATAGATAGCGAGGCGACCGGGTGCGGTGGCCGAAACAGTAGAGCGCGACCTCGCGTCTGGGAAATGAAATTTTCGGTTACCGGTCGAGTCAAACCGATAACTTATAAAATTGATACTTGTCACATCCTAGCCTGGCGCCTATCATTAATAGGATAGGGCAAGGACTGGTGAGCTCAGTGACAAGAGTATGTGACTGAGTGAGGTATTGGGCCATGGTGCCGGCAGCCTGATTTCCTAGTGGAGCAGCACTAGAAAGTTGCCATGAGTGCACACTGTCACAATTCGATGCATGTCCTGATATCATCATAGATGTTACGAGGACGTAGCACACCAACAACCACCTAACCAATCAAAGCAATGCGCCACTGGTCCGATTCACTGGCTATTCACCGATCACTTCCAACCAATGCACCACTGGTCCGCTTCACTCGCTATTCACCGATCACTTCCAAATGAATGTTTATATGCTTCCCGGCATCAATATTTAATTCATTGGTTTGACTCAGTCGATCTTCGAACCCATGACCTCCCTGAAAAGAAGTCCGCCAACAATCTTACCGAGTCAGCCACCACATTCGGGCTGTCCATATTTATGCATATATAAATAGTCAAAGTTACCCCGGATCATCACCATGCTGTCGGTCGCGATGCGACAAAGACTGCTTTCATTACTTGACTGCCACTCTCCATTTAGCTCTCTGCTGTGAGAGTGATGTCCATGAGTCGGTCTTAATGTCTCTCAGCTTCAGGTTTCTCTTGATGGTATGTACATTTCATGAAAGCTGCCTGCAAACGTGTTGAAGTGCTGCTGACTTTTGCAAGTTACCAGCGGCACTCTCTCGGGGAGCAAATAAAGGTTTCACACCGGCAAGAACATGTCCAGACAGGCGCAAAACTATTTGTCCCTGCAGTGGCTGGTCGGGAGATGTTGGGAGTTCCATACATCAACCACCCTTAATGCTGCCACAGTGACATGGTTTTCTGTTTAGGGTTTGCTCCCTTAGCCTTCGGTTCTGTCAAGAACCTGTACCACAAGGCAGTGATTTACAACTCTGCAGGACAGGGGCGTCAAACTCCCTGAGGTATTGCTATCCCTGATAGCTATTCTATATTGATTATTTATTGTCATGCGTGAATATATTATTGCTGTCAGCCAGCATGTGTCCTGATTATTAGGATAGGGCAAGGACTAGTTGGCTCAGTGTCAGGATAATGTGACTGAGTGGGATATCAGGTCATGGTGCTGGTGGCCTGGTCTCCCACTGGGGCAGCACTATATAGTCGCCATGAGTGCGCACTGTCACAAGTCAGTATCCATCCTGATATGACCATATATGTTGCTAGGACGTAAAACAACAACACACAAACAGAACTGGTACCAGTGATGTGGGGGTCATGATAATGGTAAATATTGTGCCTAGAGCAAGAATCGAACACCCATGTATTGCATTTCGAACACCCATGTATTGCAACACCCATGTATTGCAGTGTGCTAACCATTACAACACCTAGGCTCCCTTATGCCTATCCATGCTGACCTGCATATTTGGCTCCTTGATTGAGAGGTCAGTGCAGACTACTACATAATAGTAAGCAATGGCAAATGACATAAACCACATCCTCGTATCGATTCGCTAAAATGCTTTACATTACAAGTTTAGGTAATTCTGTTCCAAATGTCGATACCAACAAGCTTTATCGACAATTTAATGGGGATTGCATGTCACAAAACGCGGTTGGTGTTAGTGAAATTGCAACATTTAAATGCATAAAACGAATATAAACAATTACTGCGTTGCCATCGTGTTAGATCGTGTGATAAACCTTAGCATGTGAACCATCTACGTGAAATGGAAATAGGCGATTTCCACCACCCAACCCGGCCTGTGATGAACAGAGATATACTTGTATTGAACACCATAACATCTTGGGAAAAGGGTTCCTGGTTGCCCGCCCCCCCCCCCAAAAAAAAGAGGTAAACAAAGAAATCTTAGTATACCTTGACTTGCAAGCACATGAATCATGAATTGCTTTAAGTCACGAATTGCATTATGATCGGGGGGGGGGGGGTGAACAACATTAGGAACCCCCAAAAGGCCAAATCTGAACCCTCCATTTATACCTGCTTATAGGCCTGGCATTTTTTGGAAAATCCCCTCCTGACTTTCTGCGTTTGCCCCTGACTCAAGGCTCTAATCCCCGGTCACATACACATTAGTGGATGTAGTTGAACATAGTGGAGGCTAATGTAGTTGAACGTAGTTGAACGTAGTTGAACGTAGTTGAACGTAGTTGAACACATTTGAACGTAGTTGACCATAGTTAAACATAGTTGAACATAGTTGAACGTAGTTGAACGTAGTTGAACATAGTTGAACGTAGTTGACCATAGTTGAACATAGTTGAACATAGTTGAACGTAGTTGAACATACCAGCATCCATACTTCTCCTTGGTAATAATGTGGGTGGGCCGTGAGTTCCGATTTAATCTTTGGACATGTTCAAAAGAGTGCTATGTTAGGGGCTGAATTTGCATCTGTGATGCTAATGTACTCTAGCCTACTCTGGCATACTCTAACATACTCTATCATGCTCTAGCGTACTCTAGCCTACTTGGATGAAGCCCTGGTCACATAGCCGTTAGTGGACATAGGTGAATGTAGTGGAGGCTAACGTAGTTGAACATAGTTGAACGTAGTTGAATGTACCAGCATCCATACTATAACGTATTTATCCATACCATAACCTATTTATCTGTACCGTAACATATTTATCTGTACCAAAACCTGCCATACCTTAAGGTATTTAAACTTAGTTTAACATACTTACACCACGTTTGACCCACGTTAGGCTCCACTATGTACATCTACGTTCAACTACGTCCACTATGTGTGTTTGACCGGGGCATAAGAGAGGGTGGGTGGGGGAAATTATGCTGTTCAGTTTATCTCCTGGTGCCAAAATGAGCAGGAGAGTTGCATTGGGAGGGGAGAGTTCCAGTTCCGGTTTTCAGTAAGGGGTCACCACCGTAAATTCCTCATCTCTTAAATTACCCATGTTATTTCCAACATGATGCAATTTGACGCAGGACAAAACATAGTTTTGGAATGAATCTAATTATCGGACGGGTTCAAAATGAAGACATGTCATTACATTTTATTAACAATAAAAGTTGCACTAGGATGACCCTCGGATAGGATTGAGAGCCGCAATGCCTTACTTGGATGCATTCTTTTCGGGTTCAGTCTGCTCACAAATATTGGAACCAAACCTTCAAACAGCTCAAATTTTGTTTGTTACTATTTTTTGTTCATTGCTCCTTTAATCATTTCATCACAAGAAAAAGTGGAAATAATGACAATTAAAATGACCTTCAATTAAAAATCTGTTGTTTTAATTAGATTATTGGATTGGCATTTAAGTAGTGTTCCACCTGATCTCTTCATAAAGGACCTACCCTATGAACAAAGGCTTAGGGAATTGAAAGTTCCTACCCTTTCTTACAGAAGGAAAAGAAGTGACATAATTGAAGTATTTAAAATTATGAAGGGTTTTGATAAAATAGATATGAACAAATTGTTCACCTTGAATAAAAGAGAAGGCAGTCGGGGCCATACTCTCAAACTAGTAAAACCCAGAGCCATTTCAAAGTTAAGGCAACATAGTTTCTCAAACAGGATCATAAATATATGGAACAGTCTCCCGCACAATGTTATTGATCCCGAATCAATTAATTCATTCAAGAATAGATTAGAAAAAGCATGGGCTGATGATCCAGGGAAATTTGACCCCTTATTCACCACATGCTACTAATTATTCCTTGAGTTGCATATTTACTTGCACTCAAGCAAAAATGACAGACAAATAAGTGTTCACACTTCCTGTCTACCATTCGCTATATCGCTATATATAAATATACGGGGGGGATGGTACATAGAACAGGAAACATACACATTAACCCCATTTTTAAAAAGAAGCTAAATCTATTGCAGCATTATATACAACAAATTTACAATTGTGACAGACCATGTTCCTACTGTGCTTTATGAATAATGAGTAATGTTGAGATTGCTTCAAAGCTCAGGGCATTTCCTGGTTTATTCCACCGAGGTCACAATAGGAGTGACAGACTAGCACATAACCTTCTTCCAGAGTACCGGGTGCGGTGGCTTAATTGGTAGAGCGCGGGTCTTGCATGCGGAATGTCGGGAGTTTGGTTCCTGGTCGAGTCAAACTAATGACTTTAAAATTGAGATGTGTCACTTCCTAGCTTGGCACTCGGCATTAATAGGATAGGGCAGGAACTGGTTAGCTTACTGTTAGGATAATGTGATTAAGTGGGATATTGGGTCATTGTGCTGACGGCATGATTATCTAGTGGGGCAGCATTAAAAATCGCCATGAGTGCACATTGCCTTAAGTCGGTACCCGTCGTGATATGATAGTAGATGTTGCTAGGCCATAAAACAACAAGAAACAAAAGTATATGAAAAGTTCGGGCGCAAAAGCAAAATTGGAGATAATCATTGGAATCAAGCCCTCAAAAACTGTTGTTTTGTTATAACCCTTCTCTTTTGTTCATTGCTCCATACCCATACATCATCATATGAAAAGTGGAATTAGTGAGAATTATCATTATTTTCAGGTAAAAATCTTTGATTAAAATTGCATTTTTGGATTGGCATTTGCATGGTTTTGCGCCTGAACTCTTCATGTATTATTGCCATGTGCAAACATTTGCAGGTTTCGTAATACATAAATAAGAATTATCCGTCCCACAAGACTACTCCTCCGGCAGCCGAGGGTGTGATGCTAACTTTACCCACCCACCCATCCAGCTGAAAAAGAAAGTTTGTTTTAGTTAACGACGCCTCTAGGTCACATTGATTTTCATCATCGGCTATTGGATGTCAAACATATGGTCATCCTGATGTATTTTTTTGGAGGAACCCGCTGCCACCACATAGGCTACTCTTTCCGATAAACAGCAAGGGGTCTTTTATATGCACTTTCCCACAGACAGGACAGTACATACCACAGCCTTTGATGAACCAATTGTGGACCACTGGTTGGAACGGAAATTAGCCCAAACTGCAAATGTGTCCACTGAGCAGGATCGATCGGATGACCCACATCTTCACGGTTGGACACTCTACTGCCTGAGCTATGCCCCACTCCCCCTATCCACCTGACTACAGTGTATTTACTTGACTGCACACATTTCCTAATTGCTGGAATGACCTTACTTGCTTACCTTAAGCTCCAGTCATATTATGGCTTGTGACTGCCTGTGACCACTTTGTGACCAGTTTGTACCAAAGAACCCACAGTCATCGGTGACCTCCTTGCGACCAAAGCAAAAATGGTCACTGACCTCTCTGGGTGACCATTTTGGTTGCAAGGAGGTTTTTAACAGAAGTGCAGGAGCTAGCAATCTTGCAACCATTTTGGTCGCTATGAGATTGACCACCACTGAAGACCACATTGCGACCATTTCGCAACAACTTGCAACCATTTTGTTACTTACCCTAATTTTGTGGTCGCAAAGTTGCCACAAGCGGTCCCAAGCGGTAGTGTGACTGGGGTATTATATCACTACAGGTTTGATGACCTTCACCTTTCTTTGGCTGTGATGTTATCCGTTGCTGCAATAAACACCTTATTATTCACTGCCACCCCTGCACTCCTCAGTCTACAACAGCACCAACACGGGGATGTTTGCACTCGTAGTCCGTCTCCATTATTAGGATAGGGCAAGGACTGGTTAGCTCAGTGTCAGGATAATTTGACTGAGTGGGAAATCATGTCATGGTGCCAGTGGCCTTGTCTGTACAGCACTGGAGCAGCACTATACAAGTTGTCATGAGTGTGCACTGCCACAAGCTGGTACTCATCCTGATATGACCTTAGATGTTGTCAGGATGTCAACCTCCAACAAACAGTACAATGTACATACTACTGCTTCCACATTGCACTTGAATCGGCGGAAGCAACATGTGTCTCCTCCATGCCCGCTCTTCCTTGGACTCGTCTTCAGATGGATGGACGAATTAGCTACAAAATCCTGGCCAGCATGATCCTCTAGGAGTTGGTGCTCGGCATGGTCACCCACACCAATTAAGGAGAGGAGGCGGGCCAGGGACGCCATTGACAACAGACCAGTTTGTCCCGCCGTTAAGCTTACAAGTTTTTTGTGCCAATTCATTTGGCCAACTCCTCAGATTACCAAAGTCTGGATTAGTTGGGCCCAAATTTACACCTTTATTCACAGCTTGCCTCCCTCTCTCTCCTCCTTCACCGCGTATCAAGCTGCCGTCATATTACAGCTTGTGACTGCCTGCAACCACTTTTTGACCCATTTGTTCCAAAGGATCCACAATTGGAGAATCCTCGTGGAGAATCCGCCTAGCATCAAGCCATCCTTATAGACCCTCTGCACTAATTGCTGACCAGTGCTGCGTGGCCTGCATTCCTGGAGATAAAGGCCCTATCACACTTTACCGGATTGAGGATACGGACAGACCCGGACACAAATATTCTAATCCGCTGTGATTCGGACTTGAAATGTATCGATTATGTAACGGACGGTAACCGTTGATAACATATCTAACGATCAATGGACAATTCAGTATACAAAAAGAACTATACCGAACGAGAACGGACGTGTAATGGATATGTCATGGATGGGAACGGACGGTAATGGATGGTAACAGACGGGAATAGACGGGAATGGATGGGAATGGATGGGTATTGGATGGGAATGGACAGGGAATGGACGGTAACAGATAACAAACTGCATGCGTCAGTCCTGCACAATCAATTTCAAGTTTTGTGCATGCTTGTTTTCACAGCTAGGCAGCACTAGTCCAATTTGATTCAAATCTTCGTTAAATTTAGTTTGACTAATAATTGAGGGTTTCTTGCTTCTTCTTTATGGCTTGTAACTGTTTGTAGATTGCAAACTGTCAAAAATCCAGCTTTCACTATACTTTGTGTTAATCTATTTAAACATCATCTGTTTGTGTAGGTTACTTTAAAAAAGGCCCTGTCACACCACGACGTAATGACGTCAGCATAGGGAGAATGTGAAAAACGTCGAACTTCTCGGCGTAGTATGCAAATTTGGGGACACGTTGAATGTGCATGCAGCATAGTTGATGAGAGTGTAACCTCGGTAAAGTGTAGTGATAGCGTCATTCAATGAGGGAGGACAACGTCATTATGGTCACGGAACATTATGTACGTTATTCCATCGCCAGAAGAATGTTACGTGACGTTACATACGTCATGACACGGTGGCGAAACGCTGAATGTACGTTGGAAGTACGTTTCGGCGTACGGTCTGCTGGCGTTCTCCTGACGTTCTCTGGACGTTCCCATTTCGCCGGCTGGACGTTTCCACTGGCGTTAATTATGTGGGTCGACGTAGTCGAACATAGTGGAACGTAGTGAGCAGCATTTGACTAATGTCCGTTTAACGTCATTGACGTTTGCCGAACGTGTACAGAACGTATGGTGAACGTAAACCCTTATGTTCGAGTCACGTCAAAAGTTTTGCACAGGTTCAAAACCTTGACACACGCCGACATAACACGATGTACCGTGACGTAGCTCGATGTCAGTCTAATGTCATTCTGACATCATCATAACGTAATCCAATGTACGTCAACATAATGACGAAAAGTGACCACGTCAGGCTTACTTACGTTGGCTCGTTACGTCGTAGTGTGACAGGGGTATTAAACACCTATATGTTTTCTGCATTAAAAGGACAACGTTACCTACCATGGCACTCGGCGTTATAGGGTGCCTAAGTAGTATGTGAAATGTAGCGCATGTTCAAAATGTTAAACCTATGCTGGCGTGTGGCTCATACGTTTCTCATATGCTGGACGTACACTGGACGTATGCTGGCATAGGTTACGTATAAGTTAGGGGTAGGTCAGCATAGGTTAGCCATACGTTAAACCTGCATCCTCCGTGTATCTCTGGCATATATAGCGTACGCCTAGCTTACGTCTAACATGCCTCTAGCGAGCGTATGCCCAGCGTGTTGGCTGTCTGTCACACTACGACGTATGGCCTTAACGTTTGCTGACCTATGCAAATTTTGACCAACACGTCGGCATACGCCGTCATAGGTTACGTATAGGTTGGGCATATGGCGAGTACGCTTGGCATAGGTTGCCGTAGGTCGCCATAGGTCGCCGTTTTTCGACCTATTTTTATTTTCAAATTATTTCGACGCGTAATGCACACGCCGGCGCTATTATGTCATAGTGTGACAGGGCCTTAAGCAACTTATTGATGCAAACCATTTCAGACACTTACAATTCGCTGGGGACAGTTGTACTAGTCTGCACTGACATCTCCGGCAAGGAGCCACATAGACAGGTAGGCCTGGATAGGGTAATGACATCAGGGAGCCTAGGTGGTGTAATCGTTATCATGCTAGCCCCCGAATGGCAAGAAGTGTCGGTTCGAATCCTGCTCTAGGCGCAATATTTCCCATTGTCATCACCCCGACGATAATAATAATAGGGAAAGCAATTATTCGTGCAGCCGACGGCTACAGTTTTTTTGTTACTGTCGATCTCCATGCCAGCCAAATGGAATCCTTATAATGGGCACTCTCAACAACATGTTTTCGAAATCCATATTAAGAAAGTCACTTCCCATAATGCTGCGGGGTAATTATTTTCCGCATATTCTCCGGAATTCCGGTTGGTGGCTAATGGAAGTCCCATTTATAATTCCTGGAATTGTAGGTCTATAAAACAAGGATATATGCAGGAATAGGAATAACCATTTTAATTGTTTGCAGTTCATTAAATCAGTGTCGAAGCTATGGTTTTAATTGACACAATATCTGCTTAATTTAATCAACATATTATCATCATTTGGATTTACACTAATCAATCGGTTATGTAGCGGACAACATTCAGTACATAATCATCAATCAATCAGTGATAATAATAACATATTCATTTCCACATGATCAATATACACACAAGTTGATATTGATATCAGTAATTTTTTCACATGAAAAAGGAGAAAGCAGAAGTACAATACTTATGAGGTGCTTTCCCCATTTAAAAATAACACAGATACATTGCTTATTCCATAGAAATAATAAAAGAAAAAGAAAAGTTAAAAGCATATCAACATTACCATCAATACAGTAAATTAATCATCAATCAAAACGTGCCCGTGTATATATTCTATCAATCGCTCGTCACATTCACATTGCTTTGTCTATGCATAATTAAAACATGATTAAATGGTTAACAGTGTTTTAAATGATTAAATGGCTAACAGTGTTTCTGGTGGGAAGACCAGCAGCACAAGAATACCAAATATTCACCCCACTACAAAGAGCACACAAACGAACCGTGTTTAAATATTCCTTCCAAAAGGGAAATTATTCTCGATGGGACGCATGAAGGGTTCAGACGCAAACACGAAAAATCCATTTCTAGTTCTTTTCTGTAAGATAATAATAGAATTTAGTGTTGTGCTTTCCAATTAAAGTCTATCAATTTCAGATTGAGTGGGACATTATATAGGGGATGTTGCAGCTTCTTTTAAATATTGATTTGATTATCAGAATGATAACATCTTCAGTGCAAACACAGTAGCGTGGTTTTATTTCAGCCAGGATGGCATTTGTCAGATTTCGCACCTGAAGCATTTAAGTATTACATTCAGTGTCTCCGTCTCCAGTGCTGGTAGATCGTGGGGTCGTGGGTTCGAACCCCAGTCGAGTCAAACCAATGACTTAAAAATGGATTTTTTTTTTTTTGTGAGAAGTTTTTTATTCTACCCATAACGTATAAGCTCCCGTGAGGGTGCTTGTTTTCAACGCTGGACAGCTGTGGTACTGGATTGGTCTGGTCCCGCACTCAGGAGTCTTTACCTGATCTTTCTCGGGCCAACCTTTGCGGTTTTGGGTGTTAGTAGTTTCTATATTAGTTTTTTTTTTAATTTTCAAGTTTGTTCCTAACCTGTATATGATAACTTAGCCTACTATGTACATCTACGCAGATGACATACCTGCCTGTGGGAGAGGATCCCATCCCATTGTGGTTTATTACAGCATCCTTTCACCCATGCCCTGTCCTTAGATAGTACACCAGTGTGCCAGAACTCCCCTGGACCCTTCAGGACTGCGACTAGGTGGGATGGCTGTGTTGTATGGTTAGCCATTTCGTATTTCAGGGTGATTCGGATGCATGACCGTGGCCTGCCTGGTTCTGCTTTGGTTTGTGCCAGTACATATACCCAGACGGACTGCGCCCTATGGTGATAGTCATTTCGAATTCCTTAGTACTTAGTAGGGCTAGTTTCCGTATTTGTAATATCTACCATCTTTTCTGGCCGGTCTTTTGCTTTTTGTGCCAGAACACAACAAGCAGTGACTGCGCCCAAGATCAGGTGAGATATTGTTTCTTCAGTAGGTGGTTGTGTTTTATGTTTTCTTTAAGGACCTTTTATAGTGGTCCATGCTTTTGATTGCCCGTTGTTGTGTGGGTTGATTATTCCAGGCATGTGCCGCCATGGCAAATACACTTCTCTCATAAATTTTAGTGTTACTTATTGCTGTCAGTAGCACTGGGCTGCCATTTGCCTGGTGTCCCTACGGGGGGTTGCTGTGTAGCCTGGTTTTGTGGTGTAATGGTGTGCCAGTATTTTGAGGTGCGTTTCCCTTCTACTTGTTAGTGGTGTTGCATTGCATTTTTTGTGTAATTCGATTGTGGGATATCTTTTGTTCACCTGAAGGCATACTTTGAGGGCTCTATTTTGTAGCACCTGTAGTTTGTTTAATAGTTTAGTATTTCCTCCAATGTATACTACATCACCATAGTCAAAGTAGGGGAGGATCATGCCTTTATATATTTTAATTGCCATGCTTTCAGTCATGTAGTATCTCAGTTTAGCCAGTAGCCATATTTTATGGTTTACTTTTTTGATAGTATTTGTTATGCAGAGGTCATAATTTAGGTGTCTGTCTAGATCCACTCCCAGATATCGGTAGTTGTCTACTTGTTCTAGTTCGGTGTTTCCCAGAAGACACTTTATTTTCTCATTACTTGTTAGCCTGGTACCAAATAGTACTGTTTTTGACTTGCTGTTGTTTATGGTTATCCTATTTAGTTGGCACCACTCGATTAGTTTTGTTAGTGTTAGATTCAGTTTCATTTCTATTTCTTCGGTTGTTTTGCCTGCAGCATATACCACGGTGTCATCTGCATATAGTTGGATGTTTTCAATTTCTAGCCAGTTGTTTAGATCGTTAATATATATGAGGAAGAGAAGTGGCCCCAGGACTGACCCTTGGGGTACTCCGCAAGTTATCTTTTCCTCATTGGATATGGATCCATTTACTGTGGTGCATTGCTTTCTGTTTTCTAGATAGCTCGCTAGCCATTTTCCTGTTACTCCCGTTATTCCCATTTGGGTTAGTTTGCTCCTTAGGATAGGGTGGTCCACCGTGTCAAACGCTTTGCTGAAGTCTATGAACGCTGCACCCACTAGGTTCTTTTTATTGATACTGTTTGCAATATCAGTTATTAAGTTAGCAATTGTTTTTATTGTCAAGTGGTATTTTCTGAAACCGCCCTGTTTACTGTTTAATATTTTGTGTTCGTTTAGGTGGTCCATAATATGTCTATGCATTATTTTTTCCATTAGTTTACCAGGCAGTGGGAGTATGGAGATCGGTCTATAGTTTCCCAGTACCTGTTTATCCCCTCCTTTGTGGAGCGGTGTTACTTTGGCTAGTTTCCAGCAGTCCACATAAGTACCTTCTGTGAACGATTTGTTGTATAGCTCACATATAACATCTGGGATGCATCCGAATGCATCTTTCAATACTATACTCGAGGTATTTTCAATGCCCGAAGGCTTGTTGCAATCAATTGATTTTATGAGCTCACTTATCTCTTTTATTGTGGTTGTGCAATCTCCAATGTCTGTGTTTAATTGTTGCGCTTTCGTGGTCCAGTTTGTGTTGAATTGTTTGGATAGTTTATTGCCTATGGTTGAAAAATGTTTGTTCATTATATTAGCAGTATCGTTGTTGCTGATTTCCACCCCCTCGTTGTTGTAAAGGGTAATCCATTCTTTATTTTTATTATTTGGTATTAGTATTTTCACATTGTTCCAGAATTTGTGTGAGTTTTTTCCCCATTGCTGGTCTTGTTTGACAATGTACCGTCTTTTGGCTTTTCTCACTGATTTCTGGCTACGATTTCTTGCTTTGTGGTAGTTTTCTATGTCTAGTAGTCGCTCGCTTGCTTTGGCTAATTTGCCTGTTTTATATTTGTCCATAATTAGGTTGATTAATTCTGGGGTTACCCATGGGTCTTGGTTGTTTTTGATTTTAAGTTTTTTTATTGGTCAGGTAATGTCCAGATGCTTTCTGACTTCCCCAAGCGGCAATGCACGAGTAAACACGTGCGCTATCAGCTAGAGTAAAAAAACGGCAAAATAAATGTCTCAGACTTTAAAAAACGGATAAACACTGCTCAGGGAGGAACATTGGAAGTAAGAGAACATAAGGATATCAGTTTCAGGACTAATCTGGGATGAAAAGCATTGGATATCACTTGATGCGCGAGAAGGAAGAAAGCAAGGCGGGGGTGGAAGAAAGGCGCGTTTATTACACGCCTCAGCGGAACATGTTAGGTACATATAAGCAATAAAATATGGACAGTGGTAATGTACAGGTACATAGAAGATAAAAGGAAATGCACAGTGGTAATAGAAAAATAGACATGGTATCAAGAATAATGAGGGGCTCCCAGGAGGGAGCAGAGAGGCTCATAAGGAGCAGGAGAGAGTCAGTAAGTCCGGTGGTCCGGTTGATTGTCAGTGGAGTGAGGGGGTGCCGAGGAGCCCTCCACCCTCGGGAGTGAGTAGGTTAAGTGAGTGTAGGGTGGGTGGGCGGAGGAAAAGTGAAGGATAGCGGAAGACGGCAGGAGGGTGAGTGCCTGAGGAGAGCCGGCGGGCGGCCTTATAAGGGAGGAAGGAGGGGGGAGGGGGTGAGGTGCGAATGCTGACGGCCCGGGGGAGGGTGAGATGTGGCGAGCAGCGGGCGTCGGGCGAGGCGTGAGCGCCAGAACAAAGAAGGTGGCCTGAAAGAGGGGGGGGGGGGGGGCGAGCCGGGGCTCGCCCGAGGTGAGTAGGCAGCGCCACAGCGGCGGGGGAGGGTCTCCTCCTTCCCTCGCATCAAACGTAATGCTTCGCATTACGACCGATGCGCGAGAAGGAAGAAAGCAAGGCGGGGGTGGAAGAAAGGCGCGTTTATTACACGCCTCAGCGGAACATGTTAGGTACATATAAGCAATAAAATATGGACAGTGGTAATGTACAGGTACATAGAAGATAAAAGGAAATGCACAGTGGTAATAGAAAAATAGACATGGTATCAAGAATAATGAGGGGCTCCCAGGAGGGAGCAGAGAGGCTCATAAGGAGCAGGAGAGAGTCAGTAAGTCCGGTGGTCCGGTTGATTGTCAGTGGAGTGAGGGGGTGCCGAGGAGCCCTCCACCAAATAATAGGAGAGGGCTCGAGGCGCGCCCGAGGCGGGGGCGCGGGGCGCCCGAGGTGGGGGCCGGAGATCTGGGTGAGATGAGGGTCGTGAGGGCAGAGCCTTGAGGTCGGCGGCTGGATTGTCTGGAGAGGGTCCCTCGTGAGGCTGAGCTGTGTGGTCTGAGGTGCGCGGTGCGGGGTAGGTCGACAAGGGGCGGGCGGCCAAAATAAAGGGAGGCCCGCTCCTTGGAGGGATCGGGTGAGGAGGTCGGCCGGCGAACTCCTCAGGGCTGGGTGGGACGGGGGTCGGGGTCGGGTCGGGCGGGTTGATGACGGTGGTGTCGTGGTCGGCGGCTGTGCCCTCGGAGGAGGGTTCTCCGTGAGGCTGGGCTGGGCTGTGGTCTGAGGGTTCCTTCTGAGGCTGGGCTGGGTTGTGGCCTGAGGGTTCCTTGTGAAACTGGGCTGGGCTGTGGTCCGTGATGGGCGACTGGCGCCGGGCGGCGATGAGAGCCTTACTGAGGGGGCGCTGGGGCCCGACAGGGATGTGGTTGCCGATGAGGTCGGCGGTGCCGAGGCGGCGGTCAGGCCGCGCCTCGGGCAAACTGGGCTGGGCTGGGCTGTGTTCTGTGATGGGCGACTGGCGCTGGTCGGCGATGAGAGCCTTCCTGAGGGGGCGCTGGGGCCCGACTTGGAGGTGGTTGCCGATGAGGTCGGCAGTGCCGAGGCGGCGGTCGGGCCGCGCCTCGGGCAAACTGGGCTGGGCTGGGCTGTGGTCCGTGGCGGGCTGGTGGCGGTGGGCGGTGGTGAGAGCCTTACTGAGGGGCCGCTGGGGCCCGACTGGGCGGTGGTTGCCGATGTGGTTGGTAATACCGAGGTGGCGGTCAGGGCAGGGGTCGGGGGAGGAGGTGCGGCGGGGGCGGGCTAGGGGGGCGGCGAACTCGCGGGCGGTGGGGGGGGGGTCGTGGGGCGGGTCGGTGGGGGGGTCGGTGGGTTCAGGGGGGCAGAGGAAGGCGGTTTCGCCTGGGTCGAGGTGGATGTCTGGGTCGAGGGTGACGGGCGACTGGCGCCGGGCGGCGATGGGAGCCTTACTGAGGGGGCGCTGGGGCCCGAGGCGGGGGTGGTTGCCGGAGGGCACGGCGGCGCCGAGGCGGCGGGCAGGCCGCGCCTCGGGCGGGTGGGCGGTGGTGTCCGGAGGGCTGGTAGCAGTGTGGTGGGCGGCTTTGATAGGGTTGGTGGGCCGGTCTGGGGCCTCCGTGCCGGGCTGGAGGTGCCGGCTCCTCAAAAATCCGGCGAGGCGGGAGCCGCTGCCCGGGCGCGCTTGGCCAGGCATGCGTCCTCGCTGTGCCTGGTTAGTACCCTCCGGACATTGGCGCAGTATGCGCATGCGTGTAGTTGTCTGGAGACCCCCTGGCCGTGGACCTCCCCCGGGGCTGCGTGGGTGCAGGAGTTGGGGTCCCGGTTCCAGGCATAGCAGAGTGGGCCGTGGGTCTCCTTACTGTAGGCCACGCGTGTGTCGGTGTGGCCGCGGAACTGGGGGCGGGGCATTGCAGGGTCGAGGGAGGGGAGTTGGGTGGTGGTGGAGTGGGGAGGCATGGCGAGGGACTCCAGTCTGAGGAGGTTTATGGCCACTGGGTCGTGCCAGCCATGGGGGAGGGTACCGTCCGCGATCGCGGTAAAGACCGCCTCAGAGTAGTGGCGGACGGTCGTCCAGGGATAGAGGAGGTTGTCACGACAGATGGATAGGATATGGTGGTGGAGTCCGGGGGCGGAGTGGGCGGGGAAGTCCGGGTGGTCGATGAGGGTGAGGAGGGCGAGGGCGTATTCGTCCTTGGTCGCCTCCCCCCTCTTGACTGGCTTCTTCTCGGGACCTCGCCTCACCAGATCGGAGGGGAAGATGTAGTGGGATGGGATGCCTTGGCGTCTGGTTGAATGCCGCGCCTCGGCGGATGCCAGGATTTCCCTGACGGCGTCGGCCGTGGAGGCGGGGTTGTGGCGGGTCTCCTCCCCCTGGTAGGCCGGCGATGTGGAGGGCTGCAGCTGGGGCAGGATGTGGCGGTACCTCCCGTACTCCGCGTGCGTCGTTCCGGGGAGGGCCGCCTGGGGGGGCGGCGGCGGTCGGGCCGCGGCGGTGGCAGATGCCCGAGGTGTTGGTGCGGCCGGCGGGGGCGCCTCTGGCGCGGGCCGGGTCCCGTTGGCGCTGATGTGGTCGATCCGGGCATGGAGGTCAGCAGTGGCCTGCCGGTGCTCGGTGTTGGCCTGCCGGTGCTCCTCGTTGGCCTGCCGGTGCTCCAGCTGCATGCGCTGGATAGCCTCCAGCACTGAGGAGGTCTCGGCGCCCGAGGAAAGGTCCGAGGGCGCCGGGGGGGAGACCGCGACCGGTCTTGGTGACTCGACCCTCCCGGGCGACGTAGAGGGCCCCGGGGACCGGGGGGCGGCCCGGGAGCCCTTTCGTCCTCGTCCTTTCCCTTGAGGCATGGTTGGTGGATGCTGGTGTGCGTCAGCGGTCCGAGGTGTAGGCCCAAAGGAAAAGTGAAGGATAGCGGAAGACGGCAGGAGGGTGAGTGCCTGAGGAGAGCCGGCGGGCGGCCTTATAAGGGAGGAAGGAGGGGGGAGGGGGGTGAGGTGCGAATGCTGACGGCCCGGGGGAGGGTGAGATGTGGCGAGCAGCGGGCGTCGGGCGAGGCGTGAGCGCCAGAACAAAGAAGGTGGCCTGAAAGAGGGGGGGGGGGGGGGGGGCGAGCCGGGGCTCGCCCGAGGTGAGTAGGCAGCGCCACAGCGGCGGGGGAGGGTCTCCTCCTTCCCTCGCATCAAACGTAATGCTTCGCATTACGACCAATGTGCTGGTGTTGTTGGGTGAGTGAGTGATAATACCAGTAGATTGTGAGAGTGACTATAGGCTACAGCCAAACATCTGAATGTTACATACTGAGTGATACATACCGAATGTCACATACCGAGTGTCACATATTGAGTGCCAGATACTGATTGTCGGATACTGAGTGCCACATACTGAGTGTCACATAACGGATGTCACATATACTGGGTGGCACATACCGAGTGTCAAACACTGAGTGTCACGTACCGATTGTCGGATACTGAGTGTCATGTCCGAGGGTCGCGTGGTGGGTGTCGGGTACCGAGTGATACTTACTGAGTGTCAGATGCCGATTGTCAGATACTGAGTGTCACATTGCCAGGTCCAGTTACTGAGTGTCACATTACCAATGGCAAACATCTGAGTGTTGCATACTGGGTGTTACATACCGAGTGTCACATACCAAGTGTCACATATTGAGTGCAACATACCGATTGTCGGAGACTGAGTGTCACATACTGAGTGTCACATAACAGGTGGCACATACTGAATGGCACATACCGAGTGCCACATACTGAGTGTCACATACCGATTGTCAGATACTGAGTGTCACATCCGACTGTCACATAATGGGTGTCGGATACTGAGTGATACATACCGACTGTCAGTGCCGATTGTCAGATACTGAGTGTCACATTACAAATGACATCGGAAATGACACGTGAGTAAACACGTGCGTTATCGTGTGGCTAACGGCAAGGAAATTGAACTTTGAACCAACACCAGCAAATCTGAGTCGGGACTGCCCTCAAGTGAAGGTACCCACGGCACCCAATATCATTGTCATTCACTCATAGATCACGATCCATCTCAGCATGTCGCAGAGGCAGCAGGTTGACAAGGCCAGGACGCGTGGGAAGGCAGGATCACTGTCACAGTCGGAGGTGGCACAACCCTCCACAACTTCGCCAGCCCGGATTAATACTGCCAAAAATGTGGACTACCCAAGTACCAATGATGCCAATGATTCTATGCTGGCCCAGATGTTGGCCAGGATGGATCAACTTGATGCCAGTATGGAGGTCAAACTATTGAATGTAGTGCATGTGGTTGATGATATACGCGACAGGGCCGCTGCTGACATGAACAGATTGACGGCCCTCCTAGAAACTAGCCACCAGGAACAGCAGGCTGACATACGATCCCTGTTGTTTGCTAAGCAGAGCCTGATGGTTGCTCGAGAATCAAACAAGCGGTTGGAGCACCGGATCAATGAGCTCGAGAACCAATCTAAGTTGGGTAACATCAAGATAGATGGTAAGCCGGAACAGGATGCAGAAAATCTACACCAATATGTATATGATCTGGCTGCACATCTCGTTCCTGCAATGGCCCTTGAACGCCCGGCAATATTGTCAGTGTACAGGATCGGGAAACTGAGGTTGGGGGCCCCTGGGGCGCACCGACTGCGGATTCCCGACCGTCCTCGCCCAATTGTGATCGTTTTCAAAAACGCAAATGAAAGAAATGCCTTTTATTTTGCACGTTCTAAGCTTAAAAATAGTGAGCTGTATAAAGGTATCTACCTGAGTGATGATGTCACCCAACTGACCTGGAGAATGAGAGATGAATGTAGGTCGGTTGCGGCACTCGCCAGGTCAGCTGGTGCAGAGGTGCGGGTGCATGGAGATGGTGTCATCATTGATGGGCATAAATATAAGCACACTGAGCTCAACTCCCTTCCACCCCACTTCTCACTGGCTAAGGCAAAAACAATTAATCGGGATGGAGAGATTTATTTCCATTCAGAACACTCCTACCTATCCAATTTTGCCCGGTCTCCTATTTTACATGAAGGGGTTGCATACCCAACAGCAGAACATATGTTTCAGACAATCAAGTGCAAAATGGCTGATGACAGAGACCGGGTTGAACAGATTGCCCTGGTGTCAACAGCTTTGGAGGCCAAGCGCATAGCAGACCAGCTCACGGAGTCACCGGAGTGGCATGCTAAACGTGATGAAGTGCTTGCATTGGTTGTAAAAAAGAAATTTGATCAGAATCCACACCTGGCAGGGTATTTGATTGAGATGGGAGACATGCCATTAAATGAGGCCACTTCCAATTCATACTACGGGATCGGAGCTACGCTACATAGTCGTGAGGTACGGGATAAATCATACAAGGGACTTAACAAGCTGGGTATGGCATTGGCTGTTAAGCGCAAGAGCCTTAGAGTCTCCCGTCAGTCTGAAGGCTGATCCAATATATGCAGACTTACTCTGGAACTACACCCCAATCTGACTCCTAGATTGACTGTTTTGGCAGAACATGTTCTCCCATATCCTCTTGTGTTTTCAAGATGATACTAGTAAAGTTCAGAGGCACTAATCAAAGCTGAGACACCATGTTGGGCTATGATAGTACAGCAACATGAGTATGTGATGCCAGTATCATGTGTGCTTTTTGTGCTTCAGACAGCGAAGGAAGACAATGGTGTTCATGACTATGAGCATAGATTTACCTACTCTTGCCTTAGACACATACTGCCTAGGCCGTCCTGATCTTTCGCTGTGTTCTGGCTTCCTTGTCGACTGTTCCTTGTATGACTGTGAGTGTGGGTGTATTTCTTTGAGCTTAGGTGTTCAAGATTATACGACTAGAACCCACCTAGGCCTTAGGCACATATTACTTGTGCCGTCCTGACCTTCTTGATGGTTCCTTGTGTAACTATGGATACATGTGTATCCCATTAAGTGTTCATGGTTATGAATATGAGCATAGGCTTGCCTGGTCAGGCGTTGGAAGTTCACTGCATTCGGCATCCTGAACTTGGACTGTATTAGCTTCCTTGTCAACTATGAGTGTAGGTGTACCCCTTTGGGTTTAGCTCTTCATCCTAATATTGGACTACATACTAGCTTCATTATCAACTGTTCATATCAAATTGTTCATGATTACGTATATGGGCTTATCTAGTCCTGCCTTAGACACATACTCTCTATGCCACCCTGATCTTGCACTGTGTTCTGACTTCCTTGTCAACTGTTCTTTGTGTAATTGAATGTGGGTATATTCCTTGAGCTTGGGTGTTCATGATTATAAGAATAGGCCTACCTAGTCCTGCCTTAGGCACATATTGCTTATGCTGTCCTGACCTTAGACTGGGTTCTTGCTTGCTTCCCAATGGTTCCTTGTATAGCCATGAATGTATATGTATCACATTATATGTTCATGGCTGTGAGCATTGGCTTACGGAGTCCTACCTTAGAAACACTGCATATACCATACTAATCTTAGACTATGTGTTAGCTTCCTTGTCAACTGTTCCTCGTATAACTATGAATGTAGGTGTATCCCTTTAAGTTTAAGTATTCATTATTATTGGTATGGGCTTAGCTATTCCTGCCTTAGAAACACACTGCATATACCATCCTGGTCTTGGATTATATGTTAGCTCGCTGGTCTACTGTTCCTTGTATAACTATGAGTATAGGTCCATCCCTTTGAGCTTAGGTGCTCATGATTATAAGAATAGGCCTACCTAGTCCTGCCTTAGGCACATATTGCTTATGCCGTCCCGACCTTAGACTACATTCTCATGATTGTTGCCAATGGTCCCTTGTATAACTCTGGGTATCCCATTAAATGTCCAGTGTTCATGGTTATGAGCATAGGTCTACCTAGTCCTGCATTGGAGATTCAGTGCATACTCTGCCCTGAACTTAGACTGTATTGGTTTCCTTATCAACTGTTCCTCGTATAACTATGAGAGTAGGTGTACCCCATTAAGTTTAAGTATTCATGATTTTGTATATAGGACTACCGAGTCCTGCCTCAGAAACACTGCATATACTATCCCGATATTGGACTACATACTAGCTTCCTTATCAACTGTGTTCATATCAAAGTGTTCATGATTATGTGTATGGGCTTACCTAGTCCTGCCTTAGACAGATACTGCATGTGTCATATTTTTGATAGTTGTTTTGTGTGTGATGTGGTTGGGGTTTATGTGTATGTGTATAGATGCCCAGTTAGTCCATCACTAAACTTGTTATAGCTCCATATTGTTTCCCTTCCATCTCTCCTCTAGCACCTCATAAAAGTTAGGGCATTGAAATCAACTAATCCATGGATTTATAACCCAGGCAGTACCTTACACTAAATTGCATGACATATAGTTGACGCCCTGCTACCCATTGCAATCTTCTTGCTAACCAATACCCAGAACCTACAGAGACATGTGATAATATCCAAACTGAATACTCTAGCTAACCCCTCTAAAATCATAAGAGGGCAACTACTGGTGCCAAAGTCATCTAGGCACATCTCAGCTTAAATAAGCTATTTATCTTCACAGAAACATTTTTGAAGATTTTATTTGTGTTCTTTTTTGTGTGTTAAAAGAAATTGATATATATATATATATATATATATATATATATATAGATTGTTTTATTATTTTGTTCATATATCATATAACTTTTAAAGCTTAATAGAATGACTGGGACAATGCGGGGGGGACCTGGGTACCGGGGGACAGTGTGCAGAGGATATGAGCATGGGACAAGTGGCTGGGCAGGCTTCCTCTGAACGAACTGAAGGGTCTGCCAGGTTTCAAAATAGCACACCTAAATATACGTAGTCTCACACATAAAATAGAGCAATTAAGAATTTATCTGCCAGGATCGGGACTTGATATTTTCACAGTATCAGAAACATGGCTCAATAGCCTTATAGAAAAAAAACTAACTTCAATAACAAACTACACCTTCCTTAGGTATGATCGAAAAGCAAAACATCTAAATGGGCAAGCCAAAGCTGGAGGTGGACTAGGAATTTACTGCCGAAATTCTCTACAAGTAGATTCTAATAGATATGCAGATACAAATATTTCAAATGCTGTGCTGGAACTGCAATGGGTGCTTGTAACAAGGCCTTATTCAAAGAAGATCCTAATTGGAAATGTGTACAGACCACCAGATGGAAGTGTTAAACAGGCCTTTGAGGAATTGAGCATTATGATGAGTGAAATAGATGACATAGACAAGTATGAGACCCTACTGATAGGCGACTTCAATGCAGACTGTAGTGCTAAGAGAAAGCTACCAGCCATAATCATAAATCAATTTGCTTCAGAACATGAGCTCCAACAGCTGATAGATAAACCGACTAGGTCAACTAGAACTACTGCAACCACAATCGATTTAGCCTTTACTAACATCAAGTATTGCACTCAAGCAGGAGTCCTTAACTACAATGTCAGTGACCATAAGCCAGTCTATATTATCAAAAATAAACCCAGAAACAACCTAAAAACCACTGCATACTGCGGAAGGACATATAGAAACTTTTCAACTGATGCACTTAGGACAATCTTGCAGAGTTATAACCCCACTACAATATTTGAAGAACAGGATCCCAACAAATGTTGGGATATTTTAGAAGATGTGATCAACCAGGCAGCAGATACACTTTGTCCGATGACTGAACTAAAAATAAGAGAGAACACGGCTGTTTACATCACCAATGAACTGATAGAACTACAAAAGGACAGAGATTATTTTAAGCAAAAGGCTGACCTAACCAAAGACCCAGGAGACCAGTTTATAGCAAAATGCTTAACAAGTAAAGCCAGAACAGAGGTGAGGAAAGCGAAATCTATGTACTACATTGATCAAGCCATAAAGCACAACCAGAATCCTAAGAAATTCTGGTATGAACTAAGTCAAATTCAACCAGAAGCCAAACCACAGATAAACAGCATAGTAGACGACAGCACAGGTGAGCGAGTACCTGATGGTCAGTTAGCTGAAGTAATAAACAACTATTTTGTAGACATTGGGGAAAACCTCGCCAAGAAATTCAAACAAAAAACCAAGTATCCACAAAATTATCACCCAGTCGCAAATCAACATGAATACAATCTTGAGAAAACAACAAGAAAAGAAGTACTCACCAAGATTGAGGAACTTTCATCATATAAATCATCTGGTATGATGAATATAAATTCAGCCTTCATTAAGACTGCCATTAGCATCCTAATAAATGAATTTACACATCTCTACAACCTTGTCATTGAAACAGGTATATTCCCAGATAAATGGAAAATAGCTACTGTCACACCAATACCAAAGATAAGTAATCCTAAATCATGCAATGAACTGCGACCAATATCAATACTGCCCCTCCCTGGCAAAGTCATCGAACAAATAATCCATGATCAAATAAAAACCTTCTTGGAAGACACCAACTACCTTGCCAAACAGCAAAATGGCTTCAGAAAAGATAAATGAACCACAATAGCCCTAGCCACTTTATTAGATGAACTGCTGACTAATATGGATAGAGGAGATCTGACAATAACTGTTTTTCTTGATTTCAAGAAAGCTTTTGACACAATAGACCATGACATTTTACTGTGGAAAATTGAAAGGGCAGGACTTGGTCCTAAATCTTGTACATTTATAGCCAACTATCTATCAAATAGACAACAAGTTACAAAAATAAATGGCACTAAGTCAATGGAGAGATCAATTACAACTGGAGTACCCCAGGGTTCCACGCTTGGGCCACTACTCTTCCTCATATTCATTAATGACTTGCCCTTGGTAACAAATGAGGCCATGTTCACACTGTTTGCTGATGATGCGGCCCTCACAGTCCATAGCCCAAACATTGCATCTGCAGCAGAGGTAGTTGAGGATGTACTAGCTAAGGTTAACATCTGGTGTAAGGAAAATAAACTGACAATTAATGCAAAGAAATCTGAATACATAATTTTTGCAACCAAAGTAAAAAAAATCCAGAGCACAACCTATCAATTTACATTTGGGTGATGCAGTATTGAATGAGGTAGAATCATACAAATATTTAGGGACCACACTCGATTCTACACTAAATGGTAATCGACAACTCTCAAGACTTACTCAAATGATAGCCATAAAAATGACAACTTTCAGAAAAATTAGGTACTACATGAGCGAGAATACAGCCCTGTTACTATATAAAGCCACTATTCTTCCAATAATTGACTACAATGATTTAATATATGGACTGCTGACAAAACAACAAGAAAACAAATTACAGAGGATTCAAAACAGGGCACTTAGAACTGTCTACAGAGGGAAAACGCTGTCTGTAAAGGAAATGCATGTTAAAGCACAAGTCAGCTACCTTAGCCAAAGGAGGGACACACATCTCCTCAGTCTCATGTATAAAAGATCCAATGATGAACAATATGTTGACCATACAAACAGAGTAACCAGACAGAGCGGTGCTACACTTCTAAAAACACCCATGCCACTAACAAACAAACTGACTAAAGCACCGATTTAGAGAGGTGGCACATTGTGGAATAAACTTCCTGTGAGGACAAGACAGTCCACAAGTCTCCTTGAATTTAAAAACTTTATGAAAATACAACCGGCCTGTCAGACCCTGACACGGTTATAGGTATTCTAAAGGCCTTCCTTGCCCTGACCCTTGTACATACATATATATATAAATGTTCTCAAATGCACTACACAGCTCTGCATGCTGATCCCCTTCCCGCCCTTACCCCACCCCTACTACACCTTCTTTCAAAACCTATTACCTAAAATTTCCCTTTAAATTGACATAAAACCTGTCTGATGTAAGTCCCCACTGCAATCTCAGACCGCGATCCCATCATTAGGCCACACAGAACGGAGCACTCGTGATGGGATAAAAAATTTAAAAAAAAAGAAAATGGCCAGGTTTCCGCATTTGGTATTGGTGATTGGATCCACTGATTTGCATATTTGCAATATAGTATATATATATGTGTATTGTAGATATGTTATATCTTTTTGAAAAGAGAAGAGAGAAAACAAAGGAAGAAAGAAGTGTTTAAACACAATTCTAGAGTCATCTTGTACATTTATTGATGCATGCTCACCAAGTGCATAATACATATGTTGAACTGGAATTGCATGCAGTTACTATTACGACAAATAGTCAATTTATATTATGCTTCTATTATCGAACAGGTTTTTCATGTGGTTATTATTGCAACTGATATTGTCATTTATGTACCAACAAATTGTAATTAACGGCCGGAAGACCAGTGCTCTGGTGCTGACAAAAGACATTATTCGCTGAATAAAATACATTTAGTAAAAAAAAAATGATATAGTTCCATTGGTCATTTACACCTATCTCAGTTGGAAATGGCAATTTAATTTTCTCTTTCAGATGAGTTTCTAGTGCCTCTTTTGTGTAGTTTTTGTATGATCTACCCATACGGGGAGTAGTTTTGTTTTTGTTTTTATTTTCTTTCTAGTAACACATATCAATTCATGATCGCTAATGCCCCAGTTTCTTGTTCCTGAGGTGTGGGTATGATTTGAGTCTGTTATTATTAGGTCTATTATCGAGCTGTTTTCTCCAAGCTTTGTTAGCTCACTCATTTTTTGCTTTAACCCTCTGCCTTTGATTAATTTCTCTAATGAGTGTTTGTTTTTGTTGTTTGTTTTGTAGTTTATGTTGAAATCCCCTAGTAAGAATATCTCCGCCTTCGTCAGTTTCGACACACTTTATAGGGATGTCTCCAGTTGTGCGATGAAGTCCTCGATGTTTCTATTTGGCGGTCTATATATACTCCCTACAGCTATATTAACTTGTTTTTCATTTTTTATGAGTGTCCATACTAGTTCAATATTTGTGTCTGATCTGTTTGCTTCTTGTAATGGCTTATGTTCGGAGTTTAGGTATTTTTTGGTGTATATTGCAACTCCTCCACCCCTCTTTTGTATTTGTGCATTGGTCAGTGTTTTTCTATCCTCTCTCACAAGCCTGTACCCACCAATTTCTAGTAGTTGGTCACTATGCAGTTCATGAAACCATGTTTCTGATAGTGTTAACACATCAAATTTACAGATATCTAAGTGTAGTTTAATCCTGTCAATTTTGTTGTAGGTGCTTTGGCAGTTTAGATGGGCAAAATGCATGCCTCTGCCTAGTCTACAATCAATCTCTTCCACCATATTTGTGCGGCAGTCAGGTCGAAATAGCTGTTTGCGCTGGAGGTGGTTTTTAGTGTGGAATTGGGATTTGTATTTAAAACTACTCAGCCTGCATTATGTGGTCACCTACCTTAATTTGCTGTCGGTGCTTGCGCCGCCAGTGCATGCGGTCACATTACTGTTCTTGTGCAGCATTAGTAAGGTGGCCGCTGAGTATAGGTGGATACTTGTTGCTTCCTAGCCAGGCGCTCGGCATTATTAGGACAGGGCAAGGACTGGTGTGCTCAGTGTCAGGATAATGTGACTGAGTGGGAAACCAGGTCATGGTGCCGGTGGCCTGGTTTCCCAGTGGGACAGGACTATAAAGTCGCCATGAGTGCACACTGTCACAAGTCGGTACCCGTCCTGATATGACCTTAGATGTAGCTAGGACGTAAACCAACAACAAGCAAACATTCAGTGTCAAACCTGGTGATTTGGATGTGTAGTAGTCTGCACTGACCTCTCAGGCAACGAGCCAAATAGACAGGAGGCATGGGTAGTGTGGTGACATCAGGGAGCCTAGGTGGTATAATGGTTAGCACAATGGCCTGGAATCCAAAGAGATGTGGGTTCGAGTCCCGCCCAAGGCATAATATTTCCAATTTTCATAACCCCCCATGAAACTGGTTGCCGTGACCATGGTCCTGTACAAGCTATGCGCTGAATAGTTGTTGAACCTACCCTGTGTATGTATATATATATGTAAGTGCATTGCCTGTATGTATGTAATTGTAAGCATTAATTCAAGGGGGGGGGGACGAATGTAGTAGTCTGCACTGACCTCTCAGGCAAGGAGCCACATAGACAGGAGGCGTGAGTAGTGTGGTGACATCAAGCAGCCTAGGTGGTGTAATGGTTAGCACACTAGCCTGGACTGAAAGAGGTGTGGGTTTGAATCCTGTTCTAGGGGAAATATTTCCCAGTTTCATCATCCCCCATGCCACTGGTGGCCATGACCAGGATCCAGTACAAGTGATTCACTGCATTGTTGTTGAAACTACCCTGTGTATGTATGTGTAAGTACATTGCCTGTATGTAATTGTAAAAAGGAAAGTTTGTTATATTTAACGGCGCCTCTAGAGCACATCAATTTTTATCATCGGCTATTGGACATCAAACTTATGGTCATTCAGACATATTTCTTTGGAAGAGACCCACTGCCACCACATAGGCTACTCTTTGCGCTAAGCAGCAAGGGGTCTTTTATATGCACTTTCCCACATACAGGACAGCACATACCACAGCCTTTGATGAACCAGTTGTGGACAGCTGGTTGGAACAAAAAATAGCCCACACTGCAAATGTGTCCACTGAGCAGGATCGATAGGATGACCCACACCGTCAGAGGTGGACAAGCGACCACCTGAGCTACATCCCGCCCCATATGTAATTGTAAGCATCAAACAACTTATCCCATGTCAACCATTTACAATTCCAGGGGGACGATAATAGTGGTATGCACTGACCTCTTAGGCAAGGAGTCACATGTGACAGGTGGGCACAGATAGGGTGATTACATCAAGGAGCCTAGGTGGTGTAATGGTAGAACGGAATGCAAGATATATGGGTTTGATTCCTGCTCTAGGTGCAATATTTCGCATTTCCATTACCCTCCCCCCCACCATGACACTTACAATTACAAATATCCTGCTACTGATGCAAAGGGGGGGGGGGGGCATGCAGTTGTTAACATGTACCTTATCCTGGTCGCAGCACCAAGGTCATAGGAGAGGAGTTTGCAAACGAAGGGGAAGATAACGCGCAGACTGGGCCTCAAACCCCCACTTGTGCGTATTCTGGACCTAGCATCCTAACCGTTAGGCTATCTATGCTCCTCGATGCAATTACCCCACCCACGCCTACCTGTGTATGTGGTATTCCAACTGGGGAAGTCAATAAACCTCGTTACACAGCTAGCTGAGAGGCAGCAAGAAATGACATACTTAATGAATGTGCAAGGATTCATCCTTAATCACCCTAATGCTGTTTCATTTGCAATTGCTCATTAAACTTCTGCGACTGTTGCTTGTGTATTTAGTTTAGCAATCTGCTCATCCTTGCCCGGTAATCCTTGGCTCTTCTCTCTGACTGTGCTTAAGGTCGCATAGTCTGACGCTTTTGTATTTCTGAAATTGTTTAGGTAATGTTGTAATCTGCACTGACCTCTGAATCAAGGAGCCGCATAGACAGGTAGGTGTGGGTAAGGTGGTGACACCAGAGATGGTGTAATGGTTAGCACAGTGGCCCGAAATGCAACATATCTCCGTTCGATTCCCACTCTAGCCCCAATATTTCCCATTTTCATCACCCCCATGATACTGGTTGCCATGACCATGATCCTGTAAAGCTATGCACTGTATAGTTGTTGAACCTATCCTGTGTATGTAGATATATATAATGTAAGCACCTTGCCTGTATGCATGTACTTGCAAGCATTAACTAACCCTTTAAAAGAGACGAGTGTGGTAGTCTGCAAGGAGCCACGTAGACAGATAGGTGTGGGTAGAGTGGTGAGATAAGGGCGCCTAGATGGTGTAATAATTAGCACAATTCTGCTCTTGGCCGCAATATTTCCCATTTGTATCACCCCCACCACGACAATAAATATATTATGTTTATTTGGTATAATCGATCTCACTTCATTTTGAAGTAACTTTTATGATGAATTAACATGCGTATATTTAAAGTGAAAACATGAACATTTTTGTTTGTTTCGCCAACACGTCAACATTCTGACACCATTGGTAGATCCGAACCCATGAGTTTGTGGGTTCGAATCCTGGTCGAGTCAAAGCAAGGACAAGTTGGCTCAGTGTCAGGATAATGTGACTGAAGGGATATCAGGTCATGGTGCTGGTGGCCTGGTTTCCCAGTGGGGCAGCACTATAAAGTCACCATGAGTGCACACTGTCACAAATCGGTACCCGTCCTCATATGACCTTAGATGTTCCTAGGACGTAAAACAACAACAAACAAACAACAAGCAAACACTAATACAGTAATAGGTTCTGTTAAATTGCATAAGCATGTCCTTTTACGCAACTGTACATGGTTCCCAGAGTCACAGTGTGGCTTCAGAGGTAACCGGAGCACTGTGGATATGATATTTTGTCTCCGACAGCTACAAGAAAAGTGCATTGAGCAGGACCGACCACTGTACATGGTATTTGTCGATTTCACTAAGGCATTTGATACAGTCGGGAGGACCAGGCTATGGCAGCTACTGAGGAAGTATGGATGCCCAGAGAAGTTCACAACTATGATCGAGGGTCTACATACAGGAATGATGGCGAACGTTAGTGCTGGAGGGGAAGTCTCGGAATCGTTCGGGGTTACCAATGGGGTCAAGCAAGGTTGTGTACTGGCCCCCACGCTCTTCTCCATCTTCCTATCAGCAATGCTAGATGAGGCTTTCCGAGACATGGGGGATGGCATCTATATACAGTCCAGACAGAGTGCTGACCTATTCAATGTCGCACACTTCAGAGCGAAGACCAAGACTACTCAGATACTGGTGAGAGAGCTACTATTCGCAGATGACAGTGCACTGGTTGCCCACTCTGCTGAAGAGACCCAGAAAATAGTGGACGCTTTCTCCGATGCATCAAAGAAGTTTGGCCTGAAAATTAACATCAAGAAGATGGAGGTGCTGTACCAACCCAACTCTACAAGAACCCGAGAGGAGGAGATCATGGTTGACGGAAACAAGCTGAACTCTGTTCCGGAATTCACCTATCTCGGAAGCACTATATCAAGTGATGGACGCATTGACGCTGAGATACAGAGGAGGATGGCCAAGGCTAGCGCATCTGTTGGCCGACTACGCCAGAGACTCAGGAACAACCACCATGTGTCCATTCGGGTCAAAGGTAAGATCTACCGTGCAATCGTGCTCTCCACCCTACTATATGGAGCTGAGGCCTGGACAGTGTACAGACGGCAGGTGAAAAAGCTGCATGCCTTCATGATGCGACATTTGCGTTCAATCATGAGGCTAACCTGGAAGGACAAAGTGACGAATAAGGAAATACTCGAACGGATAGGGCTGCCCTCTATGGAAGATCTTCTGATCAAAAAGAATCTCCGGTGGACTGGACACCTCATGAGGATGTCATCAGACAGGCTACCAAAGCAGATCCTCTATTCTCAACTGTCTTCTGGCTACAGAAAGAGAGGGTGCCCCCGTCTCCGGTTCAGGGATACCATCAAGAGAAACCTGAAACTGAGAGACATTAAGACCGACTCATGGACGCAACTCTCACAGCAGAGAGCTAAATGGAGAGCGGCAGTCAAGTAATGAAAGCAGTCTTTGTCGCATGGCGACCGACAGCATGATGATGATGACATGGTTTATAAGTGCACCATTATCTAAGTTAAAAATGTAGGAGCAAATCTAGTTGGTTTCTTGCTTGCTTGCTTAGAGTGCGTTTGTAACCTTGATGGTTACAGGCTGCAGGACTGCAGCATTAGACAACGGCACTGATAAATCGGTCGTTTTTTGGTTGAAGAGTAAACTTCTACGGGTGGGGGGGGGGGGGGGGGGGGGAGCAGTTGTAGAAGCAGGGAGTTCTTAACAACAATAATGACAAGTTGTTGAAGCAGCACCTGCTCTCTCCAGTCTGATTTCAGCAGTGCACTCGTGTCCAGTGGCTGATGGGTTAGGAGGATGGGAAGGGAAAAGATGGGATCTTCAGCAAGAAGGTGAAAAGGAGAACAAGAAAAAGGGCCCACCCAAGCGAACAACTCCCTTGTTCAGGAGGAGGATTAAGCCTGGGAGAAAAAAGAAATGATGGGTAGTATTGAGGTAAGAGAAGTGAGGAGAGTTGAGTCAAAGAGCAGTTCCTCCTTGCCCTGTGGTGACCAGCCAGCAAGCCGGAAACATAGACAGAGTAAGCGGTAGATGGCTGTGCCTACCCGACTACTTATTTGTTTAATAAATTTGTATTAGTTGCATTTCTCTGTCTGTGTTATTCCATAGGCAAATCAACGATAATCATAATTGATGGTAATTACCACAGAAAGGGGACATGACAGCAGACTGAGACCGGACAAGACAGCAGAACCGGTAAGAACACTCGAAGGCTTCCCATGCGAGAGGTTGTAAATTTGACCACCAACTGAATCAAATCGATGGCTTACAAAATGTATGTTTGTCAGTACCTAGCTTTGCACTTGGCAGTACTAGGATAGGTCAAGGAATAGTTTGCTCAGAATCAGGATAATGTGACTGAGTGGGTTATCAGGTCATCATGTCAGAGGCGGAGTCTTGCAGTCGGACAGCACTATAAAGTCATCATAAGTGGACACATGGAACACATAGCTTTAATAGGATCTTGGTCACGGCAACCAGTATCACAGTAGTGATGATGATGGGGAATATTGCACCTAGAGCAGATTTCGAACCCCTGCTGTATGTTATTTTGGGGCTAGCGTGCTAAAGATTTTGCTACCTAGGCTCCCTGATGCAATCACACTGTCCAAGCCAAGACTCGGCCACTGACACGATGACCTGCTACTAACAAACATAAATTTTGTAAGCCAACGATTTGTTTCAGTTAATGTTCAAATCCCCAACCTCTCGCATGAGAAGCCTCCAATGCTCTTACCGATTCTGCCGTATTGTCCGTACTCATACTGCTGTCATGTCGCCCGTCTCTGGTGGTTCCCATCAATTACGATTGTCGTTGATTTGCCTATGGAACAACACAGACAGAGTCAGGTTACACGGCTACAAGTCGGTACTGATACTGATATGACCTTAAATGGTGATACGCCATAAAATGTCAACAAATAAAACAAGCCATTAATCGGCCTACTATAAGCTGGTTAATGTTAGTTGCGCACGGGCTTTCCGTGCATGCGTAGAATTGGTGCTATACTAGTTACACGCATGCGCAGTTTGTCATGACAGATAGCGAATGATCAGAAGCATCAAGTCTTGTAATTTACACACCTGATACTGGGATTGAACGCAGCTGGTTCTATTTAGACTTACAGTACACCTCCACACCTTTGTCAATACATATATGGTGCCATTTTTGTATTATTACCATTATTTCTTTTGAGATGGTGGTTTTATTACCTGTACATTCCTTATTCACTTGATGTTTTGTTTTTGTTTGTTGTTGTTGTTTTACGTCCTAGCAACATATAAGGCCATATCAGTAGGTACCGGCAGCGCCCATTAAAAGTCCAGGAATGGTGCTTTTTTTCATCAATATTCACATGCTTGTAACTATTTATCGATGAGATTGCATATCCTAGAAGATCAACCTTCGTTCTATCCGATGGTGTTGTTTGATTGAATATAGACTAGGTTTGTACTTAAGTAAAATCCATTTGTATAAGTAGTGTATTTAGGTACTATTCCTTCATTACTGGTGTCAATGAAAACAACTCTGAAAACAGGGTATCTTTAATGGGCTAGCGCTTCCTTGCACTACATTGTAGAAAGTCATGAATGGGACCAGAAGATGCGCAGTGACCTCGGCTTTCTATCCATATAGGTTTGCCCTAGGTCGAAAGGTCAATCAGGTCAAATTCTGCAATTTAATATATTTTTAAAGTTTAAAACCCATCTACTGAATTAAAAAGTATTTAAAACCTAATAAGATTTGGTATGGATAGATAGGCAATTTGATTCCCTTTCCAATGATACCAATCTTACTATAGTGCTAGTTAGTGCAAGGAGGCACATACAGAATATTGACACCAACTTGTTTGGACATTTGCTGACCACACTAGTTTCACAATGGTAACACCCATGTAGAAACATGTATATGACAATGATGTCTATTGCGATATATTATGGAATATATAATCTAATATTGGGCCAAATTCGGGGAAGATCCAACCATTGCTCTCGGCACAGTGAATATCTAAAGATTTATTTAAATCATTATTTTGGGTTTCAGACACTTTTAATTTGTATTTGCAATCAAGATGCGGCTTTTGATATTTTTCACTAAATTATTGTTATAGCTAATATCCATTAGTTCCATATGCTCTGTGTGCAAAATTTAAAGAAGATCCATCTACTGGATGAGCCACAGTGAGCTTGCTGAACAAATTAAAAAAAATTGTTTTGTACACTTTTCTTTTGTATGTGCAATCAAAATGCACTTTTTGTATTTTTAGACAGAATATTAATAGGATAATGTGTATTACCTCCGGGTCGTGTGCATTGTCAATTTATAGGAAGTTTAACCAATTGGTTAAGGTACAATGAGCATTTACAAATTCATCAGATTGATATATTTCGTTTTCCGACAATTTGTCTTTATATGTTCAATCAAAATTCAATACTTTCCATATTTTGGGATATAATATTGATATCAATCATATCTATTAGTCTCAGTGATTAGTTATTGTAATACTATGCCAAATGTGAGGAAGTTTCAAAAGGTTGTTTTGCTGCAATGAGCTTTCAAAGATTGAAATGTTGAACAAAATTCACTTATAGATGCTGTTTACATGCAAACAATTACACTTAATGACATTTTAGGATGCAAATATCTTTTGATTCTCTGCAGCTAGAGCTCGGAAAAAAAAGGCTATTACACTGTTATGAATATGTGAACTATTTATCATTTATTCAGTCTTGTTGCAGTTTTCAAAGAAAATACCATGCTTGGAAAATGACTATTTAGCCAAATCAGAATGCTTTTTTTGTTACGAATTGCACTTTTTGACATTGTCTTCTCAAAATCCTGGTTGACTAATTGATTTCGTAATTGACAATTTAAATTCATTTATATATGTAGAATGGAAATTGGTTAGCAGAACTCCCCTCACATCATTATATGGCGGGTACCGACTTGTGACAGTGCCAGTGACAGTGACAGTGCCCATTCATGGCGACTTTATAGTGCTGCCCCACTTGGGAAACCAGGCGCTAGCATACATTATCCTGACACTGAGCCAACCAGATTATATTAAAGGTAGATAAGTGCTCTCCCCTCTCCAGACAGTGAGTGACGTCATCAAGGTGGTCAAATGGCGTGGCGGTGTGTGTGTGGGGGGGGGGGGTTCTGCAGATATGTACTATCTTGCAGTAGCACTTCTTTTCCATGGTTTGTATTCTTCTTTGGAGCTCCGCTGTGAGGGTCCATGATTCACAAGCGTACATGAAGACGGACGTGGCGGGGCAGCGCATCAGTCATATCTTTGAGCGGAGATAAAACACGCTTGCCAAACCAAATTGGTTTTGGCCTTGTAACGACGGCTGTTCTCTCAGACCAGTATTGCAGTTTAAAAAGGACTCGGTTTAAAACGGGCCATTTCACAATGTGCATGCTCATTGGATTTCTGCCTGATTGAAACTGTACTCATTTTTAATAGCGTGTTAATTGCTTGTTAACTTGTTAGTTGAGAAGATAATATATACTATCAAGCATAAGATAGTCACTACAATGATTACTGAAGAAATCCTTGCTTGTCTTGCCCTACATTTCCAGAGAGCTCCTCCACAAGCCACACAATTCAGATAAGATTTCAGGCTTGCCATTCGACTTTGGCGCATGCGCATTGTGAAATAACCCGTTTTAAACTGGGACCTTTTTTAAACTGCAACACCGGCTCCATAAAGGCGCGCGTCACACGCTCACGTGCTTCATGGATAATGCATGAACTGTTATAAACACACGCGTAACCCCACATTAGCTGGCATTGGCTGCCCAGCACACGCTGACCTGCAGGAAGGCTGGCGCCGAGGTCACAGACGCCCCGGGTGGCGGTACCGGGAGGCAAGGGTCACTGGGTGCCAGCGGAACTGGTCCCCTGTCCATCCGTTACTGCGCACAGAACACGGCCAGACGATGAGTGGCCAGTCAATAGAATAACTGCCCCCGGCTTCCTAACAACAACAACCCCCCTCGGGAGATCGGGAGATCCAAACCTATGGGTTCGTGGGTTCGAATCCTGGTCGAGTCAAACCAATGACTTAACAATTTATACTTGTTGCTTCCCAGCCTGGTGCTCGGCATTATTAGGATAGGGCAAGGACTGGTTGGTAGTCCTGATATGACCATAGATGTTGCTAGAATATGAATCACAAAGAAGCAAAGAAATGACACACATCACCGATAATATGAGAACGTGATCAGAACAGATCATGAGTTCACCTGCGCAAGTGCGCAGTGTCACAAGTCGGTACCCATCCTGATATGACCTTAGATGTTGCTAGGACGGAAACAACAAGAAACAAGAAACAAACAAACAAACAAACCTAACACCACCCCCGCATTCCCGTCATATGCCTCCCTCCCCACTCTCCCTCCCTTCCAGTCTCCTCCCTCATCCCCACAGGCCCTCCCTTCGTTCACTCTCTTGCCTCCCTCGCTCCCACTTTCCTCCCCCCACACACGCCCTCTCAGTCTTCCCTCCCTCCCTCTCTCCGCCGCCACATATTCCCTCCCACTCCTTCCCTATATTATTTCCTCCCTCTGTTCCCTTCCCTTCTTCTCTCAATATTTCCCTCTGTCTCTCCTCAACTACGTTTGTCCTCCCGCACTCTCCCTCTGTCCTCCCCCCAACACATCCCCTGTCGCTCTTCCATCAATTCTTCCTCCCCCTCTCCTCCCCCAACACTTGCCCTCTCCTCCTTCCCTCAATTCCTCCCTCACTCCCCCCCCCCCCCGAACACATGATCTCTACCTCCTCCCCGCACGAACCTCCTCCACCCCACGAACCCTATCCAAGCCTCCCTAACCCCACCCTCCCCTCATCCCCTCCTTCCCTCCTCTTCCTCCATCCACTATCTCGGCCCTCCCTCACTCCGCCACCCACAAAAGGTCATTCTCTTCCTCCCTCCCTACTCCTCCCTTCGCTCTTCCCCATCCTTCCTCCCTCCCTCGACCCCGTCCTCCTTCCCTCCCTCCCTTCGCCCTTCCTTCCTCCCTGCCTTTCCCCCTCCGTTCGCCCCTTCCTTCCTCCACCCTCCCTTCCTCGCTCCCTTCGCCCCTTCCTTCCTCCCCCCCTCCCTTCCTCCTCCCTTCGCCCCCTTCCTTCCTCCCCCCTCCCTTCCTCCCTCCCTTCGCCCCTTCCTTCCTCCCCCTCCCTTCCTCGCTCCCTTCGCCCCTTCCTTCCTCCCCCCTCCCTTCCTCGCTCCCTTCGCCCCTTCCTTCCTCCCCCTCCCTTCCTCCCTCACTTCGCCCCCCTCCCCCCCTCCTCCCTCCTCTCACTTCGCCCCTTCCTTCCCCCCCCTCCCTCCTCTCTCCCTTCGCCCCTTCCTTCCTCCCCCCTCCCCTCCTCCCTCCCTCGCCCCCTCCCTTCCTCCCCCCTCCCTTCCTCCTCCCTTCCCCCTCCTTCCTCCCCCCTCCCTTCCTCCCTCCCTCGCCCTTCCTCCCCCCCCCCTCCCTCCTCGCTCCCCTCCCCCCTTCCTCCCCCCCTCCCCCTCCTCCCTTCCCCCTTCCTCCTCCCCCCTCCCTTCCTCGCTCCTTCGCCCCTTCCTTCCTCCCCCCTCCCTCCCGCTCCCCTCCCCCCTCTCCTCCCCCCCTCCCTCCTCGCTCCCTTCGCCCCTCCTCCTCCCCCTCCCCTTCCTCTCCCCCTCCGCCCCCTCCCTCCCCCCCTCCCTCCTCCCTCCTTCCCCCTCCTTCCTCCCCCCTCCCTCCTCGCTCCCTTCGCCCCTTCCTTCCTCCCCCCTCCCTTCCTCTCTCACTTCGCCCCTTCCTTCCTCCCCTCTCCCTTCCTCTCTCACTTCGCCCCTTCCTTCCTCCCCTCCTCCCTTCCTCTCTCACTTCGCCCCTTCCTTCCTCCCCTCTCCCTTCCTCGCTCCCTTCGCCCCTTCCTTCCTCCCCCCTCCCTTCCTTCCTCCACCCTCCTTCCTCCCGTCCTCCCCCCTTCGCCCCTTCCTTCCTCCCACTCCCTCTCTCCATCCATCCGTTCCTTTCTCCCTCCCTCCCTCTCTCCCTCCCTTTCCGGTCACCATGCGTTGGGGGGTGAGACATACGCTGACGTGATCTGCGTAGCATAGATAGGAGCTGGTCCGGTCAGGTTCTTAGGTGATTGGTGATTGTTATCCATTCTTGTTATAGTCACATTCATACGATCCAGATAAGTAGTGTAGTAGTCTGCACTGACCTCTCGGACAAACAGCCGCATAGACAGGTAGGCGTGGGTAGTGTGGTGACATCAGGGAGCCTAGGTGGTGTAATGGTTAGTGTAGTAGTCTGCACTGACCTCTCGGACAAACAGCCGCATAGACAGGTAGGCGTGGGTAGTGTGGTGACATCAGGGAGCCTAGGTGGTGTAATGGTTAGTGTAGTAGTCTGCACTGACCTCTCGGACAAACAGCCGCATAGACAGGTAGGCGTGGGTAGTGTGGTGACATCAGGGAGACTAGGTGGTGTAATGGTTAGTGTAGTAGTCTGCACTGACCTCTCGGACAAACAGCCGCATAGACAGGTAGGCGTGGGTAGTGTGGTGACATCAGGGAGCCTAGGTGGTGTAATGGTTAGTGTAGTAGTCTGCACTGACCTCTCGGACAAACAGCCGCATAGACAGGTAGGCGTGGGTAGTGTGGTGACATCAGGGAGCCTAGGTGGTGTAATGGTTAGTGTAGTAGTCTGCACTGACCTCTCGGACAAACAGCCGCATAGACAGGTAGGCGTGGGTAGTGTGGTGACATCAGGGAGCCTAGGTGGTGTAATGGTTAGTGTAGTAGTCTGCACTGACCTCTCGGACAAACAGCCGCATAGACAGGTAGGCGTGGGTAGTGTGGTGACATCAGGGAGCCTAGGTGGTGTAATGGTTAGTGTAGTAGTCTGCACTGACCTCTCGGACAAACAGCCGCATAGACAGGTAGGCATGGGTAGTGTGGTGACATCAGGGAGACTAGGGCGTACTGCCATCAAGTTTGCCGGTGCGCATAGGGCAAACCTTTGATTTTATTCAAAATTAATCAAAATGCATAACAATTTGGCACAAATATGGCTGGATGGATGGATGCAATATAATAATATAATGAAAATGCTTAAGACACAACTCTCCATAATTAATCATTTTGAGCTAAGAAACATACAATTTCACTCACTTTACAGGGTGATGTTTACATCCACCATTGATTAGACATAACGTAATTGTTGTTCTAAATATTAAAATGTCAAATGTGTCAACAAAAACTTGTTTCAAAGAAATATATAACCAATGTCTAATTAATCCTACATATTTCCTAGCCCAAGAAATGTTATTAACCATAGGATATAAATAAAAACATGAATAAAATGAGTAAATTGAATCTGGCTATGGCTCTCACACTAGTCTGAGTGCCCAGACTTTTCTCATCTAAATGCAGATGGTACAAGATGTGCTGATTAGATTATGTAAATGCAATGCTAGATAAAACATTAACATCTTATTTTATTATATATATTTTGTTAGTTGTTATTTTATATTTCACACAAGAGCTGAGATGAGCTGAAACTAGCACATTTTACAGCTGCACCCAGTGTCTTAGCATTAGCCATGTGCTTTGCATGGGTTTGTTTATCTTCCACGCATCCCACAATGCACCACACGGCTGGAATGTCGATGTAGTCTATTGTGTGAGAAATGACGTTTCGAAAGGACTTGTTGTTCCAGAGCCACAGCTACAGCCAATTTCCTACGAGGAACCAAACTTATGGGAAATAAACCACATTTCAGGTCCCAGAGGGGCAATGTCTCTCAACTGGAAGGTGGGTCTGTGTGAGTGTGCCCGTGAGTGTGTGTGGTTGTTTTTGTGTGTGTGTGTTGTATGTGTATGTGAGTATGGATATCTGTGTGTCTGTATGTGCCATTTTGTGTGTGTTGTATGTGTATGTGAGTGTGTGCGTGTCTGTGTGGTGTCTGTATGTGTCTTTGTGTGTTGTATGTGTATATGTGTGCGCCTGTGTGTGTCTGTATGTGTCTTTGTGTGTGCGTGTTCTACGTGTGTGCGTGTGCGCGCGTGTGTGCGCGTGTGTGTGTTGTATGTGTATGTTAGTGTGTGTGTCTGTGTGTGTCTGTATGTGTCTGTGTGTGCGTGTGTTGTATGTGTATGTGAGTGTGTGTGTCTGTATGTGTCTTTGTGTGTGCGTGGTGCATGTATATGTGAGTGTGTGTGCATCTGTGTGTGTCTGTGTGTCTGTATGTGTCTTTATGTGTGCGTCTTTTATGTGTGTGAGTGTCTGTGTGCATCCGTGTGAATTGCCTCATTGTGTCTGTGTGTGGCTATGTGTGTCTCTTTGTGGTGGTCTGTTTTCTGGTGATATATGTGTATTGTCTGTGTCCCTGTGTGCATGTGTCTGTTTGTGTCTGTGTTGTGTCTTTGTGTATCTTTATGTGTATGTGCCTGTGTGTATGCGTGCTGTATGTGTATATGTGTGTGTGCATGTATGTATGTGCCTGTCTGTTCGTGGTTGTGCATGTACATGTGTGTGTTGTGTGTCTATGTCTGTGTCTGTGTGCGTCTGTTCATGTATGACTGTCTCTGTTACCCATTATATCTTTTTTGTATGTCTATCGGTCTTGTTATGTCTGCTCGCGTATTTGTATATGTGTGTTGTCCATGTGAGTGTCTGTGTTGTTTAAGTCCAATGACTTACAGCATTGATACTGGCCACTACACTATGCCGGCTTTTGGCATTACTAGGATAGGAAAAGGACTGGTTAGCTCAGTACCAGGTTAATATGACTGAGCGGGATATTGGGTTATAGCGCCAGTAGTCTTGTCTCCCAGTGGGGCAGCACTAATAAGTCGCCATGAGTGCGGACTGTCACAAGTCGGTGCCCGCCCTGATATGACCTTAGATGTTGCCAGGACGTAAGCCTCCCAACAAACAACCAGACAACACACTGTGACTTATCTGACCTTCGCCTGATGCAGTGCTCCATGTTTGTATACTACTTACACTGACAGTACTCCAAGACTGAGCTTAAAGTTGCATAGTCCGATGGTTTGAGTTTCTGTTAATTTTTCTGAGATAAATATACTAAATTGATCATTATAATCTACCGTGCTTTAGTCTGAAGTAACTTTTATTTTAAATGGCTAACTTCTGAGATATTGTGCAAACATGTAAGATTAGTTTTGGCAAGCACAATAAAACTCTGACTCCATAGGCTTCTGCAGTAACAGGTTCTATTGAATTGGCTTGGTATTCCCTTCTATGTGGCATCAAAGGCTTAATAAGTGAACCAGTATCTATATTAGATATGTAGAATCAATTCTAGATAATTGCTTTGTTTTTGAAAATTTGATGCTTGATCGGAGTATGCAGCTTTAAGGAAAATGCGGGATTACAATCATCATAAAAGCAGATGCCCTTCGCCTGCTCACTCGTGGTGTTCATCGACTATGATCCCCTTCGCCGCTGCTGATAGAATGCTTGTCAGCGTGTCCACAATGGGTGGACCTTGCAATTTCCTGGGTGATCACGTGACCATCATGTGACAGAGATGCCGCATCGATTCCTGTGAAAGCCTTAGCGTTGCAATCAGAGCTCTGACCGCACGCACAGTTCGTGACGTCACAGTTGGCAGGAAATTTTGAGTTCACCAGGTGAGTTAAAGTTGCATAGTCCGTTGGTTTTGACTTTCTGTCATTTTTCTGAGATACATATATTAATTTGATTGTTATAATCTACCTCATTTTAGTTTGAAGTAACTTTTATATTAAAAGGAAACCTTTTGAGATATTTGAAGTGGGAACATATACAAATTAGTTTTGGTAAGCACACCAAAACTCTGAAACCATAGGCTTCAGCAGTAACAGGCATTTTTAAACTCTCTTGGTATTCCCTTCTATGTGGTGACAGATGCTTAATAAGTCAGTAAGTGCAACAGTATCTAAGTTAGATATGTAGGATAAAATCTACATAAATACAACTTTGGTTTTGAAAATGTGATGCTCCATTGGACTATGCAGCTTTAAGCACTCAAAGATCGGTTGATTAATTGGGGTTTTATGTCCTAGCAATATTAATGTAACAGTCTGCACTGACCTATATAGAAAGGTGGATATGGATAGGGTGATTGGATCAGGGAGCCTAGGTTTTTCTTTCTTATTTGTGTACGTCCATGCAACTTCTAAGGTCATATCAGGATGGGTACCAACTTGTAACTGTGTGCACTCATGGCGACTTTATAGTGCCCCCCCCGACTGGCGAGACCAGGCCACTGTCACCATGCCTCTGATATCCCACACAGTCATATTATCCAGATACTGTTCTAACCAGTCCCCTTGTCCTATCCTATTAATGCCAAGCGCAAGGCTAGGCAGCGACAAACTATCAATTTTATAAGTCATTGGTTTGACTCGGCTGGGATTTGAACTCGGAACCTTCTGCACAGTTTATTTACAAGTGGGCAGGAGGGAGGAGGCGGCTAGCTGGAGGAGGGTGTGTGCCATTCATAGCCGAATAAAACACAATACTAACATTGTACCAGATGCTTAATACAATTTGTTGAAATACAACTTTAATTTTTAGACTGACTTCATTTCCTCTTCCTCATACAAAGAAGGGCACCGGGAAACCGGTTTCTTCACAAAGGGATATTTTGTGTTTGATCCAATAAAAA